>PVIH01001475.1:0-151978 GCA_004025045.1 Sigmodon hispidus | reverse complement strand
CTCATCTTTGGACACCTAGATGAAATGAATCAGTTTATTGAAAGAAGGGCCTAACAAAACTGTTAAGACTAGAGCAATCTCACAAAGACCCTCTCTTTCTTTCTTTTTTTTTTTTTTAAACTTTATTTATTTATTTGCCTTGGTGTTTGCCTGGAACTGGAACTACAGACAGTTGTTAGCTGCCATGTGGGTGCTGGGAATCGAACCCGGGTCCTCTGGAAGAGCAGAGGGTGCTCTTAACCGCTGAGCCATCTCTCCAGCCCCAGACCCTCTCTTTCAAAGAACAAAATCAATAATAATTTTGAAACAGAGAGCATCAGTCTCAGATGGGCCTGAGAATTTAAGAAATTATGCTGACTCTCTACAAAATTTTCCAGAAGTTAAAAGCAGAAGGAATATTTCCTAATTTATTCCATGAGGCCATTATTACCTCCAAACCAAAACCAGACAAGACATTCCAAGAAAAGAGGAAGGACTACAGACCAATATATCTCATGAACACAGACAAGGAAACATTAGCAAATTCAATATAAGAAGATATAAGAGAATTACAAAGTCATGTGGTGACGTGCCTGGAATCTCATCAATTCAGAAGGCAGGGGCAAGAGAATCATAGATTTGAGGTCACTTTGGACGATATATAGTGAACCCTGCTTCTCACCCCACCCTCAAAAAATTACAGGAGTTGGGAAGGTAGCTTACTGGATAAGAACGCTTACTGTGCAAGTATTAAGTTCTGAGTTCAAATCCTCATCATATAAGAAAAATCTGTACATGCCTGTTGCCCCAGAATTGGAGGAAGAGACAGGGGGATGATGGAAGCTTTATGGCCAAGCAGCCGACTCAAGCTTCAACTTTTGTGAGAGACCAAGTCTCAAAGCTATAAGGTAGAGAGTCATAGGGAGGGACATTTGGTGTCCTGCTCTGGACTCTGCATGTATACACATGAGCACATGCACCACACACTTCCATGCAAACAGCACACACACAATGGATTGACCCCCAGGTACATTTATCTGGTTTTATATTAAAATAGCAATTAATATAATTCATTACATCAACAGACTACAAAAGAAAATTGACATGACAATTTTGATTCATGAGAAAAGCAGTTGACCAGATCCAGCACCTGTAGATGACAGATAAACTTGTGACCACTATTGAAGTAGAGAGGGACTTTCTCAAGGTGGCAGAGGACATCTAATAAAAACCCTATTGCTTCCAGGTTTCCCTGAGTGATGAGAGATAAAGTGTTTCTCACTAAAATCAGACCTCTTGCCCCCTCGTTCACCATCAGTTGGAAGTTAGAGTACTGAAAAGAAGAAAAGGCGTCTGAAGGGGCGGAGGAGAGATGACTCAGTGGTTAAGAACACGCTCTTCCAGAGGCCAGAACTCTGGTGCCCAGCATCCTCATCACGCTGTTTATGACCACCTACCTGCCTGTAATTCCAGCTCCAGGGAATCCAACATACACATGCACAAACCCCCACACGTATATTCATTATTACAAATAATAAAAACCAATTTTAAAAAATAAGATTAAATAAAAAGTATTCAGAGCAGTAAGGAAAAGCTAAAAATGTCTCTACAGGAAAAAAAAAAAAAAGAGTGTCTTGGTAGAAAACCCCAAACAATGTGTGAACATTTCTCTACTTATTTGCTTAGTGGGGAGAGGGCATGTGCATGCCATGGTGCACATGTGGAGGTCAGAGAATAACTTCTGAGACTCGGTTCTCTCCTTCTACCATGTGAGGTCTGGGGACTGAACTCAGGTTGTCAGGCTTGCAGGCATATACCCTTATCCACTGAGACATTTCTCCAACCCCGAATCATAAAACAACTGACAAAGATATCTTGAAATTGATCATGACAAAGTTGCAAAATACAAATTATGATGTATATAGGGTCAACTTTCATTATTAACTTGCCTTAATCTGGAATCACTTGGGAAGAGAGTCTAGATGCGGGATCATTAACATTGCATTGGCTGTCATTATGGCTGTGGAAGATTGTTACAATTAATTGATGTGAGAAGACCCAGCCCACTGTGGGTGGCACCATCCGTAGGCAGGAGGGTTCTGAATGGATAAGAGACATTGAGCTGAGCACAAGGAAGGTGAGCAAGCAGGCTACAGTTCATTTCTCTCTTCTATCTTGATTGTGGATGTGATGTGACTGACATCTTCCAGTTCCCATGGTCCTGACTTTCCCTCAGTGGTGGACTATCACCTGAAATTGCTTTTTGTCAGGATATTTTATCACCACCACAGAAACAGAACTAGAATACAAGGTTAATAACCAGAAGTTCGGGGGCTGGAGAGATGGCTCAGCGGTTAAGAGCGCCATCTGCTCTTCCAGAGGACCCGGGTTCGATTCCCAGCACCCACATGGCAGCTCACAACTGTCTGTAGTTCCAGTTCCAGGCAAACACCAAGGCAAATAAATAAATAAATAAAATAAAGTTTAAAAAAAAAATAACCGGAAGTTGATACTCCACTTTCCTCTGTATCAGCTGTGGACAGTGGAGCTTGAAATTCCAAAAAAATACTGTTTACAGTAGTACCATCTCCAATGAAATGCTTAGATATAAATGTAAAACTCATGTTAAGTATGAGGCAAGCTACAAAACACTGAGGAAATGAAGAAAAATGTTCCATATGACCAGTAAAACTTAATATTGCCAGCATATTGGATCCTCCCAAGTTGATTCTTTTGACACAATAACATGATCAAAATGCCCCAAAGTTATTTTATGATTTAAAATCAATTGCTATAGGTACTGTAGCTAAAGGACTCATAGCAGCCAATTCAATATTAAATTAAACACCAAAGTCATAAATAAATCTTAAAAAAAAAGAAAAACCAAAAAGTAAATACAAATTTAAAAAAATAAATAAGTAAATAGAAAATGAGCAAAAGACCTGAACAAATACCTTGGCAAATAGGCAGATAGCAAGCAAGGGTATGAAGAGTGTTCAATGCCCTTTGTCCTTAAGGAATTACAAATGAAAACAAGTGCCATATTAATCTATTTTCAGCTCTGTTGGCTGTGGTAAAACAGTCTGATGATATAAACCCTGATGATACAGCCTGATGATATACACCCTGATGATACACACCCTGATAATGCACCCTGATGATATACAGTCTGATGATATACACCCTGATGATATAAACCCAGATGATATTCACCCTAATGATACACTCTGATGATATAAACCCTGATGATACAGCCTGATGATGTACACTCTGATGATACAGTCTGATGATGTACACTCCGATGATACAGTCTGATGATACACCCTGATGAAAAGTTACTCAAGGAAGGAGAAAGGAGTGATTTTTATCTTTCAGTTTCTATGGTGATATATTATATATCAAATAAAGATTTCCTGAAAATCAGAGGACAGAGCCAGCCACAGAGTTAGCCATAGAAGTCAGGCAGTGGTGACACATACCTTTAATCTTATCACTTAGGGAGGCAGAGCTCTGTCTGGTCTCCGTGAGTTCAAAACCACACTGGGCTGCATGAGGTTAATCCAGTCCAAAAGAGAAACAGAGCCAGGCAAGGGTAGCACACAGCTTTAATCCCAGCACTTGGGATCCCGTGACTCTGCTCCCAGTACTTGGGAAGCACACAATCCTTTAATCCCAGAACTAGGAAGTTTGAAAAAGGAAGTGATATGGCTGGGCAGAGAAAAGAATATTAAGTAGGAGGAAACGGGAGCTTGGCCCTTTCTTTTCGGCCTTCACTTCCCCATTCAGTCTGAGGATTTGTGGGGACAGGATCCTCCCCTTTCGGCAGAGGAGTTGGCTAGGTGAGAAGCGGCTGTGGCTTGTTCCTCTGCCTCTCTGATCTTTCAGCTTTTCCCCAATATTGAGTTTTTATTATAAGACCAAATAGGATTCATGCAACAAGTATCAGGTTAGTCCATGAGCACAGGTACTTCAAATAACTGATCACATGACATCCACACTCAGGAGTAGAGAGAATGAATGAGTATGTGTCTAAACACTTGCTTCTTCGAAGCCTCTTTCCAGCTCTAATTTTATTTATTTATTTATTTATTTTATTTTTGGATTTTCAAGACAGGGTTTCTCTGTGTAACCCTGGCTGTCCTAGAACTCAATTTGTAGCCCACCTGTCTCTGCCTCCCCAGTGCTGGGATTAATGGCATGCTCAGCTGCCTCCCACCCCGCTACCCACACCCAATGCAAGCTTCTTACTCCTTCATCCTAATAAAGGGACCTGCTCCTAGGCTTATATGTCTGAGTCTTTCAAGGCAGAGGGGTCTTGGTATCTGGCAGTTTAAAAATACAAACTGTAGCATTTGTTACCATACTGAGTCATTCAACAAGCTCTGTGTGTGTGTGTGTGTGTCTGTGTGTGTGTGTGTGTATCCTCCAGTCAGGGCCATGAGTTAAATGAGGTTGCTGGTTCTGGATGTACGTGGTATTTGAGGAACAGGGTGTCGAGGTATGTGGATTCACTCTGAAGTACTTTGTTCTGGAAAAGTCTATATCATTTGTATATCCACTAATTGACATGTTGCTGGGGTGGGGTAACTGACAGGGTAGATTTCTTTTGTCTCACAGTCTGAGGGTGCAATCCATACTTGATGAAGAAGGTTTAAAGCTCCTGAATCTCCCATGAACAAACTCGCTTTCTCTCCCTCCCTCCCTCCCTCCCTCCCTTCCTCCCTCCCTTCCTCCCTCCCTCCCTTCCTCCCTCCCTCATATGTAGTCCTGACTATTTTGGAACTTGATAAGCAGACCAAGTTGGTTTGAACTCACAGAGACCCTCTTGCCTCTGTCTCCCAAATACTAGGATTAAAGTGCATGCCACCACACCTCAATACTTTCTCCTTTGTAATCAGTCCTAGACCACAGCTCATTAAATGGTGCCACCAATGTTCAAGTCCTCCAGCCTCAATAAACCCAATCTAGAAAATCCCACATACACATGCCCAGAGATACACATTTCCATAGTGACTCTAGATCCTGCCGAGTTAGAGCTGACAAGATGAACCGCACGGTTTGGGGACATTGACTGTTGTTCCTTCTCCTCAGAGAGGCCATGTGGAGACCCACCATCATTCCCACACACCATCCTCCAGGGGCGCACTGGCTTGGAGATGGGGGATGAGCTGCTGTATGTGTGTGCACCAGGCTCCGTCACAGGACATCGAGAAACTGCCTTCACCTTGCTGTGTAACAGCTGTGGGGAGTGGTATGGACTGGTACAAGCCTGTGGGAAAGGTAAGAACCACTCGCCTACATGGAGCCCACACAGGACTTTTAGAAGACTATAACCACCCTTTCCACCCCCAGGCACTAAGAGCCTCTACACCTGAGAATACATGTGTTTGGGGCAGTTCACAACTGCAGTCTTCATCTACCTGCTGGAGGTGAAGGCTTAACTATGTCCCACCCCTCTTCTCTAAGGCTGGACCAGGCTAAGTTGCTTTTTATAAAGTTTGTATTATATTATTTTATGTCTTATGGATGCTTTGCCTATGTATATATCTGTCAATCCAAGGTATAAGCAGAGATAGTCTCGCTATCCAGCTTGCTCTGTCTTTACCTTCTGAGGCTTCAATTAAATTATACACAGGTCACTGTGCCAACTCAGCATTTATGGGAGTTTCTGGGGATCTGAACTCGGGTCCTCAGGCCATTACAGCAAACACTTTAACCATTGGGCCATCTCCCCAGCCCTGCTACAGTGTTACATCTACAAGTCTGTCCTCAAATGTTTTGTGGATTATGAGGGAGTTAGATTGATTAGTGCGGCACTGACAGGATCCTGCAATTCTCTCACATTGTCTAAAGCTTTGGTTCATTGTTTGTCTCCACTGCTGAGTACCATCAATAGTGTGGTACAGCCGGGTGTGCCTGTCAGTCGGCCAGAGAGGACATTTGACTTTCATTTTGTGGCTGTCAGGAACTTTGCATCATAATAGTTGTTATCTATGTCATTTGGTTCTCGAGAAGTGTCTTGTCATTGGCTCCTGTGAGCAGGGCTCTGCCGTGCAGGGTCTGTCCAGCTTCAACAGGCACCTCCTAAGTGTTTTCTAGGTGAGTGTGGTCAGTCGACGCTCTGGTGTTGGTGATTTTTCTCAACACTGTGACCAAATATCTAACAAGCAGTACCTGAAGGGAAGAAGGGTCTATTTGGACTCTGTGCTCGAAGGGACACAGTCCATCCCTGTGGGGAGTCATAGCGTCAGGAGCCAGGAGCATCTGGTCCCGTGACATCCAGTCAGGAATCAAAGCAGAGTGCTCAGCTTACCTTCTTTTCAGGCAGTTGAGGACATCCCCTCAAAGTGGCACCTCCCACATGTAGTGTGGGTCCTCTTACCTCAGTGAACCTCAAAATTTGGAATCTCTCGCAGGCACAGCCTGTTTGGCTCCTGTGATTGTAGACCCTGTGAGGCAGCAATGGACATCAGCCACCATACCCTCCCACCAGAAGAGTCTAATAGTCCACATTCCCAGCATTTGTGAGTTAAGTCACCAACGATTGTGAAGTCATGACATGTCAATCCAGCCTTCAATTTTCCTCCTGTCAATTCTGCTGAAATATTTTGCCAAGTTTTCTAATCACTTAGAAATGGTCATTATGTATGTGTAGATGTGGTTGGTAGTGCACATCTTTAATCCCTGCACTTCAAAGGCAGATTCAGACAGATCTCTCAGTTTGAGGCCAGCTTGGTCTACAAAGCAAGTTCCAGGACAGCCAGGGCTGTTACACAAAGAAACACTGTTTTAGAGGGAAAAAAAAGTAAGAAAGAGAGGAATGAAAGAAGAAAGGAAGAAAGGAAGAGAGAGGAAGGAAGAAGTGTTCATTACAGACCATGGGTTTTCTTCTGGGACAGTCATAATTGATATGTTATAAACATCTCCCAGATTGGGGGGCATTCATAAAGGGTTGTCCTGCATGTGTGAAGCTCTGGGTTTAATCTCCAGCAACATACACATACATACACACACATACACAAATTATACTGTGTTTTTGTTTGTTTATTTTATCATTATTATTCATGTGTGTGCAGGTGCACACATGCTATGGCATGCATGTGGAGGTCAGAAGTCAGCTTGCAGGATCAGCTCTCTCCTCTGCCATGTGACAGGATCAAACTCAGGTCCTCAGGCCTGTGCTGGGGCCGCTTCCACACACTGAGGCATCTCTCCTGCCTAGATTTTCTTTCTCCTTGCTTTATTCCTCCCTCCCTTCCTTTCTTCTTTGATTTTTAAAAAACAGATTGTGTGTGTGTGTGTGTGTGTGTGTGTGTGTGTGTGTGTGTGTGTGTGTGTGTGTGTAGCTCTGTCTGTCCTAGAAATCACTCTGTAGTCCCGGCTGGCTGAACTCAGAGATCCACCTATCTCTGCCTCCCAAGTGCTGGGACTTGAGGCATGCACCACCATACCCAGACTTTGCTTTGTTTTGTTTTTCTTGATGCAGTCTAGGGGTCTTGATCGGTTTTGCTTTCTCTCTCTGTTAAAAAAATTAAAAAGGAGGAGTTTATATTGCTGGGGTTAGGACCCAGGGCTCCCTGAGTGCTAAGCAGGCAGTCTACTATGTGAGCTACACCCCAACCCACAAACAGTATTGTTAAAAATAAAGACTGTCCCAGTCTGTGGCTACTCTTGCCACTCTCAAAGCATGTTTCAATGAATGGGTTTTTTTTTTTAAACCCATTTTATAACCTTCCAGACCAGAATGAGTACATTTAGGGTGGTTTAGCCACAGAGAAGTTGCAAATTCTGTGGACTATTACAAACCTTTGGGCACTAGATAAATAAATGAATTATATAAAATAAAATAGGTCCCTATTACAAATATAATTTTGTTAGCATAGATTTAAATTTTCCCTGTGAGATTATTACAGAAATATCTACAGCCATTATCTCCACTTGCTTATTAATTCCTAGTCACTAAAGTGACAGAGACAGACAGGTGCTGGAGGGCGTTGCCACCAACGGTCTAGCATCCACCCTCACCCAGACCCTTAATGTTTTCCAAAGAGGCGCTGAAATCGCACCTTCCTGTGAGCCACACCCATCTACCAAATGGGTAGTTTACTGGCCCAGGGAGGATGAGAACTAAAAGCAGGTTTTGTGTGTTCTGGAAGGTGTTTATTTTCTCGCTGCAATGAGGAATCGGAGCTTTCAACTGATTCTGGCTTCTACACTTGGCTGGGTGGCCAGACACTACCGTTTTCCTTACTCCGAAGATGTAGCATTTAAAATGTTTGTGTCCTAGTAAGAATGTGTGCGTGTGTGTGTTTGCATAATACTTTCACCAATATGTCATGGTGGCATACACCTGTAATCCCAACACTTGAGAGTTGGGAACAAAAAAGATCAGAAGTTGAAGGTCGTCTTTGACGGAATAGTTCAAGTTCAAGGCCAGTCTGGGATGACACATGCAAAGACATCTGAAAAGGAAACAGAAAAGGTCTGGGGATGCTGCTCCACTGGCAGAGTGCTTCCCTAGCGTGTGTGAGGTTGGATTAGTTCCTTAGTGCCACACAAATTGTACACGGTGACATACACCTGTGATCTGAGCAGTTCAGAGGTGAAGGCAGGAGGATCCGGAGTTTAATGCTGTTCTCAGTTGCATAGTGAGTTCTAGGCCAGCCTGGGCAACATTAGATTTTTTTTTTTTTTTTTTTTGAGAGTTGGAAAAGATTGCTAAGAAGGAAGGGAGGGGTGGAGGGAGGGAGGGAGGATGTGGGGGAGAAAAGATTAGGCAAGCTTAGGGCAAGCCACTCTCCTGAAACTATAGATTTACAGAAAACATAATTGGAAGCTGTGGGAGGGGAGGTGGGGATTTTTACTCATTCGATAGGGTGCCATGTTTGAAGCCCTAGGTTTGAGCCATACAAACTGTGCATGGTAGCACACACCCGTCACCCCAGCACCTGGGAGATGGAGGAAGTGAGGCTCAGTCATCTCTTCTACACAGCAAGTTAGAGGACAGTGTGGGCTACAAGAGACAGTCTTAGACAAGAAATAAACATGCATATGGAACACGGGGTAGAAGGTTCTCCTGGCCTTTTGGAGTCTCAGGACTTAGTAAAGGCTTTCAGAGGCGAGGGCAAAGGGTTTTAGTTTGCAGGTTTTCTGCTTCTGCCTTTCTTACCCAATAGCCATTCTCTGCCACATCCTGTGTGGCCTCTTTTGGAGCTGGGGCAGAGGCCACAGAAGTACTTCATCCTGGTCAGGTGACAGTGGTAGAGGACACGAGGGACGAGAATAGGGAGGAGGGGGACTGTGAGCCAAGAGAACCACAGAAACAGCAGTGTCATGTGACCGGGGTGGGAACTATTCTTGTTGTACCAGTGGCCCAGAAAGAAAAATGGCCTTGAAGAAGAACATAAGCTTGGCATAGTAAGAACCGGGTAGAAACCAGACCCAGCATGGAAATCTGTGGCATCCTGCTCAGGGAACAGAGCGCTGAGGTTTTCTGTAATTAGAGCAACAGTCAGTTATGGTTAGATACTGAACACAGGAGAGGTATGCCAGACACTGCTGCCAACCTGGGACTGGAAACCAGGATGTGTGCTGTGCATTTGGACAGGAGAATGGAAGATTGAGTAGCTACACCCAGATCGGACTGTAAAGCCCAAAGCTAGAAAACAGCAGCATGTGAGAGAGAACATAGAAGGCCAGTTAGCCTAGTGGTCAAGGCTTGCAGGGCCCCAGGGACACCTGGGCTAAGTCCAGAAGATACGCAGTTCTCATTCTTTCAGGAAAGCTGAGAAAAGTGTTCTGTCCTCAGCTCTCCTCAAATCCTTCTATTATTGAAATATTTTACATAAACAAATGACAAACATTAGGGCTAATGAGATGGCTCAGGGGGTAAAAGGACTTGACACCATGCCTGAGGACTTGAGGTGATCCCAAGAACTCACCTGAAAGAAAGACAGAACCGGCTCCCAAATGTCCCGTGTGGTGCTGTCTCTCTCTCTCTCTCTCTCTCTCTCTCTCTCTCTCTCTCTCTCTCTCTCTCTCTTTCACACACACACACACACACACACACACACACACACACACCACCTACACACACACACACACACACACACAAAAAAAAAAAAAAAAAAACTTAAAAAAAAAGAACAAGCCCTAGCATCCCTTGGACAGCTCCCTGTGTGTCTTCCCTGGCCTCCTCCATGAGAAGTAAGAATTAAAATCTATCAATGGTGGCACACACCTTTCATCCAGAGCTCAGGAAGCAAAGGCAGGAGGCTTCCTGTGAGTCTGAGGGCCCAGGGAAAGAATGGTCCCTTTTGCCCTTCCTGACTCCCTCTTAACTACCTCATTGCTGCAGCGTGGCTCTGGAACATCTCCACTCCCCAAACCCAGTGCATACAAGGGTCTGAGGAGCTCCGGAAGGCAGAGAAACAACACACATTTCTCAGCTCTCATTTCCTTGCCTTCCACAGCCATTAAATCCGTTGAGTCCTTCTGTGCAGAATTATGAGCTCTTTACACATCACCCAAAACATCAGCTGCTTGGCTTCCCCACTACCTCCTCATCTTCTGCCTCATGGGCTTCTTGAGGCACCCGGTGACTAGCAATTGGTTTGACTCAGCTCTACAGACACACTTTAGAAGCTGCCCACTGATAGTATGTGGCATGGGCCACTCCAAAACCCATGCACACTCAGCTCCATCCCTTCTCAAATGACTGTTCTCCACTTTGAAGCAGTTCCCTAGTTTAAAAAAGATGCTCACTGGACAAAACAAACATGAAAATGAGTAAATTATTTGTTGAAGAGCTGTGTGTATCTGTCTACGTATGTGTGTTTATTTTGTTTAGGGTTTTTTGGATTTGTTATATTTATTTCTTTTCTGTGGGCGGGTACGCCATGAAGCACGTGTGGAGATCAGGACAAACTGCCAGAGTGGGTAGTCTTCCACTATGTGGGACCCAGAAATCCCATTCAGGTCCTCAGAGCTGGCAGTAGGTACCTTTACCCCACGAACAAGCTTGATTTCTCTATATCATGTTTCCTATGGGTTTTTTCTTTGGTTGGTTTGGGGACAATATCTCCTGCTGCTCAGACTGGCCTAGAATTCATCTTGCAGCTGAGAATGACCTTGAACTCCAGATCCTCCAGCCTGCATCTCCCACACTCTGAGGTTACAAATGTCTGCCACTGTGCCTGCCTTTCCCTGACCTTTCTTTGTAACTGCCCTGGTCTGATCAGCCATGGACACAAGACACATCTCTCTTAGGCACTAAGAAAAGAGCTGTTTCCAACCAAATACCTGTTCCATGCCATCTCTGTCCTGGAAATTGTGATATTTTCTTCCTAAACCTTTGTTTGAAACTTAACTTACGTATAACAAACCATCCACTTCAAATATAAAAGTATCTGAGTTATCCCAGATGGATACACCTGTGAACTTACTATCACAGTCAAATACAGAACCCCAAGGTAGAGAGATGGCTCAGTAGTTAACAGCACTGGCAGCTCTTCCAGAGGATCCAGGTTCAATTCCCAGCACCCACATGGAGGCTCACAACCGTCTGTAACTCCACCTGAACTGGGTTCTAGGAACTGAACTTGAATTCTGTATACAGTATACAGAAGAGGGTACCAGATGTCATCATAGATGCTTACGAGCCACCATGTGGGTGCTGGGAATTGAACTCAGGACCTCTGGAAGAACAGTCAATGCTCTTAACCTCTGAGCCATCTCTCCAGCCCAGATTCTTTCTTGTCTCCTCAGGCACCAAGTATGCAGATAATTCACAGACTTACATGCAGACAAAACACCCATAAACATAAAGTAAAATTATTTTAAAAATCAGAATACCTCTGCCCATCACCCCATCTTTCCCCTATGCTTTTCTTTTTTTTTTTTAACTTTTATTTATTTATTTATTTATTTATTTATTTATTTATTTATTTGTCTTGGTGTTTGCCTGGAACTGGAACTACAGACAGTTGTTAGCTGCCATGTGGGTGCTGGGAATTGAACTCAGGACCTCTGGAAGAGCAGACGGTGCTCTTAACCACTGAGCCATCTCTCCAGCCCCTCCCCTATGCTTTTCTATAAAGGCGGTTTACACACCTCCACCTCACTTAGGCTTTGTGAGTGTATTAATGGCTAGCTCCAGAGTGAAGATGGGGAAACTGAGGTTAACAAAGCTTCCTTGACTTGCTTATGTTACACAGACAGGGAAGAATTACAGAGCTGATATTTAAAGCAGGTCTGTGTCACTCCGGTGTCATCATGGAATAGTGGTGCCTTTGCCTGTGCCAGGAACCTCAAAACTTCTTGCAAGCAAGGCCAGGAGCTCTCTCCTTGAGTTGCTCCCTCGCCTTTGCTCGCATTTCGGAAGGCATTCTTTTGGTTTCTTAAATCAACCCCAGTCTCTATTTTTCTCTGCCATTTGGGCTTCGTTTCCCTCATTGACTCAAACATGAGCCCAAAGCTGAATTTAGAACTCCCTCGTCAATATGACCATATTTGTTCAGAGGTTCATTGAGCCGCTGGTTATTTCTGGCATGTCTGGATGTCTTTTTTTAAAATGACTATTTTTAAAGGCTGTGTACCCAGGACCAGAGGGCAAAGAGAAAAACGTTTAGGTTTCCCAAATGTGGCATGACAGGGGTGGACAGTGGTGGCGCCTGGAGCTCTGGGCTCCTTCTGGACATCAGCCCCGACTACATCCCTGTGAGAACTGCAGATATGAAGGTGTACTGAGGCTATGGGAGCTGAGGATGGGGGTGGAGGAGCCAGGGAAAGTCAGAGATGTCAAGAACACGTCCCACAGGCTGAGTAAGTCAGGGCATTATTTATCCAGTTCCTGTGGTTCTCTCTCTCTCTCTCTCTCTCTCTCTCTCTCTCTCTCTCTCTCTCTCTCTCTCTCTCTCTCGTGTGTAGGTACATGTGTGTGCATGGGGACCAGAGGACAACCTAGGGTGTCATTCTTCATATGCTATCTACCTTTGGAAACAAGTTCATGTGTGTGTGTGTGTGTGTGTGTGTGTGTGTGTGTGTGTGTGTGTGTGTGTATCTGTGTTATGCTGTCACATGTGTGGATGCCTGTAGGGGTAAAGAGGGGTAGGAACCTTTGGAGCTGGAGTTAAATGTGGTTGTTAGCCACCTGATATAGGTGCTGGGAACTAAACATGGGTTCTCTGGAAGAGTAGCAAATGTTCTTAGGCAGAGTCATTTTTAAAATTTATCTATTTATTTGAAACTTGTCTCACTGGCCTAGAATTCACCAAACAGACTGGATACAGTGAGCCCCAGGAGTCCACCTGTCTTGGTCACTATTCTGTTGGTGTGAAGAACACCAGGAGCAGCGTAGTTATTATGAAGGAAAGCATTTGATTGAGGCTGACATCATTTCAGAGGTTTAGTCCACTGTCATCTTGGTGGGGAGCATGGTGGCATGCAGGCAGACATAGTGCTAGAGAAGAAGCTGAGAGTTCTACATCTAGATCCATAGACAGCAGGAAGAAAGAGGTACTGGGCCTGGGTTTGGGCTTTTGCAGCTCAAAGCCCACCCCCAGTGACACACTTCCTCCCACAAAGCCACACCCCTAATCCCTCTTAAATAGTGCCACTGCCTGATGACTAAGCATTCAGATATGATCCATTCTTATTCAAACCTGTACATTGCCTGTCTCTACCTCTCCAGCGCTGAGGTTTGAGATTCCATGTCCCTACACAAGGCTTTTTACCTGGGTTCTAGGGGTTGAGTTCAGGCATAAGTCATCATCCCAGTGTTACTGACTTAGGTGGTTTTGCTAATCCCACCAGGCAAGAATAAAACAACTACCATAGCTTTTGAGCCAAATTTAAAGCAAACTTTATTAAATATTGGCCAGGTCCATGGATACTTGCCAGGTCTATTCCCAGAATTCCCAGAATATATCACCAAATTAGATTAGTCTAGGGCCTATAAAAGCAAAACTCACAGGACTATGTACTTTCTGCCTTCATCCAATCAGAGGCAAGCACAAAAACCTAATGTATTTCCTGCCTATATGTGATCAAACATAAATTTTGTGTTGTTAGAGCAACCAAGCTTGTTTACAGAAACAAGAGTACACGGTTTGCTATTTTACACGAACAGCCCCCAGCATTCCAGAAAGTTGTCTGTCCTTGGGCGAGTGGGGCTTCCAGGCTAGAGGCATTTCTGTATTATAGATCTCTCTAGCACAGTGATAAAAACTTAAAACATACCTTTAGTTATCACAGTTTTTGTTTTAAGACAAAAGTCCAGAATGTGGCCTTGCTGGCCTTGAATCTGCTATATAGACCAGGCTGGGTTCAAACAGAGTGATTATCCTGCCTTGGTCTCCTGAATATCTGTAATTGCAGGCAAGAGACTCTACCTGACTCAAGTATAGAGATTTAATCATGAGAATCACATGCAATATAATTGTATTATATGTGAAGTTCATGGTACATAGACTTGGTAATGAAGATGCTAGTGGCCATGCCCTGGCTCAGAGAAAGAATTGCACACTGAGGGAAACAGAAGACCAAGCCTCAGAGAATGGCCTTATTCTTTAAGGATGGGAGAGGCATAAGGCTGAAGTCCACTAAACAGACACAGACTTGGGGATTTTATAGGGTTCCTTTTCCCTTCTGATTCTGTTTAGATACCAACCACATGCCTTCCTGGAACAAGAATCTACCCTCTCAGAAAGCTGCTTTCCACCTTCTTGTCTATGGTCCTTTAACTCTCCTGTAGGTTGTTTATTTGCTCTTATACAAAATAATACAGAGTGGGCATCTCTGAGATGTCAGACGCTAATTTCCTCCACTGTGTGGCATTTACTCTCAATATGTCCCTTAACATGTTGTAGTCTCTGTCTGTCTCTCCCCCTTCCCTCCCTCCCTCCCTCCTTCCCTTCCTCATTCTCTCCTTCCCTTCCCCCCCCCAGCCTTCCACCATATGCATACATTTGTGCCACAGCACATGTAGAGACAACTTCTACCATTTGGTTTCCTGGGATGTAACTCAGATCATCAGGTTTGGCAGCAAACACGTTTATTGGCTGAGCAATCTCATCTAAAGATAGACAACAAATATCTGGGGAGATGCTGAGCAGTTAAGAACATTGCTGCTTTTCCAAAAGACCCAAGTTCAATTCCCAGCACCCACATGAGAGCTCATAATCATCTGTAACTCACTTCTAATAGATAACCTCTTCTGGCCTCCTCAGGCACTAAATACACACATACATGTATGTGTTTATAACAGACATATATGCAGGCCAAACAACCATATGAGCTGTTGCCATATGGATACCAGAAATTGAACCTGGATCCTCTGAAAGAATAGCTAGAATTTTTATTGCTTTTTATTTGTTTTTCTTTGTGAAGTAGATTCTTGTGTAGTCCAGACTTGTCTCAAACTGCCAACCTGTGCCTCAGCCTTCCAAATACTGGGATTGCTGGCATGTACCACCATGCCTCACTAAACCAGATGAGATTTTTGGTTTGGTTTGGTTTGGTGTATTTTAGAGAGAGTCACATTCTATAGCCCAGGCTTGACTCAAATACAGTGTTTCTCCCATCTGGACCTCTTAAGTACTGGAATTATAGGCATGCACCACCATGTCCAGCTTTAAACTTTATTTATTTAATTTTTTAAGCAAAAAATGGGGTGGGGCAGGTTGTGATGGTGCATGCCTTTAATCCCAGCACTTAGGATTGTGAGTCTGGTCTACAGAGCAAGTTCCAAGACAGCCAGGGCTACATAGAGAAACCTTGTCTTACAAAAACATACAGGCCGAACCTCTCATTTATTCCTGATTTCTATGCTCTGTTTCCTACAGCAGTAGTCAAATATAAACACCTAGTGAATGGTCTATTTTTTGCCAAGAAAACCACAATGTTCCCTTCCCCTGGCGTCGCTTGTGTCAGCTCAGGCTCCTGTGGACTGAAGATGCTGGGCATGACATCAGCAGTGAGAACACTGAGAGGAGTCGAGAGAAGTCACACCCGAATAGCAAAGGGCTAGTCTTCTCCATCTCTGGGGTCAATGTACTTTCCAGTAGAAATTTAGTCAATAACAGACTTTGCTGTTTGTTGTGAGAAAAACATGCCTGGGATACTCTTTCATGAGGAAACTGTTTATAAACACTTACGGTCCTTGTCCTCATTTGAGATGTAGGGGAAATGACACCGTGAGAGCTACTTCTCAGCCATGTCCCCTGGGAATGTGGGGACAGGAAGGTCCTGGCTAGGGCACTGGGAGACCATCATGGGGTATCTAGTCACAGGGAGCCCTAAAGGCAAATACACATGTACTCACACACACACACAAGCTGAGAGTAACTTTCAGCATCTCATGAACACTATCCAGTCCCCACCCAAGTGGGATGACCTTCCCCATCCTCAACACCTCAGACCCCATACACAAGGTCAGTGTCTCCTATCTGGACAGTGGGAATGAGACCATGGCTTATCTCTTGTCTCTACTGAAAATGCTACTTTGCTTCCAAATACACTTAAGTATGCAGAATAAATTACATAAGAGGAATTGAGCAGTGGTTTTTCCAAGTGCTGAACCTCATAGGCTCTGTCCATCTGGCCCAAAGACTTCAGACCAAATAAAGCTTAACAGAAACTGGCTTCTGGCTAGGTATGATGGTGCATGACTTTGATCCCAGCGCTAGGGAGGTAGAGGCAGGTAGATCTCTGAGTCTGAGGCCAGCGTGATCTACATAATGAATTTCAGACTAGCCTGGTCTACATAATTAAATCCTGTCTCAAAACACAAAATCATCAACAACACATACTACTGGAGCTGAAGAGATCTGAGGCCATAAGAGTGAACTTATTGTTTAGTTAAATTGCCACGGTGCTTTAGAGGTGTGTGTGTGTGTGTGTGCACTCAACAATGGCGTCTTTTCAGAGGACTGGGTACAAGCTGTTCATTCCTCATCATTTAGCAGTGGGCCAGTATCCCTCTTGCATTGGTGGACTGAGCTTCTGAAAATAGGTCTTTGGTTCTGAGTGGTTTTGAAGCTGCTTTGGGGAGCAGCTTGGGGTGTGAGTTACTTCAGACTTTCCTTTTCTCCTTAACCTCTGAGCCATCTCTCCAGCCCCAGACTTTTCTCTTTCTCCACGCCAGAACAATTTACTCTCTCATTCATTCAAAGATGCCTCTGTGAGCCAGACATGGGGATAAATATCTGTAACCCTAGCAGTTTAGGAGATTATGAATTCTAGGCCAGCAAGAGCAATGTAGCAAGAGACAGTCTCTAAATCAATAAATATTTTTAAAAAACCTGTGATAGATCTTCTTAACCTGTGCTACAAATTCAGTATCAGTATTCCTTCCTGCAAGCAGTCCATTGCCAGTGTCTTAGCTTTTTCTGCATAGTAAGCCACCGTCTCCCCAAAACTGTACTGACTCAATCAATCATCAGGGGGCTGGCGAGATTGCTCAGTGGTTAAGAGCGTTGACTGCTCTTCCAGAGGTCCTGAGTTCAATTCCTAGCACCCACATGGTGTTCACAACTATCTTTCTCTCCAGTTTGAGGTGTTCCAAAGCCCTCTTCTGGCCTCTGTGAGCACACATGGGACACACAGGGAGAAACCGAACCTATATAATAAAAAATTAATAAGAAACAGTAATTATTTAGAGCCAAGTGAAGTGTCTAGTGATTATAATCTCAGCACTAAAGGCTTGAAGGTCAGAGGCTCTGGGGAGAAGTTTAAGGCCATGCTCAGCTACTTGCTGAGTTTAAGACCAATCTGGAGTAAATAATGCCCCAGGGAGGCAGAGATAGGTGGACCTCTGAGTTCAAGGCCAGCCTGGTCTACTGAGTTCCAGCGAGGGACACATAGAGAGATTCCATCTTTAAAAAAGAAAGAAGACAAAGTGAAGAGTGAGGGAATATCCATTGGCAATCCTTCCATCAGGACCAGTCAGTAAATCCAGATCCAGGCAAACCTAACCTCTTTATTCCTGAGGCCCAAGATGTCACTAAGGCCTTTGTGAATCTCTACCTAAACTCAGGACAACTGATTAGTTTCAAATAAATTTTAGAGAAAAGTTTTGTCATCTATCTTGTGTGTTTCATTTAAAGTACAGTTTGTAAATGAGAGTGAGACCTCACATACAAAAGCTTTTGAACATCAGCTCGATAGATTTCAAGGCAGGCAGTTGAAATTTTCACTCAAGTTCACTGAGTGAAGGAGTTGGGTCACACTGGGTCACAGTGGCCATGGCAAGGAGCAAGTGTGGGTTCTGGTCTTTGCCTTTCACTAGAAACCATTTCATTGTCTTTCTACTGAATACACAAGACTAGTCAGCCTGGAAGCTTAGGACATCCTGTCTGTCTCTGGAGCAGTGGGATGTCACAGGCTTATGATATCCACTCAGGTTTTATGTGGGTTCTGGGGATTTGAACTCATGTTCTCATGCTTGCATGGTAAGCAGATTTGTCCACAGAACCATCTCCCCAGCTCCTTCCACCTTCTTTTGTTTTGAGACAGAGTCTCACTGTATCTCAAGTTCTGATTTTGGCTAGTCTAGCTGGACAGCAAATCTTGGGGAACCTTCCTGTTTCATCCTCAAGCACTGGGGTTAGACAGGTATGGCCCTGATCCATTTTATTTATTCAGTATTTTTACACTTTATTAATTGTGTGTGTGTGTGTGTGTGTGTGTGTGTGTGTGTGTGTGTGTTTGAGGCAGAGTCCCATATATCTCAAATTCAAAGTCCCTACGCAGCCTGAGGTTGACCTCCTGCCCCTGCCTCTTGAATACTGGGATAATATGTATGCACGACAACATCTCTGGTGCTGGGGATCAAACCTAGGACCTCGTGTACTGTACTGATGACTCTCTGTAGTTGGTTTGATACAACTTTGAGTCACCTGGGAAGAGGAGATTGCCTTGATCTGGTTGGCCTATGGGCATGTTGTGGGTCATTGTCTCCATTGATAGATATTTAGGTGAACCCAGCCCATTGTGGACTTGAGCTGTATAAGAAAAGTTAGCTGAACTTGGGAAACAGAGCCATGTAAATCTGAGTTCATAGCAAGCCTACTCTACATGGTAAGCTCCAAGTCAGCCAGGGCTGCAGAGTGAGACCCCGTCTCACAGAAGACGAGAAGAAGGGAGGAGTTATCTGAGCCATTGCCCTAAGCATGCTGGGAAGCAGTATTCTTCCATGGTTTCTGCTTCACTTCCTGCCCTGATTTCCTTCAGTGATGGACTGTGACTCACAGATAGAAGCTGATCAAGTTACATTTAGTCTTAGTATTTATCACAGCTATACAAAACAATCTAGGTTATGCATGCTAACAAGCACACTCCTAACTGAGCTACCCCACTCTTCAGCTTAACACCCCCCCATTCTCCACACCTCCCCTCTCCTAAGACAGGCTCTCACTACATGACTTAGCCTTGAACGAATGGCCCTCCTGCCTCATTATTACAAATGTTAGAACTAATGGCATGTACTACCATACTTTAAAGCTATTAGTTTATGTTTTCTAGTATATATAAATATGCTTGTCTTTTATTTCATAAACCCACCAATGCCTATAATAAGTTCACATTTTAGTTATAATTGCCTGAGTGTGTGTTCTCCAGGGGTGACTATGGTTCCTGAGGGACAGTCATAGTGTTTATTCTCTTCCAGTTTTTATGTTTTATTCCCCTTTAGGTTTCTACATTAACTTCATATCTTTAGATCTAATGGGGTTTCTTCTCTTTCCCTTCAGATGAGGCCGAGGCCCATATCGACTATGAAGACAATTTTCCTGATGACAGATCCGTGTCATTCAGGGAACTCATGGAAGACTCCCGGGCAGAGGAAGAAGAGGAAAAGGCTCAGGAGGATGCCTCTGAAGAGACACCGCAACAAGATCGTCTGGTCTTCACTTCTGTGTCTAAAGAAAATATAGACCAAGAAAAAGCCTTTGTGCCAACCACAGGCTTCCCTGGTGCTAGGAGCAGGGTCCATACAGAATGGCCCAGATCTCGCCTAAACAGGAAGTACTCACTCTGGTTTCCCGCTGAGACTTTCCACAAGCCAGAGCTGGGAAAGGAAGTGGGGGTTGAGACCAAAGATTCACTTCCTGCCGGAGAAAGTCACAATGAAGGAAAACTGGCCCCAGGGGAGTCTGAAACCAGGCTGGTCTATGTCACCACCTACAGCCCCTTGGAGCCACTTGTGGATAGGAATGACAGCAAGTCAGAGGACCCAGTGGTGAGCAGCAGTGACGATTCCTGGTTAGATGGTTACCCTGTGACAGATGGGGCCTGGAGGAAGGCAGAGGCAGGGCGGGAGGATGATGGGTCAGTGGGACTGGATGATAGTGTTCTCATGACCCCTGATCAGCCTATTGGGAAAGTGAAGGAGCAGAATACCACCATCAGCACAAGCAAGTCTGTCATACACAGTTCAATTGGTCCATCTCAAATGCTCGATGTAGAGACTCTGGTTCCGGGAGCCATGGATGTGTCTGAGACTGAAGGTCCCCACACCAGGGATGGTGATTTCACTAAGTACCAATCAACTATACCTCGGAGAGTCACCACAGAGCAGTCACCCATGACCACACTACCCTATGTACTCACCACCTCCACACAGGAGACAGTACCAACAACTCACCAGCAGATACTTAAACTCATCCCCTCAACTAGTGTGGAGGCCACCCAGCCTCTAGAAGAGGCCACCCAGCCTCCAGCAGAGGCCACAGCTCCTGAGGTTCAGGACAGCTTTCCATACCTGTTGTCTGAGGATTTCTTGGGACAGGAGGGCCCTGGGCCTGGTGCGAGTGAGGAAAAACTTCTCCCAACTTTGGCACCATGTGTGGGAAATGAGTGTCCCGGCTTAAGGAGAGGCCCAGTGATTGCGATCATTGTCACCGTGTTGTGCCTGCTGCTGCTCCTGACAGTCGTGGGCGCTGTATGGGGCTACCGCAGGTACCAGCACAAGAGCTCTGTATACAAGCTGAATGTTGGACATCGGCAGGCAAGACACTACCACCAACAGATTGAGATGGAGAAAGTCTAGCCTCTGTCAGCATGGGCTCTCACAAAGCCATTTGGAGGAAGATTAACTGTGACCCATCACACTGATAATTCTCAGGATCAGAGGTGAAAAGGGTTCACCCTCTAAAGTTCAAGACTTTTGTCTCCATGCTGAGAAGTGTCTCTGGAGGTGCCTAGAGGGCAGAAAGGGTTCGGTGGAGTTATCACAAAGGCCAAGGTCTCCTCAACCACATGCTCTGGGACTCATTGCCCGAATCACAGACCTCTGCTTTGGGTTATAAGATTGGGTTGTTGTTTAAATCACTTTTGTTTTATCACACTAATGTCTTTTCATCTGTAGAGAGAGAATCATAGACTCCATGCCCTGAAATGTATATGAAATAGTTTTGTTGTGCAATGTATTCAAGGGCCATGTTAGGAAATAGATGTCTGATTATGGAATGGGACAGGGAAGAATCATGCTGTCTTCTTTCAGTGTAATATTGCTGAGGACAAATGAGTCAAGAGCCAGAACATACTTTATAAACTTTGGAGTTTCTTTTTTGTTTGTTTGTTAAAATTGGAGAGAATTTAAGACTGACATTTGCCTTGGGGTTAGAAGAGCAAACAGGGCCATGACCGCCCCTGACCCAGAAGCTGTGGGACAGTCCATTGTTTTCCTTTAAGAACAAGGTGAACTTTTTGTCAGTAGGGACATGGTTCAGCATCTGATGTGTGCCTGCAAATGCTTGAGATTGTTACTAGAGCTGATGACAAAACCCAACTCTTAGTCTCTGTCTCAGGATTAACTGCTTCTCTGAACTCTAGCAAGAGAGAAGGATCTGGGAGAAGATGGTTGAAGCCGCTCAAAGACCGGTATATCAAATATGGGTGCCTGCCCATGAAGACAGAATGAAAGTGGACACAGATTGCCCTGGGTTGATCTGTCCCAGTCATTTCCTGTCATGTTGACCACTGAGTGGCATCTCAACAGGCATCATTTCTAGAAGGGTGATCCTCAGACCATATCACTGGGGAATGTGTTGAAGATGTATATTCGTTAGTTTCATCCCAGACTGAGGAAGCCAAATCCCTGGGACTGGACCAGCTCTGAGTTCAAAGGACTCTTCAGATGGCTCTGATGTGCATTCCTAAACTAAGAGCCATTAGCTTCTGTCATCTGTGGTGATCTTGGAGCACAGAAAGGCCTGGATTCAGGGAGGTGAGTGCTTCATGTACCCTATCTTGACCTCAGCATTACCTCTGGCTGTCTCCAGGGTAGCACCACAGAAGTAAGCACACCATGTTTCTCTATCTGAATTCCTTCCTGAAGGTGTGATAGAGGCCATACATTTATTCTGAAGCACTATGGGAGTGTCTATTTTTGTATAGCATAAGAAATTCTGATATATGTCTTTGTTGGTGGTGGTTTACAGTTGAGAAGTATGTGCCAGGGTATGTGGTTTAGTGGCAGGGTGACTGACTGGCAGGTGTAAGGCCCTGGGTTCAGTCTCTGGTGCCACAATAACAAAAAGTTGGTGATGGTATATTACCACAGGAAGAGAAAAGATCTCACAATGCATTTTCCTTGCTGTAATGTGTTTGACGCAAGCTTTGGAACCCACAGGCTCAGTAGCTACAAAACAGTATAACACCATACAAAACCCCAATGACCATAACTAGATTAAGTGAGGGCCTGAGGGAGCCTGCTAGGAGGCCTCCGCTGCACAGGAAACAGAGAGAGAGGGGAGAAGATGCTTTCTGTATGTAGCCAAAGAAGAACTCAACGGAGTAAACCCAGAGACTGTAAATTTTTAAGTTAGATTCTAATCTCTTATGAAGGTAGCATTTCTATTTTTATTACCAGTTATGTAAAATAACCTCTGCCTCCACATGGGGATTCTGTCAGTAACTAAAATTAACCCAGAACACCGAATTTATATCAACATGTGAGTAGATGGTATTAATACAAATGTATTAATGTTGTTGTAAATTATTAACACATGTCAGTGCATTCTTTTGTAGACAGGGCTGTAAAGCAAGTTCAGTGCATTAGCTCATTAATTTTACCGATTTGTTATCATCTAAATAAAGATGAGAGAGCATGAGGCTGCATGTCGGAAGGCTGTGAGTCGCTGGCTCACTAGGAACCCAAACTGTCACTGAAAATGCTTTGAGAATGGTAAATGCTTATGAAACAGAGAGGAAGAAGGTTTTCCTTAAGATAAAGCTTTTGATATATTTAAAATAAACATTTATTTCTCACAAATACTTGATAAATGTCTTTACTTTCTACATTATTGTACCATTTTTAAAAAATGTATGTGTCTATGGTGTGTACACACAGATTCAGGTCTCTGTGTGTGTCTGTATGTGAGTACCTGACTGGGTCTGTGTTTCTGACTGCATGTGGCTGTGTGACTGTGTGAGGACTGTGTGTGTAGGTCAAAGGGCCATCTTTGGTATTGAACCTCTCCTTCCATATCATTTGAGGCAGAGTGTCCTGTTGCTCATTTCTTCACAGCCCGACTAGCTGACCTGTGGGTGTTGTAGAAGATTTACGGGCCTGTTTGGGCCAGAAGTTTGGACCTTGCCCATGGTGGCTTTTATCCCCCAAAGAAATGAATCAAACACTTATATTAATTCCATACTATTTGGCCCATGTCTCAAGCACATTACTAACTACCTCTTTCATCCTAATTCAACTCATTTCTATTAATCTACCTGCCAGTGGCCCGGCCCGTGGCTCACTTGGATTTCTTACATGGCTGTTCTTCGGGGGTCAGATGGAGACTGACTGACTCTGCTCTCCCTCTACCTGTCTCTGCTGTTGCTATGGTGCTCACCATAGGCCAGAACAGTTACTTTATTTACATACAGAAAACAATCCTACCACATGTGGGCTTCTAGGGACTCTTGGGTCTCTCACTCATGTCTCTCAGCTGGAGCATTGGGGTCACAGAAGTGCACTCTCATGCTTGGTTTTATGTGGGTCCTGGGGATCAACCCCAGGTCTCACAGTCGCACTAAGCCATCTGCCCTAACCCACCATCATTTGTTTCTAAGCATTCACTAGTAATCTTGAAAACAATGTCCTAGTGTTTACAATGTTAACAGTGGCTCACACACACACAGACACACACATCAGCTGTTACTTCCTTCTGCAGGATGGAGGTAGCTCTCTCCCCTTTTCCTCTTCTCTACCCCCTCCCCCATCTTCTTCATGCCAACCATAGAAGAATTTGGAGAACATGCTAGAAATTTAGAATTCGGGGCTTCTCCAGATCGGCTGAGCTAGAACCTCAAGGAGCAAAGTGCCTGGTGATGAGTATGCATGGTAAGGTCTGAGAGAACACGGCCAATGTCCCCTGCTCTCAACAGATGCACCCTCTCAAGGAAATAATAAAATAGGGTTAGATACAGGCCTATAAAGGTGGCCTGAGAGGGGTTCCACAGATTGGTAGGGAGCTGGCAAGGAACTCAATGACAGCATCAGCAATTGGGAGGCCCCTGCAAGGGGAGCCATGACCTGGGGCAGTTGGGAGTAAAGACCTGACTACTTCTCTCTACACTCTTCTGCACATGTACACTTAGCAACAGGGAGTCAGAAGGTGAGGGTGCCCAGGTAGTGTACTCCACAGGGATTGGAAAGGGAGGCAAAGAGGTTCATTTGAGTAAGATGCTGTATGCAGAGAAAGAGGTCCACCTGGGTGGGATGCTGTATGCAGAGAAAGAGGTCCACTTGGGTAAGATGCTGTATGCAGAGAAAGAGGTCCACTTGGGTAAGATGCTGTATGCAGAGAAAGAGGTTCATTTGATTGGGATGCTGCATGCAGAGGACATTAGCACCAATGCCATCTCCTTTAGTGACACCCCCTTAAGCCTGTAGCCAACAAGGGTAACTATTAAGCCTCTCACGTGGCAGACACTGATCCCCCTCCCAGATCTCTTTCTCTCAGCTGCTGTGAGTGGCAGCTGCTGAAATACTTATCAGTACTCAGAAGTGAGGCCCACCTTCTTCCCTACCAGACCAGTTACCATGGAGATCAAATGAGCCCACCTCCCTGGATATCTTGTATAATTTATGATCCGGGGCTCCCATGAGATCAGTCTCAGCTTGTGCAGCTGAGAAGATATTCTGCTCCATCCCTCCTTTATCCTCTCTCTCTCACACACACACACACACCCTTCTATTTCGAGTGCCTGCCACATGCTTCGGGAATCCAGAGGTAGGACTCTGCTCAACATTCAAACACTCCCAGGATCCCAGAACTCAAAGTAAATTCAAACAAATACAACATACAACAACTGTAATAATGCTAACCATCTCTTATAGCTTTTCAAATCACAGGGTAATAAAACTAGAAAACAACAGAAAAAGAAATTATACAAACCTGAGAACTGAACAGCTCCCTTGAATGATGCACAGGCCGCCGGAGAAAGGAGAACATAATTAAATGTGAATGACAGGAAAAGCTCAATTTTTGGTTATAGCCAAGAAGGATGTTTATAACTATGAATTCTTACATTTAAAAATCCAGGGCTGGGGCTGGAAAGGTGGTTCAATGTGATTAATAGCACTCACTCTTGCAGAAGACCCAGGTTTGATTTCCAGCACCATGTGGCAGCTTACAGCTGTTTGTAACTCAGTTCCAAGGAATCTGACACCCTCTTCTGACCTCCATCAACAGCAGACACAAGGCTCACAAACATCCCTACATGCAGAACACTCACACAGAAAATAAATAAACATAAAAAAAATACTCTTTAGTCAGGACTAGAAAGATATCTCAGTGGTTAAGAGCACTAGCTGCTCTTTCAGAGAATTTAGGTCCAGTTCCCAGCACCCGCTTGGTAGCTCACAATCTGAAATTCCAATTCTTGGAGATCTGACTCCCTACCCCGGGCTACACAGATATACAGACAAAACATCTACATGTATAAAAATAAAATAATAATTATTTTAAAATAATTTTTTTTAAAAAAATCAAAGAGGAAGCTGAAGAGATGACTCAGATGTTAAAAGCATTCACTGTTTTTACGGAGGACAGGAATTTGGTCCTCAGCCCCCACATTGGCCCCTTACAGCCACCTATAACTCCAGCCCCAGGGACTTCAGCACCTTCCAGAGGCTTCCTCAGGCACATACACATAAGTGAGAGTAAAAAAAATTTACAGTCTCCAATAACTAACTTAATGAATGTTCCCTAATATCTTTTACTGAATGAGCCAAACTCTAGTCAGTAGATAAACGTAATGAAGATGAGGCTGTGAGACAGAGTGAAAGAACAGTACAAAGGGTCAAAGAGCTGATTATTTCAAGACATAAACAAGTTCCACAAGTCCTAAGCGAAAGTAATCAGAGGAAAGAGAAAACCCAAATTAATAAAATTAAAGATGGGCTAGGCAGTGGTGCACAAACCTTTAATCCCAGCACTCAGAGGCAAAGGCAGGTGGATCTCTGTGAGTTTGAAGCCAACCTGGTCGCCAGAGCGAGTTGTGAACAGTCTGGGCTACACAGAGAAATGCTGTCTTGAAAAACCAAGAAAGAATAAATAAATAAATAAATAAATAAATAAATAAATAAATTAGAGGTGGAAAGGAGGAGGGTACAATAGATACCAACCAAACCCCAGAGGATTTTGTTGTTGTTGGAGTTTGTGTGTGTGTATGTATGTGTGTGTTTTAAAGATTTATTTATTTATTAATTATGTATACAGTGTTCTGCCTGCATGCATGCCTGCAGACCAGAAGAAGGCACCAGATCTCATTACAGATGATTGTGAGCCACCATGTGGTTTCTGGGAATTGAACTTAGGTCCTCTGGAAAAGCAGCCAGTACTCTTAACCACTAAGCCATCTCTCCAGCCCCACAGAGGATTTCTAAGGAATGCTTTTTAAAAAAAAAATCTCTATTCCAGGGTGCTGAGAAATCAAGAAGAAATAATTCCTGGACATATATGAGCAACCAAAGCTAAATAAAAATTACATAAACAATATTTATCTACTTTGAGCAAAGAAACTGAAGCACTAATAAAGTGTCTCTCAGCGAAGAAAAACCAGAATCACTACTGAATCCCATCAGATCTTTAAAAAGAGACTAACGCTTTTTCCTCAAACTGTCGTTTGAAATAAAAACTGAAGGAGCATTACCAAACTTATACTTGAGACCAGTATTACAATGATACAAGAACCAGAATAGACACAACAAAAGAATATAGACCAGGCTGGAGAGACGGCTCAGCGGTTAAGAACACTGAGTTCAATTCAGGTCCTTCCAGAGGACCTGAGTTCAATTCCCAGCATCCACATGGCAGCTAACAACTGTCTGTAATTCCAAGATCTGACACCTTTACACAGTTATACATGCAAGCAAAACACCAATTCACATAAAATAAAAATAAATACTTAAAAAAAGAATATAGACCAATAATCTATGAATGTAAACACATAAAATTTAGGTACAATATTTGGAAGCTGAATTTAACACCCCATTTTTAGGTGTATACCATTATCAATTTGGCCTCAATCTAAGGATGCAAAGATGGTTCAGATTGCACAAATCAATACACGTAATAAAGCATACACAGAGACGAGACTCCAACACAGAACCCACACAATCACCTTAACAGTCGCAGGGAAGGGCTTTGAAGGGCCTTGCCAAGCAGGCTCCCTTATTATTTGTTTTGTTTTAGTTGGATTTTTTGTTTGAGTGATTTAGTTTTGAGATAAGGTCTTGCCATGTGGCCCAAGGTTCATCAAACTGCAGTCTGCTGTGGAACAATCCCCCTGTACACTGTGAAAATGTGTTGCTCTTATTGTTAATAAAAAAGATTTTTGGGGAAAAGAGAATGCTGAAAGAAGGGTGGAGTCAGAGGAGTCTCCAGGAAACACAGAAGGAGCAAGACATGTTAGAAGACAGGTAAAGCCATGAGTCACGTAGCAATCCATAGACTAACAGAAATTAAATTAATTTAAGTTGTAAGAGCTAGTTAGTAACAAGCCTGAGCTATTGACTAAGCATTTACAATTAATATTAATTCGTGTCTGTTATTTGGGAGTGACTTGTGGGACAGAAGTTTCTACCTGCAGCAATCCTCCTGCCACAGCCTTTCAGTATGCTAGGATTATGGCCATATACCAAGGGTCCCTTGATTTACTACTGGCTAGTTCTTTATTCTTCCTGCTCATTCCTTCCCTTTCTGTCCCCTCTCCTGCCTTTTAGTGACATGCATGAAGCAGTTACCATGGGAACTCATGTCCAAAATGCTCTGGGTCCTTGTATAAAATAGACAGCAAATATTTTTTTTTTCTTTTGGGTCCCCAGATATCCTCTGGAAGTCTTCTCAGGAAGAGGGATGGGCCTCTCTTGCTTCACTCAATCCTGGTCAGCCCAGGACTCCAGAAGTCACCTGGATTTTGGGAGACTCAGGGGTCCAGCTGTGAATATTTTGCCCTGGTAGGTGAATGTCAGAAATCTCATAGACTTGAGAGAAAAGAACTTATTACATTAGTGTCCTGGAGTGACTAGGTGTGGCTACGATCCCCGAGCCCAGTGGATGGAAGAGAAACAGTAGGAAATAAGCAAAATAAAACATTTGAAGTAAGTTAAAAAATTTCTTTTCCCAACTATTTTCCAAATTCTAGTTTCCTCCAAGACACAGACTGAACATACCATCCTAACTCAAGAGGTAGGCAGGGCCAGAAATAACATTTGGGGCTATTGCTCACCATCTTGATGGGAAATAAAACAATTTTGCATTTACTGGGCATTTTACTAATCCCTTTCCTTTGTGGTGCACACTTGTGCAGGTAGAGGGCAACTTTAAGCTCCATCCCTCAGTAGCTGTGTTTTGAGACAGGGTCTTTTACTGGGATCTAGGCAGGCTGGCTGGCCAAGGAATCCCACAAATGTTCCTGTTTCTTCCTCCCCAGCACTGAGATTATTACTGCACACCACTACATCTGGTTTTTTGTTGTTTGGTTTTTTGTTTTGTTTCCTTTTTTGAGTACACTGCTGGCAACTGAACTCCGGTCCCCAGGTTTGCACAGAAACACCGTGACAACTGAAGCATTGAGCACCTTTTGTTTTTGTTTTCAAGATGCAGTTCTGCCATTTAGCCCCAGGCTGGTCTAGAACTCCCAATGTTGGCTTCGAGCTTGTGATCCTCTTGGCTCAACCTCTTGTTTGCAAGCACAAATCACCACAGCTTATGGCTATGTTCACTTGTAAACTGAGGCACTGGTATCTTGAGTACCAGCTCCAAGAAGAGACTGAACCATAAACCACAAGCAACGAAAGTCAAGGATTTGAGGCAGATGTTCTAAGGTGCTAAGGTGGAGCTGTTTATGTGCTATCAAGAGAGATTTTTTTCAAACGCAGTAGTACAACACTGCTGCCCCTGGCTGGGGTTTGAGTAGGCCAGCCCATGCAAACCTGAGCTGCCCTGGGGTCTGTTCTTGCAGGGGCATGCCACAAAGACAGACAGGGGAGTGCTGCTGCCCCTGGCTGCAGACAGGAAGGGGCAATACATAAACCTTAGACTGAGGCTCTTAAGTCACCCCCCACCCCACCGCACACCCTTGTACATAGTTTCTACTCTCCACACTAGGTCATTCAAGTCTGGAGTCTCTAGAAAAAAGAAGTCGCTGTTTGGGGGATGGCAGATGATCAAGAGTTCAGACAGCTGCGCTGAACCGTTAGCTGTGGTCTCTTCTCACTGCCCCGCTACAAACTGCGTTGCCATCCCATGTTCAAACACTATTAAATGAGAATGTTTTCTCTGGCGCCAGTCCATCTTCTCCCCACAGTTTAAGTATTGAATTTTTTTTTTTTTTTTAACTGAAGTAGCTTTGGTTTGCAACTCACATTTAAAACTTAAAAAACGTTATTTCCATAAAAGTTGGCAGAAACCAGCCACTGTTTATTCCCCCGGTGGCTATAATAAACCCTTGCCCACTGACAATCTAACAGATCTTTTTCTGTTTGCCACTGGGTTGGGCTCAATAACATTTCTGTGCTTAACATTCCCTTAATAAGGGCTTCTAAGAGCACACGTTTCCTTCCTAATGCAGCCTTTGTGGGTAACATTCCCAGTAGTTCTCCTGGACCCGGAGGTGAGTGGAGCCCAGTTAGTGACCATCAGAATGTCTTAACTCAGAAAGATAGTTGGGTATTGAACTAGTGATCTGGACTGGGGACACAGCTCACCGGCTGAGTTTGCATAGCATGTACTAGGCCCTAGATTCAGTCCTCATTACTGCTTTCCTCCATGCATCCCAAGATTCCTTTATTCCAAGGTTGACGGCTCACACCTGTAATCCCAGCACTTGGGAGGTTAAAGGCAGGAGGATCAGGAGTTCAAGGTCATGGTCAGCTACATGAGGAATCTGCTGTATGTCTGGGCAATATGAGACTCTGTTTTAAAAAAAGAAAAAAGAAAGAGGAGAAGGAAGAAGAAGAAATAACCAAGTGTGTTGGTGCATACCTTTAATCTTAGCACTCAGGAGGCAGAGACAGGTGGATCTCTGTGACTTTGAGGCTAGCCTGGTCTACATAGCAAGCTCTAGGCTAGGCAGGGCTACATAGTGAGACCTTGTCTTGAAACAACAAGAAATAATTTTGAGGGGCTGGAGAGATAGTTCAGTGGTTAGGAGCATTGGCTGCTCTTCCCAGCACCCACATGACAGCTCACAACAGTCTGTAACTCCAGTTCCAGGGGATCTAACACCTTCACACCAATGCACATAAAACAAATTTAAATAAATTACTTTTTAAAAAATAATTTTGAATCTGGTATGCTGTTGGTCAACTGGTACACCTTACATGCGTGTCTGTACATAAACTTTTCCTTGGCATTTTTCCTCTCTGCAAGTCAAGTCTAAGGCAGGTGCGGCGTTCTTTCCTATCATCCCAACACTTGAGAGGCTGAAATAAGAGGACTGTCGTGAGTTCAAGACCAGCTTGGGCTATAAAGTGAGGCTCTAGCTCTCAAAAAACAAAAACAAATTACACATTGAGTCTGAGTGACCCCAAGTGATATCCTTAGATCCTTTGGAGGGATGTGACATTCAGACTGCTTGAGGTCCCTAGAGTTGGATGATGCCCTACTGTGATGGAAGTCCCCTGGGGATGGCTATAGCTCCATGCTGATGGGACAGAGGACAAATAAGGCATCTCAGAGCAGACACAGAAAGTCCTATAACTTACATTGCATGCTTTAAAATAAAACTGTTTTTCAAAAGATAGCCCAAGCTGATGCTGGTCCTGTGGAATGAAAGCTTCAGAAGCTTCTAGGCCCTTCCAAGAAAGAGGCAGGAAGACATTGGCTGGGCTACTGATCGATTGCATGGTAGATACAAAGGAACAAGTTCACATTTATTTTCTTAAGAGAGAGGATTTGGTTTCCTTTGAAATAAAATAATTTCACTGGACTCGGTTGTGCATGCCTACCATCCCAGCATTCAGAAAGCTAAGGCAAGAACCACAACTTCCCAGGCCAGTGAGGGCTACATAGCAAATTCTGAGCCAGCCTGAGTTCCACAGAGATACCCTGCCTCAAGTAGACAAACAAAATCTAGCAATTCAAATCACAGCACTGTCAATGTCATCCATTCTGTCACCAGGGAACACAATGCTGGGATGGGAGGCCAACCTTTAAGGGTTCCAACTGAACCCTAACCATATCACTCACATAAGACTCACAGAGATGTGTGAGCACCTGCAGACATCACCTTTCTCCTTATATGTGGCTGGAAGGAAAAGTACAAGCTTAAAACAAATCCAGCAACCACCAGGTTCTCTGCACAGACTCTGGAGTTCTGGGGCAGCATCTAGCCTGCACCCTGCAGGGTTGTGGCTCTGCCTCGAGACACTCATCCCCAGTTCTCTGAATAAAGTTTCTCTGGTAGAATAGTGGGTGAAGCAAGGTGAGGAAGGAGAACCCCACAGTCTGTGGTGTTCTTACTATCTATCATTGATGGAAGTCAGGCAGGAACTCAAGCAAGAGCCCTGAAGGTGGGGATCACTGAGGATCACAGCTTGATGGCTCACTTACAGGCTCGTGCTCCATCAGCTTTCTTTGATAGCCCAGGACCACCTGCCCAGGAAATGACTCCACCCACAGTGGATTGGGAACACCTACATCAGTTAAAATCATCAAGACAATCCTTCAGGACTGGAGAGATGGCTGAGCAGTCAAGAGCACTGGCTGCTTTTTCTGTAGACACAGGTTTTATTCCCATCACCTAAGTGGTGGCTCACAACTGTCTGATTCCAGTTCCAGGAGATCTTTTGGCTTCCTCCAGTACCAGGTATACACACTGCACAAAGACATACAGGAAGGCAAAACACCTTGTGGTGATTTGAAAAATGGCCCCAAAGGAGTGGCACTATTGAGAGGTGTCTTTGCTGAAGTAGGTGTGGTCACTGGGGAGGCGGGCTTTGAGGTCTCCTATCTGCTCAAGCCATGCCCAGTGTCTCAGGCCACTTCCTATCACTTGTGAGTAGAGATGTGTGAATCTCAGTTTCTTCTCTAGTATCATGTCTGCCTGCATGCTTTCTTGCTTCCCACCATGACGATAATGGACTAACCCTCTGAACTCTAAACCAGTTATCACAATTATAAGAGTTGCCGTGGCCATGTTGTCTCTTCACAGCAATATAGAAACCCTCACTAAGGCACACCTATACACATAAAAATAAATTTTAAAGGAAAACAACAATGTCCCACAGACCAACTTAATCAAGATAATTGAGACTCCTTTCGAGGTGATCCTGACTGTGTCGGGTTGGTAGTTAATACTAATTAGGACTGGTGGGAAAAGCCACTACCTGGAAGTCACTGAGAGGAGAGGACTAAGCTGCAAGGATGCTAAGGTCACCTGTATCCCAGAGTGTCATCTACCCATTTCCCAAGTAGTCCCCGGGGGTACAAACACCACCTCCATGAGGTAGCTCAGCCTGAGAGGGAAGGGGCTATCTATGCTGTGTGAAGATATATTGTTGTGATCGGTTCAATTAAGAGCTGAGTGGCCAACAGCTAGGCAGCAGGTATAGGTGGGATTTACAGGCAGAGAGGGAAAGAGACAGACAGACAGACAGACAAACAGAGACACCATTGAGATGCAAGGCAAGTCAGACATACGAAATGAGAGAAAGGTAAAAGCCACATGGTAGAATGTAGATTAATAAAAATATTGGTAGATTTAAGTTATAAGAGCTAGTGGGACAAATCTAAGCTAAGGCCAAGCTTTCATAATTAATAAGTCTCTATCTTGTCATCTGTGAGCTAGTGGTCCAAAGGAAAGTCTGACTACATGGGAGACTAGTGTTTTGTGTAGCCTGGTTGAGACCCCACTGGAGACTCATGTGCAGGTGAAAGAAGGTAAGCTCTTTAGGCGGGGGAGGGGGGTGAGGATGCCTCACGGTGCAGAAGGAACAAGGTGTTTAAAATGTGTCCTGGGGAATAAAAAAGAAGCCTGGAAAAGCACAGGGGTGTGTGTGTGTGTGTGTGTGTGTATGTGTGTGTGTGTGTGTGTGTGTGTGTGTGTGTGGTGTGTGTACACGTACATGTGAGTATACACATGTGTAGAGGCCACAGGACAACTTCAAGTGTCATTCCTCAGGTGCTATTTATCTTGTTTTTTGAGACAAGGTCTCTCATTGGCCTAAAGGAGTCAGCTTGTTTCAGCCTACCTCCATGCCCAGCTTTTTATCTTTAACATTTTTATTTAGTGTATATATGTGATGCAGGTGTGTAGTAAGAAGTTTATCTAGGACTTTCTATCCTACCACAGAGCTTTGAACCCACTCTCAGCCCTGCTGCTGCTTAGCCCCAAATAATCATACAAAGGCTTATATTGATTTCATCCTGATTGACCTATGGCTCAGACATATTGCTAACTAGCTTTCATCCTAACTCAATCTATTTCTATTAATCTGTTCAGCCATGTGGCTTGGTACCTTTTCTCAGAGCAGCATAGCTGTCTTCTTTCCTCTGTGTCTGCTGGTGTCTCTCTCTGCTCTTCCTGTTCCCAGAGTTTTTTTAATCTGGTAGCCCTACCCATACTTCCTGTCTTCCTTCTGGCCAATCAGCATTTTATTAAACCAGTAAGAGGGACTATTATTTACAATGGACCAGAACATAATCCCACAGCACAGGTGATTGTAACAAGAGGTTTTGGGCCCTGTTGGCTGGTGGCTTGGACTTATAGACTTGCAGTCCTAGAAAAACCCTCTACTGCAGGTGAGGGCCAGAGGATAACCTGTAGCAGTTGGTTCCAACTTTTTACTGTGTGTGTCTGAGGACTCAAACTCAGGTTGTCAAGCTTGGTGGCAGCCACCTGTACCTACTGAGCTGTCTCACCAGCTGCTGATGTTGTCTTAAGATGGGCCCTGAGGCCAAGCGCTTTCCCACTTGAGCTACCATGGCCATGCATGTGTGGATTTCCTGCCCTCAATTAGCCACCATAATACACAGACCTTTTCATGGTTACCTCCCAAATACTGTGCCTGCTTTTACCCACACAGGGTCCCAACTAGACAAGTAGCTTACAGGTTAGAATAAAGGAAACTCAGGTTCCAGGACCCCACATACCCTGGGCCTTCTCTGGCCCAAGGCTAGCTCCTCTGGTTTTTTCCTCATCTCTTAGAGACTCCTGGGCTCTGTTCTTGGCTCCCCATGGTGACCTCTCATCATGCACATCCCTCTATCACCTAATAGCTTTGTGTGCTACTAACATGCTGGAGACTTACCAATCAGTGGATTTCCCAGTCACTCACAGAACCCCAGAACCACAGGCATGTTGGCCATGAGAGACCTGTGACTTCTCTTCAAGAGAAAAGTCCTTAGCAGCAGTCACTAGCCATTAAAGGTTGCCATCAAGTGCCTGAAAGAAGCTATCCTTGAGAACACCCCATAGAAGCCATCTGTGGAGCTAGGGGTGGTCAATGGGTAAAGTATTTGCCTCACAGTGGTGAAGACCAAGTTCAAATCCTCAGAATCATAACTATAACCCCAACACTCCTATAGTAAGAAAGAGGGCAGGAACAGAATTACCCTCCACCCATCCTGGGTCAGCCAGCCTAAAGTACAGAGCAGTGAACAAGATGGGCACTGAGGTCTTTACCCAAGGTTGCCCTTTGACCTTCACATGCTCACTGTGGAATGCATGTACCCACACCAATCCACATAGATTAAAAAGAAAAGCCATGTTGTTCGGATCCCTGACTCAGGCTCTGCCCTCTGAGTATTCTAATTTCATTTGCAGCCTGAGCCTCCCAGGCTAACATCAGGCCACCAGTCCTGTGCCACATCCCTTCCCTACCCCCGGGTACCATTAGTTACTTTCCTGTGGCTGTGTCCAAAGAGCTCACAAGAAGCAATTTAGGGGAAAAGGATTTGTTTCCATTTACAGTTCAGGAAGATACATCCCACTGTGAGAAAAAGGAGTGGGAGCCGGCAGCTGGTCACATTCAATTAGCTCGGAAGCAGATAAAGATGAGTGCTGGTACCCAGCTCACTTTCTCCCTTTTTTAGGTCCAGGGTCCCAGCCCAGAAGGGGGCATGTACAGTTAGAGTGGGTCTTTCTACCTCAGTTTACCCACAGAATCTTCCTCACAGGCATGCCAAGAGGCTGTCTCCTAGGTGACTCTAAATCCTATCAAGTTGACAGTATCAGCCTCTCACTATCTAACCTACGTTGGCCAATGAGAGAGAGCTTCATCCTTCTCAACATTCGGGCTCAGACTTGGATGCCATCTTTAAGCCTCTTACATTCCACACATGCACTAGTATCAACTCCCATGGGCTGTGCTTTCAAATTGCATCTAGACATTTAACCCTCCCTGGTGCAGCCATTGCTGTGGCAGAGCGTGCAGCTGCCCACTCATAACAAGCTACTTCCATCCCTCTGCTCAGGTCCCCGCTCAGGGCCATGAGTGAGCGCTGCAAAGTCCGCTGACTCCTCTGTGCAACGCAGTTTCCACCCTTCAGCAGGAGCCAAAGGCCTTGCACTGACTGTCAGGACCCTGGCCATCTGTCTGCAGCCCACAAGCCTGCCCAGCCCTCCCTCCTCCATCCCCCACCCATGCCTCTGTGCAGGCCTCCCTGAGAGCCATGCCCTTCCTTCCAGACTCTGCCCCTGTGCTTCTCTGGATCCAGAATACTGCACCCTGAGACTTTGATGCCTCAAAGTCTTGGTTTCAAGGTCATCTTCTCAGTCAGCCTGATCTTACTTCAGCCTCATTTCAACTGCTCTTTCTTGCTTCATTTTTATCTAGTAGGCATTCTTACACGTAGGATACATTGGCTCCTACAGATCCATGCATGTCCCTCTTCCTTCAGATTTTAAACTGTGAGAGCAGAACAGTGGTTACCATCAAATGTCAACTTGTCAGGATCCAGAATCACCCACGAGAAGAGCTTCTGGGCATGTCTGTGAAGAACTCCTAGATTTAGTCACCTGAGGTGGGAAGACCCACCCTAAATGTGGGCAGCACTATTGCTGGGACTGAATCCCATACAAAATAAAAAAGGAGGAAGTAAACCAGGCAGTGGTGGTGAATGCCTTTAATCCCTGACCTTCATGGCTTGGCTGTGGGTGATTCTGCCCTCTGATAGTCCTGACTAGTTTTATTAAATATACAACATATCATCTCAGATACCAGTCCAGGAACTAACATGAGAAGGTCCCCCTCTTCGGTTATTTTGCACGAGAGCTCTGCTATGGGTTAAATGCCTAATGTGGAACAGAAATGCAACAGCCCTTAGAAGGCTAAACACCTAGAGCCTGCCCCTGGCCTGCAGCCATTGTAACCCGTTACAGTCTGAGGACTCAAAGGACCAGAGCACAGGCCTCCTTTGGGTGTCCTGCACATACACCACATTTGTTTCTCAGTGGGTGCGCGGTGGCTCAGGTCACACCAAGTGAGGACCATCATGAGTCAGTGGGTGTGCGGTGGCTCAGGTCACACCAAGTGAGGACCATCATGAGTCAGTGGGTGCGTGGTGGCTCAGGTCACACCAAGTGAGGACCATCATGAGGCTCCAAAGCTCGGCCTTCCTCTACTGCCATCTTTTGTCTCTAACAAGTGATGGAGACAAGAGTCTAGAAGGGCGAGGAGACCGAAGAATTCTTCAAGTATATTTATCATCTTTTAGTGCTTTTCTTACTTAAAAAATAATACTGATTTTTTTTTTTAGGGATAAAAAAAGCACAGAAGGCTATCTTTTTGAACATGGGAGAGACAGATGGAGTTAGAGGAAAGACAAGTGGACATGGGAGGATGATGGGATGACGGGAAGGTGTGGGGAGATAGAAAGGCGAGTGTGAACAGGAGGAAGATGCTGGGGAGACATGTGACCATGAAGACAGGTGTGAATACAGAGGAGGCAGAGGGGAGGGTGGGTAGACAGGTATGAACACCAGGAGAGCAGGCTGAACCCTGGTCCCGCACAGTAAGTAAGAGAGACGGTGGGTTCCCTTCCCATTAAAAAAGGAAGGCTTTGAGGTATCCACAACCCAGGCACTTGAGGAAAAAGGAACATGTCAGAGAAGCCTCTTCAGGGCTGTGGACTAGCCACTCTCTTCCATCTCCAACAGGTCATCCACATATTCCACAACCTCTCCCTGGAAGAGATGGCAAACACATCGGTTAGGCGAGTCACATGACATGAACGGCATCCAAGAGGCCACCACAGGCTGCCTGCTCAGGCCGAAGCACGGTCCCCTACTAGCTCAGAACCCAGATGACCTGATTCCTCTCTCCCAGGAAATGGAGCCGCATCTTCTACCCCTTGTGACCTGCCATCCCAAAGACGACCCTTGTCATGTAGGTGGTCTAGCCACCGCTCTGAAAGGCACCACATAGTTCCTTGCTCTGGGCACCCTTCCATCTTCCTCCTGATCCCTCAATTCTGCCCCAGGAACACATTATTCTGGTACTTTCTGCTTTGACCAGCAGCACACATTTCTCAAACCAACACACAGTCCAACATGCTCTGAGAGCATCCTGGGACTCTCTTTCAGTGAGACCCAATCTAAGACACAGACCTGTGCATCACTTATTCATTTATTTAGCAGCCCTGGGGATTGAACCCAGGGCTTTATACACTGCAGGTAAATGCTATACCACTGAGCTACATCATCCTCAGGCCCCTCTTCCTCACTTGCACAATACTTTTATACCCAGCTAATGTTTCATTCTCACAACTTATGGTCACTCCTATGTCATAAAAGGCTGGCGCTTTCTTCCTTAGTGGAAGTGGCCATGTGAATCAGCATAGTGATACTCCCCTGACCCTGTCTTCCTCAGAGGCGCTTCCTCCAGAACTGGAGTGATCAGAAGAGCTAGAGGGAGAGTGGTGGGGGAGGGGCAGCATGGAGCCTCTGGGCCCTACCCAGCATCTCTCAGAACTTCCCATCCTCCAGGCTCCCACAAAATATGAAGGATCAAAGCTGAACAAGCTCCCACATATCTTGTGGCTCCAAACACAGCAAGTCCCCAGCTTTTTTACAGAGCATTTTCCAGTTCCTTCCAAACACATCTCTTTAAATAAATAGGGGTGTCCACAGATGGCTTCTCCGTGGCCCGGCTGCCTCTCCACTCAAAGTCAGGACTAATCATAAGGAAGCAATCAGGAGATATCTATCATACAGCAGGCAGAGTGTGTGCCTGGCATGTGTCAGGCCCCAGGTTAACACTGGGCATAGGGTGCATGTCTGCAAGACTAGCAGTTGAGGTCCTAAGCAGGAGGATCAGAAGTTCAAGGTTTATCCTCAGCTACACTGCAAGCTGGAGGCCAGCTTGTGTTATGTGAGACACTGTTTCCAAAAAGAAAACACCTCAAACAAGAAGGGACTGCCCCAGGGAGATGCAGCCAGGGAATCGGCCTCCAGAAAGGGTGATCTGCCAGCAGCATGAACACAATTATAACAATCGGGCAGGAAGATGAGGTGGGTTCATACGTGTCTCCAGTGTGCAGAAAAACTTATCACACTCTAAGAAATGATGGTGTGGACCCAGGAGATAGCTCAGTGGGTAAAGGTGCTGGCTATGGATCCTGAGGACCTGAGTTCAATCCCTGGCACCTACATGTAGAAGAACCAACTCTTTCAAGCTGTCCTCTGACCTCCACACTGGTGGGGTGACATGCCCCTGCCCCCCCCACATACATATAGATAATGTTTAAAGACATAGTGAGACACACTTGAGCTCTAGTTTAGATATGGGCAGAAAAAAGGGCAGTTCAAAGCTAGCTTGGGCTATATATCACTTTCAAGGCTAGCCTGGGCACATTGCAACACACGGTCTTCAACAAAACAAAAGGCTGTGGAGACGGTTCCTGGATGAAGTGCCAGCTGCTTGGGGTTACCTAAGTTCTGATCCCAGAATGCATGTACATGCCATCCGTTGAGATGTCTGTCACCTCGAGCACGGGGAGGAGGAGAGAGAAGGAGGATCCAGAGCCTGCTGCCCATCACTCTAGCTAAATGAACAAACCCAGGTTCTGCGAGAGGCTCTGGTTCAACAAATAGGGTGGAGGGGCCAGCAAGATGCCTCAGTGGGTGAAGTAACTGTCCTGCAAGTCGGTTGACCTGAGTTCAATCCTCGGAACCCACACAAGTGTAGGAGGAGGAACCGACTCCACTGGGATGTCCTCTGAACCCCACATACACACAGTGACCAGTGACCCCCATCTATGTCACAGAGAGAGAGAAAGGAGAGAGAGAGAGAGCTAGTACATACTCCAAACACGTTCCCCACGGAAGAAGCATGGTCCAGCCTGGGCTTCCTAGAAAGCTGGACTTTCCCCCACCAGAGCACTGGCTTTCGTTAAACCCCACAGCAACTGTTTCCCCGAGGACCCCTCTGTTCTCATCTCAGGGAAGACTCAGCTTTCAGGTGACTCTGGCAGAGACGTGAGTCATGTTTTCTCTCAGGCAGACGTGTGCTTACCTCATCATCATCCATTAGGTGTTCCTGAGCAAAGCTGTACAGTTCCTTCTGGAGTGTAGTCACATTAAAGAACTGAACTGCTTCCTGGACAGAAGCAAGAGAGAACCATCAGACGATTTCTCATGTGAGAGCCGGCAGCAAGTGGGCACAAGTTACTGGATTTCATTCAAGGGATGGAAGTTTTTCAATCATACAATGGGAAAGGTTGTGCAAATGTGTCCATACCCAACAACCACTGAACTGTGCAGACACAAAGGTGAATTCTATCATATGCAAATGATAGCGTGATTCTTAAAAGTGGGGGAAAGGTCTGGACTATAGCTCAGCTGTTATCATGGCCAGCCTGTACTATACGAGACCCTGTCTCAAACAAACAAAAAACCACTGGGAGTGCAGCCTAGTGGAAGAGCACTGTACTACTGGTATGCACAAGGTCCTGGGTTCAATCCCCACGACATTAAAAAAAAAAAAAAAAAAGGAGCAACTGATTAATGTGTGCATGTGTGTTTTAGGAAAGAATTGAGATTTGGAAGATTTATTTATGAAAACCTAGGACAGCATACCAAGATCCTGAATAAATACAAAAAAATCTGGATTTCTGTTTTATTGGAACAGGGTGTTGCTTTGTAGGCCAGGCTTGTGGTATTGTTAGCAATCTAATAAAGCTTGCCTGAAGATCAGAGGACAGAGCCAGCCACAGAGTTAGCCGTAGAGGTCAGGCAGTGGTGACACAGCCTTTAATCCTAGCACCTAGGTAGAGCTCTGTTTGGTCTCTATGAGTTCAAGGCTACACTGGATACATGAGATTAGTTCAGTTCAAAAGAGAAACAGAGCCAGGCAGTGGTGGCACACACCTTTAATCTCAGCACTTGGGATCCCATGCCTCTGCTCCCTGTACTTGGGAAGCACACAGATCTTTACTCCCAGGACTGGAAAGGTTAAGAAGGGAAGTGATATGGCTGGGCAGGGACAGAAATATAAGGCAGGAGGAGGCAGGGGTTTGGTCCTTCCATTTCGGCCTTCATTTCCTCATTCAGTCTAAGATTTGTGGAGACAGGATATTCCTCTTTCAGCTGAGGAGTTGGTAAGGTAAGAAGTGGCTGTGGCTTGTTCCTCTGTCTCTCTGACCTTTTAGCATTTGCCCAATATCTGGCTCCGGGTTTTTATTATACGATCAATTAGGATTCAAGCAACACAGGCTGCCTCAAATTTACAATAACCCTATTGCCTCTGCATCCAGAGAGCTAGAGTTATAATCATACGACACCATGTCCAAAAGGAACGAATATTGTTTGAAAGTTACATATAATTGACCCCTGACAATAGGTGTAAAGCCTCAATTTATCTGCCAAAGGAATTAAGTGATGGTTCATTCATGAAAGTCTATAATCCCAGCACTTGGGAGGCAGAGGCAGGAGGATTGCAAATTTGAGACCAGACTGGGCTAGACAGAAAAACCCTATCTCCAAAGGCCAAGGACTGGAAGTGGTTCAATAACAGAGCACCTGCTTGACATGTGAGAGCTTCTGGCTTCTAACACCATGGGGGTGGGGGACAATGACAAAGTAAGACACACAAACGGCATGAGAAGTAGAATTCTATTTTTGTAAAACTAAATGCAGGCTGTGTGCATAAGTAAATATACTGACTCAAAGAAGAAAGTAAAAAGCTGTGGGGGCCTGAAGAATGGCTCACTGGGTAAAGGTGCTTGCTACCAAGGCTGAGCACAATGGAGAGCAGAGAGCTGATTCTCCTAAGTTCTCATTGTGTATGCTTTGTGTGTGCAGGCCCACATACACAAACATGAGAACTAAGTAAAAACAAGGAAAAAAAGCAGGATGTGATGGCATATCTGATTCCAGCATTCAGGAGGCAGAGGTAAGTGGGTCTCCATGAGTTCAAAGCCAGCCAGGGATACAGAGTCAAGGCTTGATTTAAGGGGGTTGGGGGAGCCAATAGCAACCAGAAACAGAGAAAGTTCCTTCATTTCAGAATTGATTCTTTCTAAAGGGCAAGACAGTCTCCTGAAGGCGGGAAGGAGGAGGGAACAGTGTGGGACCCAGCGTGGGGCACTCACCGGTCTGGGCTGGAAATGCTCGTCTGACAGGCCCCATTTCTCCCTGTGGTATTGATAGTAGACCAGATTCTGTTGCATGACCTTGTCATTCTTGTCGAAGAGCAGGTAGCTAACAGCACAGGGGGCTGCGTTCTTCAGATCGTTCACTGGAAGCAGAGAGAAGAGGCTGGGCAGGTGAGCAAGCCATGCCCTGCAGCTCCAAGGCTACCCCCTGCCCCCTCCATTCCCCCCACCCTAGCTCCACACACACCCCACCTCCACACACACCCCATCCCCCCCACACACCCCACCTCCCCCAGTAAACGAACCTAATGTAGAAGCTTGTGTTGTGTGATTGTTTGTGTTCTGACAAAGAAAGCTTGCCCAGAGATCAGAAGGCAGAGCTAGCCACCAGTTAGCCATAGCGGCCAGGTGGGAGTGATTCACACCTTAAAGCCCAGTACAATGGGGAGGCAGAGACAGGATCTCAGCCCCTTTCAGTCTGAGGATTCATAGAGGTAGGAAGTCTCCAGTGGCTGCTGCTCTGCCTCTCTGATCTTTCAGCTTTCACCCTAATAGCTGACTCTGGGTTTTTATAATAGGACTAATTAGAATCATGCTATAAGCTTGACCTTCCTCCAGGAAAAACCATTCCTAAGGCTTTACCTCCAGCCCCTCCTCTAGAAAACCTTTGACCTGAGAAGGTGGGCAGAGCATAGAATAAAGGATGGTAGAATCCCTGTGTCAACCTCAGACTGTGCTTATTCAGCTGGCTCCAGACAATCAGAACCGGTCACAGCCGGTAGGTCTGTAGTAAGAAGTTTCTGGCCCATCCTATCCCCGAGGTCTGGACCAGCAGTCCCAAATAATCACACAAAGGCTTACAATAATTATAAGCTGATTGGTCCATGGCTCAGGCTTATTACTTGCTAATTCTTACTCTTAAACAAACCTGTGATTCTTATCTTGTTTAGCCACATGGCTTGGTACCTGTTCTTGGAACAGTGTTAGCATCCCACTGACCCTGTCTCCCTGACATCTCTCTCTGCTCTTCCTCTTCCCAGAGTTTTCTTAGACTGGTAGCCCCGCCCATACTCCTGTCTGCCTTCTGGCCAATCAGTGTTTTATTAAATCAGTAGGAGAGACAAATATTTACAATGTACAAGAGCCTAATCCCACAGTCTCAAGGCCTGAAGCACACCAGGACTGAGGAATACAGAGGCTGTTTAATTATAGGCTTCCTGCCAGAGGCTGCATTTCCTGGGTCCCATCAGGCTAGGATAACAACACCCAGAGAAGATGGGCCATCCTCCAACCAAACCAAATTTAGAAGACATAAAGAAAGGCTGGAGGTGTAATTCAGTGAGTAGAGTGCTTTCTGAGCATCCATGATGTCCTGGGTTCCAATCCCAGTTCTCCATAAACCACACATAATGGCACATTGCTAGCATTCAGGAGGCCAAGGCAAGATACTGAAGATTCAAGGTTATCCTTGGCTATAAAGTAAGTTTGAGGCCAGCCTGGGCTATGTGAGACTTGGTTTCTAAATACTTAATAAACAAATAAATAACATAAAACTTCAGGACTGGAAGAATCAAAGTTTATCTTGACCTACCATTTCCTGGGCACAGGGGTTCAAACCTGCTCCAGACCCCCCTGCTTAGAACTGCACCCCTATATCACCATCAAAATGGGGATTCTACAGGGTAGCATTTTTTTGGAGGGAGGGGAGTTAGGTCAAGAAGAAATGAGACACAAGCCTCTTAACCCATACAGCAGGGCTTCTATTATGTAATAAAACTTTGGTTGCCAGGAATGGCCAACTGAAGATGATCCAATTGTGCCACCTAGTGGCTGTTTTCGATAATGACAACTTTAAAACCTGAACTTCAAGACTCTTCCCATACACAGCCTGAGGAAGGTTTCAAATGTCAATTACACCTACATTCAGTAAATGTTTATTTTTTACTTACACTATTTATCTAATTCCCTGGAAAGCAAATATTTCCTAGAGAACAGGAGGAAAAACCTAAAGTCAAGCCCCACAATATCAAGTCTCTCTTTGTACACTGCGTGTACATGGCTTTGATGGACATTCTCAACCACATTGGCACCAGGAAAGTCTTGGGACCTCATTCAAGATCCTGTACAGAGTTACTTACACTTATAATAAGCAAACTGCAAATAGTGATACATGGTAGCCACGAATTTCTCCACAGGGTAGCCTCCTATGACCGGGGTCAGGGTTTCCTCACATTGAATCTTGCACTCCAGAACTTCTATATAATGATCTAAAAAACAGATATAAATTTTTAGGACAGTCTCAGTCTCTCCCCACCCTCTCACTCCTGCATGAAACCCAAGATCTCAATACAGTCCAGACAAGTGCTCTAGAACTAACCCAGCCCAGCCCCACCAGTCTAGCTCCGCCTCACACACACACACACACACACACACACACACACACACACACACAGGAGAAAAAAACAACATTTAAAATAAGGAAGTTGGAGTGAAGGGCTAGCTCAGTGGTGAGCACTGATTGCTCTTCCAGAGGACCCAGGTTTAGAACCCAGCACCATGTGGTAGTTCACAACCGCATGTAGCTCCAATTCTAGGGGATCCCAGATCCCATCACCCTCTTTCGGCCTCCACAGGCACCAGGCACACATGTGGTACATAGGCACACACGCAGACAATAAAAACAAATAAAATAAATCAAGGAACTTCCATCTTAATACTAAAAGTATCTTAAATCAGTTAGAAAATGACAAACACCTATCATAAAAACAGCCAAAGAGGGGCTGGGGTAAGGAGATGGCCCAGGGGGTGAAGAGGTCTGCAGCCAAGACTACATACATGAGTTGAATCCTTAGGACCCCACATAGTGTTAGAGAGAAATGACATCTACAGTTGTCATCTGACCACAAGGCTGCCACAGAGCTGGAGCCCTACCCAACACAAAATAAACAAAAATAAAAAGATAATTTAAAATGTTTTAATGACCAGTGAATATGGATGTTAATATAAATGAAGATGAATAGTATCGAGCATTAATGAGATGCTGGGCTTCTTCTGCAGCAGACAGTATCACTTCAAACCATTTAGATTGGAGGTTGGGAGTTCGGCTCAATGGCAGCGGGCTGACCTGACATACATAAGGCCCTGCATTTGATCTCAGCACCACAAAGACAACAGCAAGTTATCAAGATGGTAAAAAAAAAAAATTGAGACAGCATCTCATGTAGGTCAGGCTGGCTTCACACTCCTGTGTAGCTGAGGAAGACCCTGATCCTCGTGGCTGGGGAAAACAGGCATGTACCACCATGACCAGATAATGCAGAAATGGGAATTGAACCCAGGGCTTTGTGCATGCTAGATAAGTTTATCAATTGAACTATACCCCTAACTCAAAATAGTATAAATTCTATGTACAAATTTGGATATGTGAACTGAAAACCAGAAGAAAATTTGACATATCATGCCTCTCCTATTTAAAATAAGAACACAAAATATGGAGGAAATACTTATGTATGAGTAACCTTTACCAAAAAAAAATTAAATTATAGAGGCAAGAATCTCCAGGGGGAAGCTGAGACTGAGGAGAAGGAGCATTGGAGGAATGTGAAGTCCTCAGGTTCTGTTAACAGATAACTGGTAAGGAGATAATACCAGCCCTGCTACAGCAGACAAAGAGAATACTTTAAATGCTTAAATATTAAGAGCACTGAGCTAGGAAAGAGGTACAGGAGTTGGATATTTATGTAGCATATGTGAGGCCCTAGGTTCAACTGCAATAAAATATAAAATAAAATAAATGACATCTTTTATAAGAGAGTGACAGACATCACTCATGTCTGGGTGTGACATTCTGAGGCTACTTCTATTATTCCAGCCAAAAATGGACACTCTCCATAAAAGTGTCAGAAGCTAAAGGTCTTACACTGTAGCTCTAGTTGTCTCCAAAGTCACAGAGAACCACCTCCCTACTGCTGGGATTAAATAAGGTGAGTGCCACTGTGCTAGCCCAAATGAGAAATGTTTACAAAGCAAATGACCTAAATGTCTTTAAAGTAAGGTTGGTGGCAGCATACTACAGTGGCCGGGCAGTGGTGGTGCAGGCTTTTAATCCCAGTATTTGAGAGGCAGAGGCAGGCGAATCCCTCTGAGTTCAAGGCCAGCCTGGTCTATAGAGTGAGTTCCAGGACTTTACAGGGAAACCCTGTCTTTAAAAAAAAAAAAAGTACTGTTGGTGGCACCAATGGCATGATGTTCAGATATGGAACCTGCTGGAGGTGGCAGCCTTAGATACAGAGCATAGAAGCCAGGAACCTTTTTTAAAAAATAAAACAAAACAAAAACACTGTGTTTACACGTCAGCAGGATGTTTCACTGAGTAAGGGATTTGCCTAAAGCCTGATGGCCTGAGTTTGATCCCTGGGACACACATAGCAAAGGAGGGGCCTGACTCCATCCGATGTCCTCTGAACTCTATATGCACAGTATAGCACATATGTGCAAGCACAAACACACACAGAATTAAAAATATAAATAAATAAATAAGAACCAGTGAGCCAGATCAACACTGGTAAAGATGCCTGCAGCTAAACCTGACCATTTGAGTTTGATACCCAGATGCACATTAGTGGAAGGAAGAAACTGACTCCCAGGAATTGTCCTCTGACCCTTGCACATATGCCATGGCACGCACACAAACGTAAAATAAGTAAGTGGAAAAACATCTTAGGGCAGTAGAGTCACAAAATGAAGCAGACAGTTTGATTTCTCCTCTGTATGGAGACTGAGTCCTCAGGTGCAGAATGCTCTCTGAGAAGATTCCCAAATGGAGCTAGAGAAGACAAAACACCAAGAGAGAAGCGAGCTGTGCATGAAGTCTCCAAGAGATTCTGACTGACTCTCATTTACTGAGTTCAAAGCTAACAGGATGGTTAAAATGCAGAGAATCAGATATCTAGTGTTAAAAATGACAATGACTGCAGAGACAAACAAGCAGATGAAAAAACCAGTCCAGGGTTTGGATGAAATCATTAGCAAGCTGGGCAGCCATGTTACACATCTTTAACCCCAGAAGCAGAGGCAGGTGCATCTCTGTCAGTTCAAGGCCAGCCTGGTCTACAAACTGAGTTCCAGGACAGCCAGGGCTACATAGAGAAACTCTGTCTTAAAAAAAAAAAGAAAAGAAAAGAAAAAGAAAGAAGAGAAAATAAAAGAAAGTTGGTAATATAGATGAGAAACTAAAACAGAGATGGGGGAGCAGAAATGGTAGAAATAAAAAATTCAATGAATAAAAAAAAACTGAAATCACTACAGTGATTTCAGAAAAAAGAACACTGGGGATGGAAAAAAAGGTTGAGGAAATACTCCATTGATACATCAATAAAGAAAAAAATAAGCCTGACCACCTTCTAAGAACTGCACCATAATCAAAAACCAAATCTAACCTGGGTATAGTGGCCCACGCCTTTAATCCCAGCACTCAGGAGGCAGAGGCAGGAGGACTTCTGTAAGTTTGAGACCAGCCTGGTGTACAGTCAGGCAAGCCCAGGCTACACAGGGAAACCGTATTAAAAAGAACAAATTTTTTTTTCATGGCACCTCCTAAGCGGTTGGCCATGTCAAGATGAAGCTGAACATCTCTTTCCTGCCACCAGCTGCAGAAACTCACTGAAGTGGACGATGAACTCAAGCTTCATACATTCTATGAGAATCTCACGGCCACAGAAACAGCTGCTGATGCTCTGGGTGAACTGGAAGGGTTATATGGTTGGAATCAGTGGTGGGAATGACAGACAAGGTTTTCCCATGAAACAGAGTGAGCTTGCTGATGAGTAAAGAGCATCCTTGTTATAGAGCAAGGTGAACCAGAGAAAGGAAGCACTGGTTAGGTGTGAATGCATTGTGGATGCCAATCTGAGTGTTCTCAACTCAAAAAAGGAGAAAAGAATATTCTAAAAGAACTGAATCTGAAATCTTTTTAATTTCCATAAAGATTATGTCCAACAATATGTTATCAAAAGGTCAGAAGCCCAGGACTGAAGCGCCCAGGACCCAGGATCTTGTTTGTGATTCCACGTGTCCTGTAGCACAAACACTGACAATTGCTCTGAAGAAATAACGTCCTAAGAAAAACAAGGAGGAGGCTGCAGAAAATGCTCAACTTTTGGCCAACAGAATGTGGGAAGCCAAAGAGAAGCACCAGGAATAGCCTGCAAAGAGGCGTGGGCTGTGCTCAATAAGACTGTCTACTTGTAAGTCTGAGTCCAGTCAAAAAGAAGTCTTTAAGGGTAACAAATAAATAATAATGCCTTGAAGACAAGTGTTCCTCAGATGCTAATCAAGGCCTCCGGAGCACAGCCCCAAGCATCACTGACCTGCTATGGATAGGTAGAAGTCCTTGAAGTCCTTAATCTCCCTGGAGCCCTCACAGGCAGCCAGGCATTCATAAAAGGCTTTGAAGAAGTCTGGGAGTGCCAGTTCCATGTCCGTAATGGATGTCCTCCAATTCTCCCCATTATAGGCTCGCACTGCGCGGACAAACAGGTTCTGAAAAGCAAAAAGATGCAGTGAAGCTCCCTCCTGGCAAGCAGGAAACACGCTTGTCCCCACCAAAAGAATCATGACCCTGACCAAGCCATGCCTTGTCAGTCTTGGATTGTAGTCAGAAGTTTTTCTGTCCCTCCCAGCTGGTCTCACAGCCATTTAGTCCCAGATAATCACACAAAGGCTTATTATATTAAGTATAAACTGTTTGGCCTATGACTCAGGCTTATTACTTGCTAATTCTTACTCTTAAACTAACCCATGATTCTTATTCATGGTTAGCCAATGTGGCTTGGTACCTTTTCTTCAGTGCAGCATTCTCATCTTGCTTCCTCTGGATCTGGCTGGCATCTCCTGCTCTGCTCTTCTGCTTCCCAGTATTCTCCTAGTCTGGTTGCCTTGTCTTTACTTCCTGCCTAGCTTCCGTCCAATCAGCATTTTATTAAACCAATACTTATAGTGACAAATATTTACAATGTACAAGAGCAAAGTCCTGATGCAAACCACGTACTGCACATGTATATGTAGATTCACCTATACTGTTCACAAGAGGTACATTCTTTTTAAAAAAAAAAAAAAGATTTACTTATTATGTATACAGAAGAGGGTACCAGATGTCCTCATAGATGGTTGTGAGCCACCATGTGGTTTCTGGGAATTGAGCTCAGGACCCCTGGAAGAACAGTCAGCACTCTTAACCTCTGAGCCATCTCTCCAGCTCCCCCCACACACATCATTTTTTTAAAAAGAGGTACATTCTTTTAAAAACAGAACCTAGTATAGCCCAAGCTGACTTCAAACTCTCTGAATAGCTATGGATGACTTTAACACTTTTCTAAAAAATTTATTTTTACAGTCTGCTTTAGTGCAGCCTTCTAGGGGAGTCAGTTTTCTCCTAGTGCCCTGTGAGTCCTAGGGATCAAACTCAGGCAGACCCTCAGGCTTGGCAGCAAACCCCCTCACTCAATGAGCCATCCTGCTGGCCCAGCCTTGAACTCCTGAGCTCTGGAATCACAGGCTTGCACCACCATGGCCAATTTTATACACCACTGGGGACTGCTCAGGGCCTTCCACATCTAGGTGAACTCAACCCCAACCCAAGTGTCTTCTTTAGTTCATCTCAAAATATTGCAAGTGTTTGACGATAAAACCAAGTTCAGACCAAGGTAAAAGGAAAAGAAACCAGATCAATGTCGCCCAGGGTCAGGGGCTGGGTGACAGCCAAACTGAAAGGGACAGAAAGGGACCCTTCAGGCTGGGTGATGAGGAAGTTCCTCTCCAAGCTCTTTACAGCTGTCATATGACACAGGAAGTTGTCACAGATCATTGAAGTTTATCAGTGGTTAGATAAGAGCATGTGATACATGCAGCCCAGCCTGGCTTTGAACTTACAGCAACATCAGTCTTCAGCCTCCTAAATGCTTAGATTACGGGCAAAAGCTACCATGTCTCATTTGTTAATTTTCCTTCATGGAAATGTTGTGCTCAGCCAGTTTCCTACTGTCCTAACTGAGCAGACACCGCTGAAAACATCACAAATATTCTTTAGACGTCAGCATCTGGGCCAGAAAGATGGCTCAGCAGATAAAGATAGCTGCTACCAAGCCTGATGGCCTGAGTTCAATCCCCAGGTCCTCAGGGTCAAAAAAGAGAACAACACATTGTCCTCTGACCTCCACGGAAACTCTCTCTCTCCTCCCTCTCTCTTTCCCTCTAAATAATTATAATGTAATTTTTAAAAAGATGCTAGTTGCTCCCAGAGACACACTTTTTAAACATATCCTGTTGCACCAACTGCAGGGTGAAGCCAGAGAATACCTCATATGACTTGGTTTCCAAATCCTTAATGTGGTCCTCCGCTCCAGGCAAACTCTTGTAATACGCCATGTTTCTCTTCATCATCTCATCGTCAGGGTGCTTCAGGAGATAGGTGTGAGCCGCAGCAATGGCCTTCGGGAGGTCATTGGCCTAAGGGCACAGAGAGAGGGTAACAGTTCAGATTCATGCTGAGCCTTCTAGAACTGAGAGCTTCATTTCAGCGACTATCCTTCCTCCTTCCTTCCTTCCTTCCTTCCTCCTTCCTTCCTTCCCTGTCTCTCCCTCTTCCTTCTTTTATGCACCTCAGTCCGGCCTCAAGGTTGAAGATGACCTTGAACTTCTGACCTCCTGCTTTTACCTCCCCAAGTGCTAGAATCACAGGCATCCATGAACACACCCAGTTTTGTGTGTTGATGGGCCTCAAACCCAGGACTGCTGCAGCCTGGCAGGTACTTTACCAGCCTAGCTACTCCCTGAGCACTGCCTTTTCAGGGAGCACTTTGGTTCCTTCTTTACCTACACTTAGAGGTCAATGACTTTTCAAGGCTTATCAGGACCTGGGCCAGCCATTCTGATGAGTCTTTGTTTCCAGAAGGTGACCTGTGATAGCTTCTTCTGTCTCCACTGTCTCCACCATCTAGGACCCAGGAGGATGGCCTCTGTGGCATTTACAGCAGTCGTTGGGCTCTCTGGCTGCCACAGGGATCACTCATGAGAAGCCCAGTGGGAAGCTTCAAGGGGAGGGCTATAGCACATTCCATCTTCTGGCTCTCTTCCTAGCCATGACTACAATGTTCTCAAACTGAAGGCCACAGATCCTGTCAGGACGGCCTTCTCTACATGGTCACTCCTCCCAACTTCTAGTAACTATCCTGCTTCTTTCAGCCAAGGATTGGATACACCTGAGTGGCACTATGCTGGGGGATTAAAACATCCCTTGTGGGTCCCTGCATCTGCACACTCTTCTATAAACAACTGTCTTGATAAATTTTCCTCACATCATCTTTTCTGCTGCAACCTTGACAAACAGTGATGCTTGGGACTATGCTTTTGTACACTGTAAATATTTAATAAAACACTGATTGGTCCAGGAGCTAGACAGAAAGTAGAGGTGGGGAACACAGACTAGGAGAATGCTGGGGAGCAGGAAATGCCAGCGAGATGAAACAGGATGAGAATGCCGCACTGGGCTAAAAGGTACCAAGCCACATGGCTACATAGAAATAGAAATAAGGGTTAACTTAAAGTATAAGAGTTAGCAAGTAATTAGCCTGAGTCATAGACCAATAATCAGCTTGTAATTAATATAAGCCTTTGTGTGATTGTTTTTTTTTTTTTGCAATGGTCATTAGGGTTAGAGAGAAAGAAACAGAGACAAGAACATGTGAGACACATCAAATTCTTGAGAATAAAGTTAGATAGAGTGGCATCCATCTGTACCAGAATGCCCCTAAGTTTGAGGCAATCCATCAGATGCAATGGTAGCTTCCATGCGGAGAGGGGTGGGTGGGGAGGAGGGCAGGCTGCCAGATGTCAAGGCTGACACCAAGAGAATGACAGGAGGAAGAGGCCTAGGCTGGCAGCTAGAGAGAAGGGACAGCCCTGAAAGCAGCCAATAACATGAGGCTTGATCTAGGAAGAGTATTTAGGAGCCCAAGGGCCAGCAAGATGGTTCAGTGGACAAAGGTGCTTGCCACCAAGCTGGATGACTAAGGTTGATGCCTGGAGTCAGCATGCTAGGACAGGGCAGGCTCCCCACAAGCCATTCTCTGACCTTCAGACATGCAGTGTATTCCAGCTGTGTCCACACACACAAACACACTCATACTAAACGAATGAAAGCAAAAAATTAAAAAAAAAAAAAAAAAAACCAAAACTTTCTTAACCAGAAAAAGTAGAAATTGGGTTTTGAGAGTTCTCTTTCTGCCAAGCCCTGTGAAGGCCCAGCAAGCTGAGGGCCTTTGTGTCCAGCAGCTGGGATTTCAAACCTCCAGAGCTAGAACATAAAGGGCAGGGAACTGCAGTTTGTGGCTATTTTTAGCAAGCAATCACGAGCAGACTAAACAGTCATAAGGAGCAGGCACTGAACTGTGTGTGTTAAATTCTAACTGGTAGAGAGAACAGAGATGAGCATGTGAATCACAGTGCAGAGGGGAATCTACTCCCAATGAGGAGGCCACATTTATGAAGCCCTTTTTCCAGTTCAGGTACTTTGCTGGGCATCCTGGGGACATAACTGCTACCTTAGGACCAGGCTGCAACAATTTTCAGAGGAGCTGGGAGGGATGGAGCATGCAGTGGTATGCAAGGCAGGCAGATGAAGAATTCACCATCAGCCTCAGCTATGTAGCAAGTCTGAAGCCTGCCCAGGTTACATAAGACCATCTTTCAAAAAGGAAAAAATAAAAAGAATTTTCCTACTTAAGGAAGAAAGGACAGTGTTGTGAAACAGTCATTTTGTACACTGTGTGAATATGTGTTGCTCTCATTGGTTTGATAAACAGCTAATGGCCACTAGTTAAGCAGGAAGAAGAAGATAGTCAGAACCTGTAGACAGGGAAAAAGAGTTCAGGAAAGAAGAGCAGAGTTGTGAGGAGACCTGGAGAGAAGCAAGGTAAACATGCCATACTGAAAAAAGGTGCCACCAAGTGGTAGATCGTAGATAAGAAATAAGGGTTAATTTAAGATGTGAGAGCTAGTTAGTATCAAGCCTAAGCTAACAGCAGAGCATTTACAGTTAATAAGTCAGTGTGTGGTTATTTGGGGAGCTGGTGGTCCCAACAAAAACCTCCACGTACAGTGCAGGATTTGGAGAACTTTCACAGAGCTGTGTGGCAGAACCTGGGTGAAGGGGACTAGAGCCATATCTCCATGGGTAAAGGCACTTGCTGCTGTTCAGGAGGACCCCAGGTCACTGCACTCTGGTTGCAATGGGTGGCTCACAACCTGCTCTAATTCCGGCTCCAGGGTATCTGCTGCCCTCTTTTGGCCTCCAAAGGCATTCACACCTGTGTGGCACAGTACACACACATACACACACACACAAATAGAAATAAAAAAAACTCAAATGATAAAGGAATGAATGATGCTTAAGGTTGAAGGAAAGGGTTGATCCTTAGGTACGATGGATCTAGACCTAGAAAAGGCCCAATATAAGATGTTGCTGGTGGGTGCTCAGAAGGGTGGGGTTCAGTAGGCTGGGAGAGGCAGGGTGAGGCTCTTTGGGATATGAGATCTGGAGTGGTGTGGAGACTCCAGTGGTGAGGTGGGGCTCAGAGGCAGCCCGGAGGCAAGGCTCTACTGCAGAGGTGGAGGGGTTGAGAGGTGCTGTGGTTCTGGGAAATGGCAGGGAGCTCAACTGGGGTGGGTCTTAGGGCAGGATGGTACCCCGCTCAATGCAAAGTGGTCTGAGAGATGATGGCCAGCAGGAGATGTGACAGGCGGGGCTTGTGTGGGGCGGGGCTCATCTGGATCGCAGGCCTGCTGGGCGGGGCTCAGGGTTGGGCGGGAGTAGTCTGGGAGTAGGGTCAGCAGGGCTAAGTTTAAGAGGAGGTCCGTTCTAACTTCAGCCGGAAGGGGCTCGGGTGGGCGTGACTCAGGGGCGGGGCTGTGGGCGGGGTTCTGGGTGGGGCGGGCGCACTTACCTTGAAGTAGGCGAACTGCAGGAATTTGTAGGGCTCGCGTTGCTGAAAGTCGGCCAGCACCTCGCGGCTGGGCTGCGACTGACGGAAGGCGGGCAGGCCCTGCTTGCAGCGCTTGAGACATTGCGCGCGGCGCAGCACGCTACCAAAGAGGCGCAGCTCAGCGTAGCTGGCCAGGCCGGCGGGCGCGGGAGCGGGTGCAGCCGTGCTGCAGTTGCGGTGGCAGAAGGCCTCGCTGTCCCGCAGCAGACGGTGCAGCCGCAGGCTCACCTCCAGGTAGCCCACGCTCTCGGCCCAGTGCTCGCCGCCGTACTGGTCGAGCGCGTGGCGGTAGGCCGACTCGAGCGGCATCAGCTCGTCCCGCGGGAAGCTGCGGAAACTGTAGCGTTCGTACTGTGCGCTCCCGGGTGGCAGCGCGCACCCAGCACACAGCAGCACCAGCAACACGGCCGTAGGGTTGCGGGACCCCATCGCGCGTGGGCCGCTGACCCAAGCCCAGAGAGGAGGACGCGCGACGCGGCAGGCCGGGGAGGGAGGCGGGGACGCCGGCTGTGGCCCGCCCCGTCCGGCAGACCTCCCCTCCCGGGGACCGGGATGGGCGTGTCTGAGGGAGGCGTTCCTGCGGGAGGCCCTTAAGGAATTCCAGACTAGCCTGGGGTATGTGGGACCTCATCTCTGAAAGGAAAGAGCATTTATAATCATAAGGATGTATGGACCAGTGCCCCTGGTTTCTGGTTCAGCACAGAACTGGTTTGAGTGCGTGCTTCCCCCTCACACCTTCAGAGGGGGCTCCTTGCTATATGTAGCCCGAGCTAGCCTTGAATTCACTGTATAGTCCAAGTTGACTTTAAATTTGCTGCAGTCCTCCAGCCTCCCTACTGCTGGGAGTTATAAACATTGGCCACCAAGCCTGCCCTAAACAACTGAGGATTTACAGATTTGAATAGCAATGCCACTGACCTTAGAAGATGGTGCATAGATAAAATGAATAAGAATGCCTGTGGCTCTTTGTAAATTGTGTGACTCATCAGACTGAAGATGCATCGCGTCTGATCCGGAGTATGCTGGAGAAATTTGTGCATGAGCAATAATGAAGACAGCGACAGCGTCTTCTAAAAAATCTTTACACTTTTGAAATAGTTTACAGCAAAGGTGTAGGGACAGAATCCAAAATTCCTATATATGCCCCTTCATGAAATTTTATAAGTTGACAAGCACACCTTTAATCTGAGCATTTAGGTGGCAGAGACAGTGAATCTCTGGGTTCCAGGCCAGCCCTGGCTACATAGTGAGACCTTGTCTAAAACAAACAAAATCCAAAAAGTATTTAGATCCTTGAGATTAGTGGCTAAAGGCACTAGTTACCAAGCCTGATGGCCTGGGACACATGTCCTTTGATGTCCACACTTGGGCGCTAGTACCCATGTGTGCTGTTCTGAGTCAGGACCAGGAAAATGAGGTTCTTGGGAGACTCCTGTAAAAGATTAAGACAAACATTCCTCATTCCTTATCCATACTATATTTTCTGTGCTATTTAATAAATAGATGGCCTTTGTTCAAGACTAAGATTAGATTACTATTAGATTAGAATAGGAGCGATCAGAAATCAGAATAAATCAGCCACATTGTTGGATAAATAATGCCAACCAAGAGTTAGATTTTTGTATGTGCCACACTTTATCTCTAATCTAATCTAATTAATTAAGGGGCTGCAGTGATGGCTCAGAGTGGTTAAGAACATTGGCTCTTCCAGAGGTCCTAGGTTCAATTCTCAGCATCTCACAGGGCAGTTTACAGCCTCTGTAATTCTAGTCCCAGGGCATTAATGCACTCTTCTGGTCTTTCTAGGCACCAGGCACATACGTGGTGCACCACACAGGCAAAACACCCATACACATAAACTTTAAAAATATTAAAAAGGCTCAGTGGTTGAGCACTTACCTAACATGTGTGAGGTCCTAGAACTAAGGAGGTGGGTATTTGTCCTCCTTAGGTTATGTTTCTGTGTTAAAACATCATGACCCAAAACAACTTGGCAACAAAGTAGTTTATTTGGCTTAAAGGTTGCAGTTGCATGTTGCATTATGAAAAGCCAAGTCAGGAATCTAGAGGCCGGAGCTGAAGAAGCCATAAAGGAATGCTGCTTACTGGCTTGCTCTCCCTGGCTTAGACGGCTTGCTTGTTTCTTATACCACCCAGGACCACCTACTCATCTTGTTTCTTATACCACCCAGGACCACCTACTCAGGGGTGGCACCACCCATAGTGGGCTGAGCCTTCCCACATCAATCCTTATCCAAGAAACTGCCCCCTGCAAGCCAATCTGATAGGGACATTTTCTCAAATAACCCATCACTTCCCAGATGACTCTAGTTTGTGTGAAATTAATAAAACAAAACAACAAAACCATAGAATGTTCCTGTTATTCTTTTCTTCAGAGCTACCTTTCTGTTATGGGGGAGGGGGGCTGCTAAGTAACCTAGCCACAGAATGTTCCTGTTATTTTATTCTTTAGAGTTACTTCTCTGTTATTGTTAAGCAGATCGGAACATCTATTTTACTTCGGGAGAACATCTATTTTACTCTGGGTCGTGCCGGCTCAGTGGTTGGTTTCTCAGTAAGTTTCCATGGTGGCCTTTAATCAGAGGCCTAGAGGCTCAAGCCAGGGTCTTGGTCCCTGACACTGGAACTTACTATATAGACCAGGCTGGCCTCACAGAGATACACTTCTGCCTCTGTCTCCCCAGTGCTGGGATAAAAGGTATGCACCATCATGCCTGACTTAGCTAGCTCTCCTGTACAGCTCAGGACCATCTGCCCAGGGATTGGTGCCACTCCCAATAGGCTAGGCCCTCCTACATCAAATAATAATCAATACACTGCCTCCCAGACAGACCCATGGACAAACCTGACCTATGCACTTCCTCAGCTGCAGTTTCTCAGAAGACTCTAGGCTGTGTCAGGGGGACAACTCAGCAGGGACACTGGGGTTCCCAGAATTTATGTCTGGTCTGCTGTTACTCTCTGGGACTTTGGACCTGGGATGGTCAGACCTTCTCATCTTGCAAGAAAAATCTGAAGATTATATCATCCTCTGGTTGTATGTTGACAACTATAGAAATTAAACTAACCTTGAGGCACTTGTGGATCAACATGGGCCAAATCGATAGCTCTTTGGGCCCCATCTATTTATGACATTTAATCTAGATTTTTTTAAAAAACACTATTATTATTCCGTGACTGAGTGAATCACAGCTGCGAGCTCAGAGTGGATCACCTACGGAGCTCCTTGGAAGAAGAAATAGCGGCACAAGGGGACTGACCAAACACATCAGAAAACTAACCGATCAAAAAACTCCGAAACAAACCTTAGAGTATGTGGCACCAGAAGCACAGATTCCCTACAGACAGGAAAATAAGAAGGACATGGGAAGAATGGTAATGGTGGCAGTGGTTCCTGCCCGCCACCCCCCCAGGCCTCCCAGGTGTCCTTGGGTAATGTCAGACAGCTCAGATTCCTGAAAGGACAAAGGTGGATGGAGACATCTCGGAGGCCCCTCTGTCCCCTATGCACATGCCACATCCTGACACATGACCATCAGCTTCTATCAGGTTGTTTATTTCACAATTTTATCTTTTTATGGCTTTATAACCGATCCCCTCGCTTGGTTGCACAATTTAACCCTGAGATGTGGAGCTCATGGTTTTCTTTGTCAGAAAACTTTAAGATGTGAGAAAGGTAAGAAAGGGCTGTTGGGCCTGCGGTAGTGACCCTCACCTCAACTCCCACACTCAGGAGGTAGAGGCAGGCAGCTCTCTGCGGTTTTGACCACAGCCTGCTCTCTCTACAGAGTTTCAAGACAGTCAGGGCTACAGAGAGAAACTCTGTCTCAAAATCCAAAACATCAAAAAAGAAAGAAAATGACTGGCATGGCAGAATTGTTCGCAGTTTTAGCTGGGGTGGGGTGGGGGTGAGAAGGTGCACTTATTTATTTATGTTTTCTGGCATACACATGCCACGGCTTGTGTGTAAAGGTCAGTGGACAGCTTGTAGGAGTTGGGTCTCTTGTTTCTGCCCAATGAGTTCTAGAGTTCTGGGGACTTCAGGCTATTAGCAAATGCCTTTGCCACTGAGCTGTCTCTCATGCTTGGTTTCAACATCTCATTCTATAACTGGGCCGGCCTTAAACTCAAAGCTCTCTCTCTTACTCAAGCCTTTCAAGGCCTGAGAGTACAGGTGTGAATTGCCAGGCCTAGCTTGTTTATGTATTTACCTTTTAAGTGATTTTAGTTTTACATTGAGCATGCATGTACGTGTATATATATATGTATCTTACATGGAGTTCAGAAGTTGACATCTGGTGTCTTACTCAATCACTCACCACATTATTTTGTTATGACAGGGTCTTTTGAAGCTGGAGCTCACTGTCTTAGCAAGACTGAGTGGCCAGAAGGGCCCAGGGACCCTCTGATGTCTGTCCCCCATCCTGGAATTACAAGAGTGTTGGGCACAACTTTTTTTTTTTAACATGATTTCTGAAGACTCAAATTCAGGAAGTCCTCATTCCCGTGTGACAAGCACTTTACTGACTCTCAGTCTGATGTATGAGTTTCTGTCTTGGAAGAGACTGAAGCATGAGTTCCAAGCCAACCTGGGCTACATAGCAAGATTAAAAATTAAAAAGCACAGTAAAAAGAACTCCTGCCTGTCATGTGTAGATATAGATGGGGGAGGAGAGGGTGTGGAGAGCTGGCTCAGCACTTAAGAGCACTGGCTCCTACTCCAGAGGACCCAGGTTTAATTCCCAGGACCCACATGGCAGCTCACAATTGTCTGTGACTGCAGTTCCAGGGGATCTAACACTCTTCTGGTCTCACTGAGTGCTCATATGATACACAGACTTACATTCAGGCAAAATATTCATACACATAAAATAAAATAAATATGGGATGCTTCACAAAATTTTTTTTGTCATCATTGCCCAGGGACTATGCTAATCTTGTTATGGTTTCAATTTTGGTGTATGTACTGCCAAAGCATTCACTCTTACACTTTTCAAAGAAAGATTTTATTTTTGTTTTTGCATGTGTATGTGACTGTGTCTATTTACAAGACTGAGAACAACCTGGGCTACATGATACCCTGTCTCAAAAACTAAAAAAGATGTTAACACTTCAACTAAAACAAAATGTAAAATATAAAAGCTATTTTTAGCTGGCAGGCCATTGAAAAACAGGTCACAGGCTGCATTTGATTCTCTGCCTATAGCTGGACAACCCTGCTCTAAACACTTGGCATCAATCCTGCTAAAAATGTTTATTGTGTGTTATAATTTTATATCTAAAAACTGGGGAGAAACAGAGAAGTGAGATTTACCATGCTCTAAAAAAATTTAAAACATAATGTAATTTCAGACTTGGAAAAACAGCACTGATGTGGGATGTTGTGGATATATGTTAAATATTTAATAAATCCTGGGATATCAGAGAGATCACACAGTCAAATCCTAGGCATACAGCTCAGGAAATCCTTGATCCTTGAATACAAGGATAAACAGCTGAGTCAGTCACACACCTTTAATCCCAGCACAGGGAGAGCGGGAGTGGTGACCTACACCCTTAATCCCATAACTCCAGAGACAGAACTTATTCTGTTTCTGTGAGTTCAAGGCTACACACCTTTAATCCTAACCTGGATGGAATAGGGTATACAAGGGTTTAGAAACCAGGCAGACACAGAAGCACTGGCAGAAGCAACTGGCAGAAGCGACCAAGAACGAGGCTGAGGAAGTTGCAAGACAGCTGGGTGAGAACTGACTGTGGTGTTTCCTCTCTCTGATATTTCAGCCTTCCCCTAATATTTGGCTCCGAGTCTCATTTATACAACCCAAATTCATGCTACTACAGGATATCTTACTGTATGTTGTGAATATCATTGGTTAATAAAGGGACTGTTTTGACCTATGGCAAGGCATCTTAGAAGCAGTCAGGGAAATCTGAGCATAGATTCGGGGAAGGAGGACAGAGTCAGAAGAGACGCAATCCAGCCACCAAGAAGCAAGATAGAAAGAAATTCAGGTAAGCCACAAGCTACGTGGCAAGTCAGATGAATGGAAATGGGTTAAGATGGGAGAGCTAGTTAGCAATAAACCCTAGCCATAGGCTGGATAGCATGTAATTAATATAAGTGGTGAAGTCATGGGGGGGCGGGGCTAAGCAGCTGTAGAGTCCAGACTGCAGGGCTAGGCCAGGCCAAAAACTCATGCAACATAGCACAGCCCAAGGAATTTCTTCATCAAGTGATTCCCAAATGTCACCATTTTCCCAGATCACTTTCTTTTCTCGGGTTCTCTTCATACTTGGAATACCAACTTTGGGATACATTTTCTGTCCTCCATATTTTTTCTGAATGGATTGGAATCATTCGTTAAAACAAATGTGTCCAAAAACAAAAAAAAGAGAAGAGATTAGTCTCTCACATTCCCACTATAATGATCAAATTAATAAATCAACAAAAAACTTTTTTAAAAAAAAAAAAAAAAAAAAAAAAGAGGGGCCTGGAGCGATGGCTTGGAGGTTAAGAGCACTGACTGTTCTTCCAGAGGACCTGAGTTCAATTCCCACCAACCACATGGTGGCTCACAACCATCTGTGATGAGATCTGGTGCCCTCTTCTGTATACTGTATACGTAATAAATAAATAAGGGCTGGAGGGAGGGATGGCTCAGCAGTTAAGAGCACTGACTGTTCTTCCAGAGGACCAGAGGACCTGAGTTTGATTCCCAGCATCCACATGGCAGCTAACAATTGTCTGTAATTCCGAGATCTGACCCCTTACAGTTATACATGCAGGCAAAACACCAATTCACATAAAATAAAAATAAATATTAAAAAAAAGTTTAAATAAATAAATATTTTTAAAAAGAGATAAGATCTCACGTATCCCAGGCTGGCCTTGAATTCACTATGTAGCCAAGGATAACCTTTAAGTTATGATCCCCTTGACACCATCTCCCAAGTGAAAAATATTGCTTAATCCTTTGGCTATGGGCCATTATCCAATGAGAACGCTGGCAGTTTGGTGGTAGCATACACCTTTAATCCCAACTCTGGGGTGCCAGAGGCAGGCAGATCTCTGAGTTCAAGGCCAGTCTGGTCTACAGAGTGAGTGTGTTGTAAAAGATTTCTGGACCTGTTTGGGCTAGAGGTTCTGACCTTGTCTGCAGCAGCTTTTATCCCCCAAAGAAATGAATCAGACACTTACATTAATTCTATATTGTTTGACCTATGTCTCAAGTACATTACTAGCTACTTCTTTTATCTTAAGTTAACCCATTTCTAATAATTTACCTGTCTCGTGGCCCTGTCCTGGCTTACCTAGATTCTTTACATGGTTCTTCTTTAAAGGCTAGATAGAGACTGACTTAACTCTGCCCTCCTCTACTTGCCTCTAATTTCCTATTTATTACTGCAGTGCTCACCATAGGCCAAAACAATTACTTTATTTACAACATACAAAAGACATTTCCACCACAGCCATGGCTACACAAAGAAACCTTGCTTTGAAAAACTAACTAAATAAACAATGAAGGATGAGAAGACTGACTTTGAGATATGTGTTATCTAATCTCTGAGTCTAATTCTTTTCGCAACTATCAAATTGAATGTGCCAACTTTCTAGATCCTCATCATCAATGACGTAGTGAATGTCATGTTATAATCTCTATTTCATCAGTGTGTGAACTAAGGTCTGGAGAGCTTCTGTCATTGCCCAGACACATGGAGTACATGGCTCCAGTGCATGACTGAGATTCAAGCTACTGCACACTCTTGCACACCAGTTACATGAAGTATTGAGGGAACTAGAGGGCATAGGATGCCCCCATCCTGCCCCCATCCCAATTAGGAGTGGGGACTCCAGTGATGCAGCTTTTGTGGGTTGTCAGTTATGTTGGGGTGGTACTTTGCCACAGTGCAACTGTTATTGAGTAACTCATGGTTCTGAATGTAACCCTAGTTAACTCACTGGGTCACCAAGGTGTACTTGGAGAGAACCATTTCTGTGGGTTGTCATCATGTCTGGGTGAATAGACATTTGTTCACATCTCCCCCAGGAAAAATGACACAATAAATCAGTACCCCAAAAAGCAATACAACAGAACCAAAAATGAGTTTGAGAGGCGCAATTGCATGATCCTTGCTACAGAGTAGTATGACAGACAACCAAAGCTGAGCTGTCTGGAGGTGGACCGTCTATCTGAGAAATCCTGGTAGAGCCATCTAGATACTCCAAAAAAAGCATCCACCCACATGGAAACGCAAGGTGGATGACCCTAGGCAGGATTCCAGAGGGGTCCTTTTTCTCTATGTGATGTATTTTCTTCATGCTGGCTACTTAGTGAGGCAGAAAGACAGGGTCAGATGCAGGTGACCATGACTCAAGGCAAGATTAACTCTGAGACATATAACTAAAAATTGCATCTCAGACTGTACTGGCTGATTCCCTGGACTTCCTCAACCATCCCTTGGACTGTACAACCACCACCCCTGCTCCATGCTCCAACAAACTGGAAAAAATCTATCCACAAATGAGGAAGTAAAACCCAGTAAGGGATTTGACATGCTTGTGAACCAAAGAAAATAGTTGTCCCAAGGTGACTTTTAGGACATCACAAACCACTTAAGGAGTAAGTATATAGAGTGTATCTCATCATGTGACTGTAACAGAGATGATCCTTGGGTGGTACATGTTGGATAAACATAACATAACGTATTACCTAGAGACGTCAATCATCTATGTCAGTCGAAGAAAAGTTCACTTCTTCAGGAATCAGAGACCTCTGTCCCTTCACTTTTGTGATTAAAAGCCTGACTACAATCTCCTGTCAGCAATTTATGGGGCCTCCAGTCCCCCATCTGTGTCTCATATTGAACAGGATTGTAAGGAAGCCATAGCTAGCCTGGTCTAATAGTCAGAGCCTATCTTCTAGATAACGGAGGCTTTGGTAAATCTGAAAGGCTGGACCAGTAAGTATATCCAGTTTGGATGGTAGAGCAGATAAGAAGGTCTGCCTGCAGTCACTCACAGACATATGCAGCCAGATTTGTTTGAAGGCAATTTCCAAGGGGAAAATTGAGAGAAAGCTAAGCACTGTTAGAGCAGGGCTTCCAGGCTAAGAAAACTGGAGAACATCTCAGAGCAGAGACAGATGCCGCAGATGCCGCAAAGCCACCAGAGAGACAACACAGATACCAGGAGACACAGAGGAAAGAAGCTGAAATGCTGCTGTGAGAAAAGATACTGAGCTGCACGGCTGAACAAGATGGGTTCAGATGAAGAAGTTAGCAGTCTATACTCCTGAGCCCTAGGTCAGTCAGCAGAAAATTAACGCAAATGTCTGTGTGTCTCTGTGGGACTGCGAGTGTTTCTGCTGGACTGCTAGACTGCCTGTCAAACCTTTGGTCTAGACCAGAAAGTCCGGGCCAGAAACCTATTACAACTGATGGATATGGCAATAGGATGATAGAGACATCACAGACTTGTCCCTTAGCACCATGTCTGAGAGTATGGTATGTGAGTATCCTCTACTACAAGAAAGGGTGCTAGAGGTGAGTGTCTCACTAACCACATCCTGCACACCACTGGTAGAGCATTTTACCTAATCTTGTGTGGTTGGGAAAATAACGGTCTGTAAGGGGAGGGATTATTCATCTAAGACAAAGCCCTTTAAAATGCCAAGTGTGGACAAAGGAGAGTCCAGATGACCCGTGGTGAATGATTACAACTAATGGAGATCAAAACAAGTAGTGCCCCACCCAAGCCACTGTCCCTAGCAATCCTGTTTTGACAGAACAGTCAATGTGATGGGATTTCTTCATGCTGCCCTGGATCTTGCATGTATATTAATATTTAATAATATATAATATATTAATCATTTTAGTTACCAAATCCCAAGTTCACTTTATACTTGTTTGAACAAACAGTGGGCCTCAGGATTCCACTCTTAGTAAAAAATAAAATTGAAAAGACATCTAAACGAACAATGAAAATCAATAGTTAAAAAGTTAAAACTGAGCCAGGCACATTGGTACAGTCTTTAATCACAGCATTCAGGAGGCAGAGGCAGCCCCATCTCTCTGAGTTCCAGCCCACCCAAGACTACATAGTGAAACCTGCCCCAAACAAACAAACAAAAACCCCAAACAGACAAGAGTTTAAAAAGAGTCAGACATGATGACTCACATCTGTAATCCCAGCACTTGGGAGGCTGAGTTTAGGGGGACTGGTGTGAGCTCTGGTCAAGCCTGAGTTACAGGATGAGTTTCCAGATCAGTCTACGGTAGGGTGAAATTCTCTATGGGGAAGGAAAATAAAAATAAAATTTAAAAAGTGGGCAAGGAGACATTAGCCCACTAGAACATGGGGCACTGCCAGGCCTTGCCCTTCTCCCCAATTCCCTCCACCTTGCTAAAAACCATTAGACTACATTCCTAAAGCTGGCCCCCAAGATCCATTCCCTTATTTGGCTAATCCCACCTCCCGAGACTGACTACCAAAGTCCAGCTATCAAAGTATCGAAATCCAACAATCAAAAGCCCCCTTTGACTCACCTAATTATCATGCCCACTTAAAATAAAACACTGTATCTTAACATGGGGTTCTCCCTTGTGCCTTTATAAACGGCTATTTTAATTTTGGGCCACTTCTGCTTCTCCGCCCGGGGCAGACCTTTGTCCTCTGGGACAAATATCCTGCCCTTTTCCCTTGCTCTCTTCCTATCTTCCTCTCCTCCATCCCCTGTCTTTGTCCTGTATCCCTACCCCCCATCCCTCTGAGGCAAATAAATAAATCTCCTTTGTGCTGAGAAACTTGGTCTGAAAATTTGATCTTGGGGATCCTAAACTGATACTTTTCCTTTCAGTGGGACCAGCAAGATGACTCTCTAGGTAAAATCTGACAACCTGAGTGTGATCCCTGTGACCTACACGGTAGAAGGGAACTCATTACCGTAAGCTGTCCTCTGACCTCCACATGAGTGCTTTGGCATGTATGGACCTACACACACACACCCACACCATTGTGGGTTGTTTGTTTTTTAAGTGAGAAAATGTTGGCTGGAAAGAGCTCAGCATTTGAAAGCTCTGGCTGCCCTTCCAGACTAAGGTTTAAGTCCTAGAATCTACGTGGAGGTTCAAGCATCTGTTATTCTAGCTGTGGGGGACCTGACACTTTTCTTGGCCTCTGCAGGCACCAGGCACACAAGTGATGCACAGAAGACATACATGCAGGCAAAACACTAATATACATACAATAAAATAATTTTTTGAAGTGAGAAAAGGCACTCCAAGAAGCCACAAGGATGCTAGTTGGAGACTCCAGCAATAGAGGCAGATTATCACCTTATGAGCTGCTGACCAGGAAGGTCAGGACTCATAGAAAACACCATTACCACTGTTGGTGGCTGCACAGCAGAACTGGTGACAAATCCTTATTGCCCAAACACTATACCCTCTAGTTGCAGGGCACAGAGACTAGGGCAGGGCTGGAGGCTGTCTTCCTGATGGCTGGCATACATAGTACCAGAAGGCATTATGCAGACTGCCGAGAAATGATTGTTGCTGTCAGCCCTGCTGACTTCCAGATCCACATTACCAACATGTGGGCAAGAATTTATCCTTGGCCTGGGGAGATGGCTCAAAGGTTAAGAGCACAGACTGTTCTTCCAGAGGTCCTGAGTTCAATTCCCAGCAATCACATGGTGGCTCACAACCATCTATAGTGACATCTGGTACCCTCTTCTGTATACTGTATACATAATAAATAAATAAATCTGAAGAAGAAGAGAAAGAAGAAGAGGAAGGAGGAGGAAGAGGAGGAGGAGGAGGAGAAGAAGAAATTTATTCTTCTTGTGGTAGTTTCATGGGTACAACCCATTATGCCCATTATGGGTACAACCAACCACTTTCTGGTTGGATTTAATACCCTACCCACTCCAGAAGTGGAAACTCAAGTTTGTTACTTGCAAAACTGTGTGGCTGACTAGTCATCAACTAACTGGCCAAACTAGAGATCCAAGTGAGAAAATAAGGACTTTTAAAGTCTCATCTGTCAATAATTTAGCTACACATTTATTTATCAAAGTAGAGTGTGAGAGTAGACAAGGTGGTATACACCTTTAGTCTTAGCATTTGGGAGGCAGAGGCAGACAGATCTCTGCAAGTTCAAGACCAGCTTGTTTTACACAGAGAGTTTCAGGGAAGCCAGACCTACATAATAGAGACCCTGTCTTATAAAACCAAACTAACAATAAAAACTGTAGTAAGTTCAAGGACAGTCTACACTATTTGAGATCCTGTTTTTAAAAACTTAAATTTAAAAAGAACAACTTTATTTAGGATATTTATTTATTCATCTATTACATGTATTTGGTAATATATTTGTGTGTGTGTGTTCATATGTGTATTTGTTTGTGCCTATGTGTTTGTGTGCCATGGTGTACATGTGGAGGTCAGAGGATACATAATGAGAAGCTAACACAAAAAATAAGTATTTCTTTTTTAAACTTTATTTATTTATTTATTTATTTGCCTTGGTGTTTGCCTGGAACTGGAACTACAGACAGTTGTTAGCTGCCATGTGGGTGCTGGGAATTGAACCCGGGTCCTCTGGAAGAGCAGACGGTGCTCTTAACCACTGAGTCATCTCTCCAGCCCCACAAAAAATAAGTAAATAAATAAATAAGAAAAGACAAAGAAATAAAGAACAAAATAGGGATTTGGGGGATATCATCCAATAGCCTGGCATTCATGAGGATCCGTCCACAGCAAAAATAAATCGAATAAATAGATAAATAAAAACGAGACAATGCCTAAAATAAATGAATATTGTGATAGGTGGCAAATCATTAAGGTTGGAAAATCTTAAGTATGTATATTTAAATCAACCTCACTTAAACCAGAGGTAGTGGCACAAGACTGGAATTCCAGCACTCAGGAGGCAGTAGACCAGACATTACTGGTGAGAAGTGCTACTGTTCTCAGCAATAAAATTCAAGGCAGCAGTTCAGGCTGGCAGTTCAAAATAATTTCACCATAGCTGAATCACACTTAGAACTCCTCAGTAGGGGCTGGAGGGATGGCTCAGCGGTTAAGAGCACCGTCTGCTCTTCCAGAAGACCCGGGTTCGATTCCCAGCACCCACATGGCAGCTAACAACTGTCTGTAGCTCCAGTTCCAGGCAAACACCAAGGCAAATAAATAAAGTTTTTTTTAAAAAAAAAAAAAAAAAAAAGAACTCCTCAGTAACTTTGTGCAGCGCGTCTCCAACTTTCCTGAAACTCAGAGCTGAGTCCTGTGTTTCAGGGCTCCTGGCTGGGGACCAGAGTGTGCATTTTCCAGGTTTGAGTCGCCTGGCCTGTGGACCACACCTTGTGAGTGTTAGACCACGTGCTAGGGAGGGTTTACTGTACTAGGGAGGGTTTACGGGGCTAGGTTTCTATTGCCTGGAGCACTGAAGACCAGCAGTTTTCCTTTTCCCTGCTCAGTTCTTTCCTGGTAGCAGGGAAAGCCTGAAAGCCTCCGTGGATGACCAGCCCCTATGCTAACCAAGGCAGATTCAGGGAAACCGCCATTAGGGAGAGACGTACAGATGTGAATAATGATTAGACAGCAGCAGCTGCTCTAGAGTCACGTGGCTCAGAGCGACTGGGTCTTTGCTCCCAGTAAGAGCCAAGGGGCGGAGTGGGGCGGAGCTGGGGGCGGGTCCAGGCTGAGGGTCTTCGGGTACCCCCAGAAATAAAGCGGCTGGTCAGAGCGCCCACGGCAGAGTGCAGAGAGGCACCGATAGCTGTCATGCTCCAGGTCCGGCTGTGCACGCTGCTCCTGCTACTGGCGCCGCTGCTGCTAGGAGCTGCGCACCGCGTCTATGTAAGTCTTCGATTACCACCGCGCGGGGACGCTCCGCCGCTGGGAAGCGGCCAGAGGCCAAGGAAAGCCGTGGCTCTGCAAATCGGGAATCCGGGGGATCCTCGGTTATCACTCGGCGCAGGCGGGCTGCCGAGGCGCAGGCAGTGGCCAGGCCTCCCGTAGGAGGCGGGCCAGCCGGGTGGGGCGAGCGTCCTTCCTGGTTGCTGGCGAGCTTGGGTTCCGCTGCGGCGGTGCCCTGAGCGCGCGGACTTGCTTCCCGGTTTGTGCAACGCGATCGGGGGTTAGTTGAGGTGCGCCTGCATCTTTCCAGCTTCGGTTTATAAGAAGAGGGGCTCCAGGCTGTACGGAACTGGGGGATGGCTCCGCGGGCCGTGGCGTGGGACGCGATTCTTGCGGAGTTCGGGCTTCACGGAGCGCTCCGGAAGGAGAAAAATGGGTCAGGAGAGGTTCCTGCAGTGGGGTCACAGGAATATTTGCATTCAGGGACATCACCCTTCTTAAACATCGTGTCCGCTTCTCGCTAGCCACCTGCTGGCTGCTGTTAGTTTGGGGTATTCATCACCTTGTTGGAAGCCTTTACTCTTTTAGGGTGGTGGGTGGGAGGAGGGTGGCTGAGGCGCATTTGGACACGCACCTAGGGAGGTCCGCACCGAACCTGTGAAGGGACCAGTGCGTGGTGGAACGCGGCTGCTGCTTTTTGCACTTGGAGCGAATCAGCTTGGGGCCCTCCAGGTGGACTGAGTCGGGGTGGGGGTAAGTTAAAGTTACAAGTTAGTAGACTTTGAGCCATACTGTAGAGAGAAAGGGGCAGCCAAAGAAACCCACCCTTGTAAAAATTATACTCTTGGAAATGGCACACGTTTATCTAAAACCAGAGTTGAAACTTTTAAGATTTTGGAAAACAGTTGCTGAGAATGCTTTCGTTTAAGAAAAAGGTTATTGCAAGTTGAGGGCTCGCTTCTCCATCTGAGCTTGCCATCAGCTCATGAACATCCTAGCAGAGGCTCATGGGAACAGGTAGGGAAGAAAGGAACCAGTAAGTCCTTCAATTTCAGTATGGGCAGGAAGAGATAAGGATTTATGGAGGTCATCGGGCTGGTGTAATTCATTAGGTAAGAAGAAGGAGATTCCCTGTGAGAGGCACCTGCAGAGGCTGCTGGCTCATTGGGAATCTAGGGACTCTCTTGAGCAGCTAAAGCCAAAGTATCAGTCGACTAGCTCTCCATTGTGGTTTTTTGTTTGTTTGTTGTTTGTATTTGCGACATTAACTCTCCAACTGTAGTCCTAGATGAAAAGTTAAAATGTGTTCTTTCTCTCTCTCTCCCTCCCTCCCCTCCTCCCTTCTCTCTCTCTTCTGTCCCCTCTCTTCTTTCTAGTTTTCCAGACAGGATTTCTCTGTGTAACCCTGGCTGTTCTGGAACTTGCTCTGTAGACCAGGCTGGCCTCGAACTCAAAGACCTGGCTCTGCCTCCCAGAGTGCTGGGATTAAAGCCATCACTAGCCATAAAATGAGTACTTTCTTAAGAAGTCATAAGCTAGTTGCACGAAATGCATTTTATGTTAAAGAAGTGTCAGAGTTTTCTGTTGTAGTTACGTTAAAATAAGTCTATCTATTCTTTTGTTTTTAATGACATGGTTTCATAAAGCCCAGGCTGGCCTCTATGTAGTTAAACATATCCTTGAACTTATGATCTTCCTGCCTTCACCTCTCAAATGCTGGGGCTGTAGTTGCACACCACCATGCCTGTTTCTGTGGTGCTGAGGGTGGAACCCATGACTTTGTTGATGAAACGCTCCACCAACTCAGCCACACCCTCAGCCCCAGAAGTGCTTTTATGTTGACCTTTGCAGTCCGCAGTGAACTCACGTGTTGGTGATCGCTGAAAAAATTCTATTGCACACTCCAAGAAAGAGTGAGAAAGGAAAGGCAGTGGTGGTTTAATATTGTTTTGATTCGGGAGAGACTTACCCTAAGTTTCACACTGACAAACTGATCATTTAGAATGTTTTTTCTAGTATTAAAAAAGGAGACAATTCATACCCATTGAGGAGAACCTTTAAACATACGAAACACTGTTAAGACGATGGAAACTGAGGTTGGAGATGTGGTGAGGCAGGTAGAATCCTGCCTAGCATGCATGAAGCCTTGGAGTCCATCCTCAGGACCACATACAACAACTGCCCGTGGTAGAAGGCGCCTATAAGCCCAGCCCTTGTTAGGTGGACGCTGGAGGATCAGAAGTTCAAGGTGTATGTGGCTACATTGTGAATTCAAGGCCAGCTTGGCCTACATGAGACCTGTTGCAAAAAATAAATAAATAAAAAGAAGGAAATAACAAAATACAATTGTCCATCATGCATTATGTCATGATTGCAGTATATTTTAATAATAAAGTGTAGTAACCAACTGATATTTTAGTGACTTGGATTTGAGGCAAGTTGGAGCTGTGTAAGTGGTCTGTGGGCTTTTATTGAATGGGAAGAGGATGTTTTAATGATCAATCCCACAAAGCTGATGCCAGTTCCTGGTTGCAGGCGGAGCTGACCTGGAAGTCTCTCATTGGCCATTGTCCTTTCTAAAGAAGTCACTTGCCTTCCAGAGTCCACCTGCACTGAGCTGCTGGCTGGGGACTGTTGAGGAGCTGAGAGAATGGTACTCTTCAGGCAGCTGTCCCTGGGTTCCAAGGCTGCCCTGGCTGCAGCCACTGTCTTCATGTCCATGATCCTCTCCCGCTCCTTTCTGGCTGAGACCCTTGAGCTCCAGGCCTGGCGCTGGCTGTTTCGCCTGCAGCTGGTCCTGTTTGTCAACTCGATCATGCTCATTGGTTCCTTGTACATCTGGCGGAACACAGTGAACAACCTCAGCCATTCCCCTGCCGTGGAATCTACCTGTTTCCAGCTTTGGAAGCTGGTTGTTATGGCATTTCTGGCTCTGGCACATTCCAGTTTCTTCACCATGCTCTTCTTGGTGGCCGAGGAACCCTATGTGTTTTCCTTAGTAGCCTACTCCTGCCTGGGTGCTTACATCATCATGGTTTTCTTCCTTTGTATCTTAAATGCCATGGAGCAGGCCTACCAGTTCTTAGCCTGGCGCAGTGGTAGGGTGGTGGGCAGCCTTGACAAGACAAGGCACCTGGTGCTTAGGCCTGCCCTGGCTGTGGCAGTAACAGCTGTGCTCAGTACCATTGGCCTTCTGAATGCTGCCCAGCCCCCAGTGGTGAAAACCGTGGAGGTGCCCATCCATCACCTACCCTCCTCTATGAATAACCTCAAGATTGTGCTCCTTTCGGACATTCACTTGGGGCCCACAGTGGGCAGGACTAAGATGGAGATGTTTGTGACAATGGTGAACATGCTACATCCAGATATCACAGTGATCGTGGGTGACCTCTCTGATTCAGAAGCCTCCATCCTGCAGACAGCAGTTGCCCCTTTGGGCCAGCTTCATTCCCGTCTGGGCACCTACTTTGTCACAGGTAATCACGAGTACTACACGTCGGATGTCAGCAACTGGTTCAAGCTGCTAGAATCCTTGCATGTCCAGCCTCTGCATAATGAGAATGTAAAGATTTCTGTACCCAGGGACCAGGACAGTGGTGGGACTGATAAAGAATGGGTCTGCTTGGCAGGCGTGGATGACATAGAGGCAGACATCCTTCACTATTCTGGCCATGGCATGGACCTTGACAAGGCTCTGGAGGGCTGCAGCCCAGATGATGCCACCATTTTGCTGGCTCACCAGCCTCTGGCTGCCAAGAGAGCCCTCCAGGCTCGGCCAGATATAAACTTGATCCTTTCCGGGCACACTCATGCAGGGCAGATCTTCCCCTGGAATGTCGGAGCCTATCTCCTGAACCCTTTCTTTGCTGGTCTCTACCAAGTAGGCCAGGCTACCTTTGTGTATGTCAGTCCAGGTACAGCCTACTATGGGATACCCATGAGGTTGGGAAGCAGGGCAGAAATCACAGAACTCATCCTGTGGCGGGCTTCCTAAGCCTGCCCCAGTGGCCCCGCCCTGCCTTGTCCCTGCCAACACCTTTGTCCATCTCCTACTCCAGCCCTGCTAGCACTCCTTGGGCACAGCTTGCTGGGAACAGTGATTTTCAGTGGAGCTGCCTGGCAAGTGCAGGCTGTTTAAACTCTTCAGATAATGATTAGCTTTTTGATAGTGCACCTGTGAGTCCACCCGGCTACATAAATTCAAACACACGTTTCTTTTCCAGCTGCTATAAAGAGGTCATTTTGCAGAGGGTGGGGTGGTTGCAAAGGTCACCTCTTAGCTCAGACTCAGGGAGAGGCAGGAACACTTATCTCCTGTGAAGTTAACCCTGGTTAGGATTTGAGTGTGTTCTGATCTAAAGACAGTTTGTTTAGACATGGACCATATAGAGAAGTCAAGCAAGATGAGCGCCATCCCTCTGCTTGCCAGAGAAGTGTATCCCTTTCCTCCTCGGTTCAGTCAAGGCCACCTTAATGAGGACATCAGTAGAACCCACTAGAGCACAGGGTCCTTCCTGTCTGGTCCTTGATGGGTGCTGATTGCTGTTCTTGGTGGCTGGAGGAGAAATCATGGAAATCATGGTAGGTGATGACTCTGTGGTCTCTTGATATCTTGGCGGCTCTCAATCCTGGTTCTGTGTCATCTTTGGATGAGGCAGTTAAGGATCAGCTGCTTCTGTGTTCGGGGTGAGGAAAGGACACTGGACGTGATGAGGTATGTTTGAAGGCTGGGAGTGTGGCACAGCAACAAAGCACTTGCCTAGGAGGTGCCCAACTTTGACTTCCAACTCAGCATCACAAAACAAAATTGTATGTAAGGGGTGTGTGTGTGTATACATGTGAAGGGGGAGCTAAAAGTCCTTCTGAAAGTTTATTTTATAGCCTGATGATTAAGAGGCTTTATTGGTCATGGTGGATGTAGGATTCCAAGTACAGATAAACATTAAATGATTGATTGTTTGAGGCTGGCTGCAGTTCACTCATAGTTAGATGGGGCAAGGCATCTAAGAGTTGCTAATTGCAGGAGTCCATCTGTTATCACTGAAGGAGTCAGGAGATTAGAACCCCACTACTCAGTACCCCTGGTTTGGGTCTGATCTTTTGATGAGAAGCTGAGGTTTCTTGTCTACCCATAAAAAAGCTGACGCTGATATGGGTGTGATCCATGTCTTTCTGTCCCTGAAAGTTTTCCCAGGCTCTGGCTATGGAGTGACATGACTGTCTAGTGGGGAGTTCTGATCCATATACCTTGGTCTCTGGCCACGAAAGCATAGGGTTATCCCTAGGGCTTCTAGACCCACAAGGAAAACTGAGAAAGGGCTGGAGAGATGATGGCTCAGTAGTCAAGAGCACTGGCTGCTCTTCCAGAGGACCTGAGTTCAATGTCAATTAACCACATGGTGGTTCACAGTCATCTATAATGAGATCTGGTGTGCAGGCAGAACACTGTATACTTAATAAATCTTTAAAAGAAAAAAAAGAAGAAGAAAAACAAAAGGAGCTATTTTGTGCAATGTCTGCAGATTTTTTTGGTCTACCTTTTGCCAGGGGTGAGAGAGACTTTGCCCTTTTTATAGCAGAAAGCTGCTGTTAGGAAAAGGCCTCATTGAGATGTGTTCAGGAACATCTAGGTAGCTTAAAGCCACCCTCCACCTGGAGAGGGGCTTCCTGCTTCTTAGGAAGGAGGGTTGAAGTCTGACAGTAACACATCCTTCTAGATTCTTCCATCAGCCCCGAAATGGGTATAATTCTTCTATCTACCTCAAGGCTGTTTTGCTGGGGAAATGTTTTTGCTCACAGTGTTATGTTCACTTGCTGATCAGAGGCATGCTAAGGGATGTGCCTAGACTGTCTCTGGAGCAGCCAGTCCTGGGGATTATCAGAGGGCCGCAAGCTGTTGCCAACGGAGCCCAGATGTCCATGTGATCCCCACTAAGACCTCATTTCTGTCGCATACCTGAGTTTCCTTTGCACATCCTGCTTTGTAGATGGGGTTTCTTCATCTTATTCTGGTGTGGTGGGGTCTGGGGGATGCAGGAGACTACTGAGCATTCTTGTTTGCAGGAGTATTGGCAGAGGGCCATCCAGTTAAAAAAAAAAAAATGCACAACTGTAATCCCTAGCACCCAGCGGGTGGAGATGGGACAGTTAGGAGTTCAAAGCTACTAGTGAGTTTGAGGCTATCCTGGGCTATACGAGACCCTGTCTTAGAAAGAGAGAAAGAGAAAGGAGGGGGAAAGGAGAGGAGAGAGAAATAGCTTTGTCATGAAACTGTGACAAGTCTCGTCCCCCTTACACCCTATAGGATTTCAGTGTACCGGGAGAGGCTTTGTAAAAACCATGATTTATTGATGGGGTCCTAGAGAGGCCCCACTCAGCTCCCAGCTCTCCCACACCCTGCCAGGCACCACTCCCACCTGCCACCCTCCAGCCTCATGAAGGTCACTTTCTCCAGTGTTCTCCATTTCTGGTGACAACGCCTTTGGGGGTCATGACTGCCCTTCCGTTCTGCTTTGGGTCTCACCAGACTGAGTTGACATCTTTTAGCTCCTGGTGCCACTGGGGGCTCTTCACTTCTGTCATCCCTGTTGTTTGTACTGGTTGCTCCATCTCTGGATCTCTCTCTCCAGGGCACCAAGCTCGATGAGGTTAGCTTTGGCCATCCTGGGTCTCTCATGTTTGACGCCATCACCTTGTGCATGTCATCCATTCTGTCATTTTGTCTGTTTTTATTTCTGAGGCACAGCCTTGCTATTTATACTAGATAGCTTCAACTTACAGTCATCCTCCTGCCTCTGTCTCCCAAGACCTGGATGCCAGGCATGTGTCACTACACTTGGCTCCTTCATGCTTTCTGAACACTGTTTCACCTAATCCTTTTCTGTTAAAGGTTTGGGTTACATGTCAATAACAGGCCCTGGGCTCAGTCTCAGAACCATCATAGAAAGGAAAAAGTGACCAGAACCAGCCAGGTAACTCAGCTGGTTACAGCCCCACAAAGCCTGACTTCAGTTCCATCCCTTGGAACCCATGATGGAAGAGGAGAGAACTGTCTCTGTAGAGCTATGCTCTGACCTCCCTGTGTGTGCAGAGTCCAACATGTACCCACACTCACCCACAGATCCCAGAGCACACGCACAATAATATGACTAGAGTAGTTCTCTGAAGATCTTGTGTAGAAGGGAAACAGCAGTTCTGTTCTCCTCAGCTCTTTTCTCTCCCATTTTGTCTTAGGGCATTTGCTCCTTCACTTCTTCAGGCTTCTGGGTTATCCAGCCTGTTGGCTGAAGGTGTTCATGGGATTCCCTTCTCCCTCCTTGCCTGACTGGGTCTCACTAAGGAGCCAGCTGCTCTGAAATTCATCTTCCTGCCTCAGATTCCTGACTCTTGGGATTACAGACACATGGCACCCACTGTGTTCATTTTCTTACAGTCCTTTGTATCTTCTTGTCCTCTCTTTCCTAAATTCAGCTGCTGGGGTATAGCCAAAGGTTTGTTCATTATGTTGTTGCCAAATATCTATTTTCCTTATTCTTTTATGCTGTTTATTTCTGGTTCCTATTTCATTGATCTTTGTTCTGGTTTTGGTTTTGTTGTTATTGTTGTTTTTTTGTTTGTTTTGGAGACAGGGTCACAATATGTAGCCCTGGCTAGCCTGGAACTCACTATATAGACCAGGCTGTCCTAAACCTCAAGGATCCTCCTGCCTCTGCCTTCTGAGTGCTGGGATCAAAGGTGTGCATGCCCAGATCTTCTCTAATTTCTCAAGGAACTGTCTTTTTAAGATTTTCTTTGGTTTGAATCAAAGTGTGAAAACGTTTCACATGTTGTGGGTGCCATGCTTCTGTAAGTCTCTAACATTTCCCTTATACATACACACACAAAGAAGTAAATGAAAATAATTGAAGATATCTTTAGTTAATGTATAGTTTAAGATTAATTTTTACGTGTGTATACAAGTTTCCTGTTTGTGTGTGTATGGGGTGGGGGAGAACAGTGCTAATATGGAGGTCAAGGACAGCTAGCTAGAGAACTAGGTAGACCATGGTAGGTTCAATCCCTACTGTGGGATTGAACTCATACTGTACAGCTTGTTGTCAAGCACCTTTACTCAGCTATTTTTTTAGATTTATTTTTATTTTTAATAATGTGTAGGTCTTGGTGTCTTACATGTGGGTGTGTACACATTAGTGCAGGTACCTGAGGAAGCTGCCAGATGCCTGGAGCTGGAGTTAGAGATAGATGGTGTGAGTTGCCTGACTCGGGTCCTCTGAACCACTGAGCCATCTCTCCAGCTTCTGTTTTTATTTATTTTATTTTTGTTTTGTTTTGTTTTTTCTTGACAAGTTTCTCTGTGTAGTCCTAGCTGTCCTGAAAGAGATCCACTCCCTCTGCCTTCTCAGTGCTAGAATTAATGACTTATTTTTTAAAACTATGCATGTTTATTTTTCCCTGGGCTAAAGGGACGGAACTAAGCTGATCACTGGTCAGGAGTGCGGGGAATGTAGACCCTAGGTGCTCACTGTTCTCTTGCCCTCCATTTGCTTTCCTTGCCTCTCCCATGGCAGTGTTCTCTTTTTAGGCAGACCTTTGAAATGTGAAAAAAAAGTTTTTAGCACAAGACATATGTGAATAAACAAAATTAATAAGCAAAGATGTAGGGTAGAGCAGGTATCCATAAATCTGTCTCTGGGGATATTAATTGTCACTATAAACTCCAATTGCCGTGCTTCCCCAGCCTGTCGGAAGTGATGTGCTGGCCACAGCAGCCTCTGGGCTTCTGGTAATCTGAGATTGCTCTTCACTTTCCCTTTGATATGTGACCTTCAGGGACCTTCGAGGCCTTAGGTGTGCAAAGCCCCCGAACCTCCTCCCCTCTTTCCATAGCTGGGCTGCTAGTGGATAACTGGGTTTTTCTACCTTGCAGTTGAGGTGTTCCCACCAGAAGCCCTACAGGACCCTGGAGTGAGCTGACAGGGCTTGTGGAGACCCATTAGACAGGAATTTCCCAGCTTTCTCCCAAAAGGCCTGGAGGCCAAGGTCTTGACCAGTTCATAATGTTCCTTAACCTGTGATGTCATCAGGCTGCTTTTACTTTTTGTTCAAGTCCAGGAATGTGCACAAAGGATACAGATATATTTATTTTTAGCACTGGGGACTAGAACTCTTGGGGAAATGTTCAAGTTACCTATTGAGGCCTGTACTGTTATAGTTAATATTTTGTTTTGTTTTTTAAAGATGCTTAGAAAAATCACACTGGTCAGCTTTAGACTTTTGAGGAGTACTTGGTCTAAGAGTGTTTTGTATGTACTTCCTTTTTTTAAACCTCCAGTATTATATGCATTATGTGTATAGTGGGGGCTTGAGGAGGTCTGAACATGTGGTATGGTTGCTTGGGATTATGTTTTATTTTACATTCCTGTGATGCCACTACACCCTGCAAGTGTGAAATAAAAATTTATTGCTCATGATGCCATTTCAGTGTCCATTCATTCAGAAGGGGTTGAATTGTACACCAAGCAAATATGAAGATGTTTTTAATTACTGGAAGCTAGCTCCCTGTCTTTCCTTTTCCTCTTTTGCTTTCTTCTTCCTTCTGCTCCTCCCTCCTCTTCCTCCCTCTCTCCTTCTGCTGCCTCTTACAGAAGAGATTTTATTTACTATTTATTTGCATGTGTGCGCCTGTATGAGATTATGTGCACCTTGTGAGCTGTATGATGTGGGTACTGGGAACTGAACTGGGGCCTTTGGATGAGGTCAATGTCCTCTTCAGCCCATAACCACATCCCCAGCTCTCCCCCATTTTCTGATAACCTTGTATGTGTCAACAGTGCTGAGCTCAGGACGTCCAGGGGAAGCTGGCTGTGTAGGTTGGATCTTCTTGGGGTCCTTTGATGTTGAGAGGGATTCCTTAGGAGCTACCAAGTGGATTTTCTTTTCTTTGGCAGTGAAGGTTAAAAATGACTATGACTATCTGAAGGCTGGGCCGTGGTAGCTCACGCCTTTAATCTCAACACACACATACAGAGAGAGAAAAGAAAAGATGACTGTCTGTCCTTTAGATCCCCACCTCTGCTGTTGGCCTTACTGCTCCTTTGAGAATTCCCCACTTCCCCAGCTCCAAATAACACGATGTTGTTCATGCATTGGATGAGCAGGACAATCTGTGCATGTCACATGATCTGTGCATGTCACATGATCTGTGCATGTCACATGATCTGTGCATGTCACATGAGTTGCTTTCCTTTTTCTCTTTGGTTTTCAAGACAGGGTTTCTCTGTGTAGCCCTGGCTGTCCTGGAACTCACTTTGTAGATCAAACTCATCTTGAACTCCCAGAGATACACCTCCCTCTGCCTCAAAGCTCTGGGATCCAAAAGGCATGTGCTGGGGGCTGGAGAGATGGCTCAGCAGTTAAGAGCACTGACTGCTCTTCCAGAGGTCCTGAGTTCAATTCCCAGCACCCACATGGCAGCTCACAACTGTCTACAACTCTGGAGATCTGACACCCTCACACCAATGCACACAAAGTAATATAAATCATTAAAAAAACAAACAAACAAACAAACAAACAAAACAAAAGGCATGTGCCACCAAGCTTGGCTTAAGTTACTTTTCTTACTGCTCTGGCAAACTGCCTGACCAAGACAATTTATGGAAAGAAGGGTTTATTTGGGCTCCCATCTTTAAAATTATTACATTTATTTGTATGTGTATGCATGTATGTGCGTGTGCACATGCTACACACATGTGGAGATCACAGGACAACTTTTGGGAGTCAGTTCTTTCTACTGTGTGTACCCTGGGAATCAAGCTCAGACTGGCAGGCCTGGTTGCAAGTGTCTTTACCCTCTGTGCCATCTCACAGGCACTGTATGGCTCGCAATTGAGGGAGATGCAGTCCATCCTGGTGGGGGAGGCATGGTGAGATATGGCCATGCCGTGTAAGCATTCAGGAAGTAGAATTGGCTTATAAAACCTCACAACCTGCCCTCAGTGAAGGGCCTTTTTCAGCAAGGGTCTGCCTTCTACATCTTCCACAAACTTTTAAAACAGTGCCATTATCTGTAGACCACATGTTTGGATTCTATGCCTAAGGGTGACATTTTACATTCTAGTCACAACAGATGTCCTAATGGTCATGCTTTCAGGTGATGCAGAGGAGGCCTGTGGCAGATGAGGGTGGATACTGCTTCCTGCCCACTGACACAGGCAGCTTTTGTGTCTCTTGGGGGACAGGCTTTGAAATATTCCCACAGGGTCAACAAACCAAGTGTTGGAGGCCACATTCTCTGTTCTTATGATAACCCACACCCTGCGGTACCTGCTCTTGGGGCCTTGCTTAGTTATATATAGCCTGCTGTTGTCTACCATGATGCTTCTGCTATTAGCAGAGCCCTGCAGGTGGGTCAGGTGGATTTCAAAGGAGATGATCTTTACATCTTGGTAGAGGAGACCCTTGTAACTATTCCAGGAGTGTGGTCTCCTCAAGATTTATCTTAAGGAAGAGTAAAAAGTTCTGGAACTTTCGCTGGGTCCATAAAAGCCCTTGTACATGATGAAGGTTCTGTCAGATGTTGAAAGGAAAAGCCATTCCATTTTGGTCCCAGTTTGTATTCAAACAAGGGAAATAATGGTAGGAAGCACTGTCTACTGCTGGGAGACACTGTGTGCAGGACTTGGACCTTCCTGGGAGTGCCAGGGGAGAATGATGGCCTTTCATATTTCCTAGTGTCAGTGTTGGCTTATTAAACTGGACTGGCTGTATTCGGAAGGCCAGGGTGCACCTCTTTCCTGAGGACACAGGTAGGTACCCTAAGTTCCATTGTTGAGGGCTTGGGAATATTGTTTGTGGTAGGGTCTTCCCTCCAAGGGATCTACTCACCTCTCCCCTTAACTACTGCATCAGGAAACTGACTCAAAGCTGGGAACTAGAAACAGGCATCTCAAAAGGCCTTTGCCTCTCTCATAGGATGCTGTGATTTCCAAACTATTGCCTAGGATCACGAGTGGAAGTTGTGTTCTTCAGCTTTTAATGTTTACAGTGACCCCCGCCCCGTAATTCTGGAATCTTGTCATCTCCAGCGATAGAGGGGGGCCAGTGTCATCATTTACTGAGGACACTGCCATAGGGGTTCTAAAGTTACCAAAGCCTCCTCACTTATGTCCTCACTAAAGGTGCATCTCTGGGCCTCCCCTGCTGAGAGGCATGCATGGTTTATATAGACAGACAGTGGGTTCTCTCGGGTCCATCTTTACATTGCCCCCTCCCTGAACCACTGCTTCCTCAGGGTCATAGGTGCTCCTGGCATATTCCCTGTCCCTCCTACAAGCTACATCTGTGCAAGAAACCATTCCATGGGCTTAGGGACCAGAGCCAACACCAAGGTCATGGGTCACAGCAGATACCCCACTCCAGTGTCCTTCTCCCAGGGTTCATTCCCAGTGTCCTGCCATGCTTTTCTGGTAGGAGATAAGGGTCTCTGCAGACACTATCACAGAAGTGTAGCCCACTCAAAGACTGCTCTGAACCCCTCAGTCCCTCTCTTCGGAGCTTCCAAGGCTGGCTGGCTCGGTCAAGCATGCTGACGGTCCAGCTCCTGGTAAACCAAACAAGCTAAGTTACACTTCAACTCCTGTGTGAGGAGATTCTTCAACAGGTCCGGTGTTTGCTGTGTAAGCCCAAATTCAATCCCACAACCTGCAGAAAGGAGAGGGGAGAGCCGACTCCACAGCTGTCCTCTGATCTCCTCATGAGTGCTGGGGTACATGCACAACACCACACGTGCTACACACTCACACATATACACATACACACTCAAATACACGCATGCACACACCAAGTTTTAAAAGTAAACATGCCAAATCCTTCCCCCTTTAACCTGGGCCTCTTCTGTCCGGCATAGGTGAAGAATGTGCCGTACATTTTGAGATATCCTTGCTCACCCACTAACACTGGCTGTAAGCTCTGGTTGTTGACACCTCCAAAAACTTCAGATGCTGACCCACAACCCATGTTTAGATGTTCGTTACAGTTTTCATTGCTCTGACAGAAGAAACTTTCAGGTTTATTTTGGCTCACAGTGTGAGGGTACAGTCCATCATGATGGGAGGCAGGAATGTGAAGCGGCTGGTCACATATGGCCACAATGAAAAGCAAGAAATGAATTTTGGTGCTCTGCTCAATTTCTCTTTTTTCTTTCGCCAGGGCCCGCAGCCCATGGCATAGTGCTACCCACAATCAGAGTGGGTCTCCTGTACCCAGCTAAAACTTTCTGGAAACTCTCTCACAGACATATTGTGAAGAGACACCATAACCAAGGCAACTTATAAAAGAAAGAACTTAATTGGGAGCTTGCTTAGTCTCAGAGGACAGAAGTTCATGATTGAGGCAAGGAACCTGGCAACAGGCAGGCAGACATGTTGCTGGAGTGGTAGCAGAGACTTGCATCTTGGCGCACACACAGAAAGCTAACCAGGAAGACTTGGGCTATAGAAACCTCAAAGGCTTCTCCTAGTGACACACCTCCTCCAAATAAGGCCACGCTTCATAATCCTTTCTAAACAATTCAACCAACTGGGGACCAAGTTTTCAATTATATGAGGCCATGGAGACCGTTCTCATCCAGACCACTACACTTAACCCAGAGGTCTCTCTTCTTGAGAGCTCTAAATTCCATCAAGTTGGGGGGCTGGAGAGATGGCTCAGCGGTTAGGAGCACCGTTTGCTCTTTCAGAGGACCCGGGTTTGATTCCCAGCACCCACATGGCAGCTAACAACTGTCTGTAGTTCCAGTTCCAGGAAAACACCAAGGCAAATAATTAAATAAACAAATAAAAAAAAAAAAGTTAAAAAAAAATTCCATCAAGTTGGCAGTCAAGGTTACTGTTCACATAAGGCCGGCCATTCCTGGCTCCACTTGTCAGGATCTGGGTTCCTGTGGAAACAAAGCCTGAAACAAGGGCTTGGGGGTAGGTAGTGTGAGAATCCAAACAAGAACATGGGAGTGAGGGTCCTGTGAATACACACCTCATTTTCTAGCCCAAATTGTGGCAGTCAGCCAGCCTGTGTGCTGCTTAGGACCATGCTTCTCTACATCATCAGTTAACTGCAATCCTGAGCCCCCATACACCAGAGATGAGCTTTTCCACAACAATTGACCCTCTGCTTAGTTTCAGCCTCAACAGCAATAAAGCAGCTGTGGTTGTGCCTAACTACATATCATATTATGATTCACACAATCCCACCTGAATGTGGTCCTAGGTCATCATTGGTTTGACCTGAGTGATAACACAAAGGAACAGAGAGCTAGGCCTGAGGTGGGGACATTCTTAAAGTCCAGCAATCAATCAGTGGTATCCCTAGACAGATACCAAGCCATGTGTGATCCAGGACTCAATGCTCTCATGGTTGCTTCCAAATGTTTCCAGATGGCTTCCAAAGCTACCATAGGCTGTGATGCTAGTGAATCCTGGCATTTTGTCCTTTGAGACCTTAAAGGTGCATGTGGCTGCTTCTCAATACTGGGGGGATAGTAGGCTGGTGGCTGCAGGGTTAGGGGTGGGGGGGTATTCTGGTGGCCTGTTGCTTCCTGTCTTTGTCCACCAGGGAGCAGTGTTCCACTTTGCCTAGCAGCTCCTGAAGTGAACCCCAAACTGGGTTTCTTGAACCATTGACTCCTTTGACATGTCAACCCGTGGAGGTGTGAGGTGTGTGACAGGCATGACATAGGTCATACTGTGCTGTATGCAATGCACTGTTTTCTGTTCTTGTGAGAATACACTGATTGACTCTACCCTGCCCCATTCAGTTCACCAACTGGATTGTGTCCCACAGCTTTAAAAAAAAGATACCCTGTTAGTTATGGCTGAGATACATAGGTAGAGAAGGCACTAGCACAGGCCACTGTGGGACTCAGAGCCACGGCTGGGCCAGTGGCAGGGGAGGGGGGTGCTTCATGAATCTGTTACTTTGTTTGGAACAGGGTCTCATGTAGCTCAGATTCTCTCTGTGGCCAAGGATCACTTTGAATTCCTGATCCTCTTGCCTGCACTTCTCCGCCATTACATCCCCAGCACCCCGTCCATTGGTTACTGCCCTGCGCTTTATTCTTAGACTTTCCTGAGTGGGTCTTGGTAATCCCAGTGACATGGCTGTTGAGCTGATGTGTGAGCGCTGTCTCCCTGCCTCACAAACAGCATAGTCAACATAGTCTTAGCTCCTGAGCGTCTAATGGACTCCAGATTTTGGGAGCAGAGCCAAAGTAGGAGATAGCCTTTTCAATGGCCCTGTTAGCCAAGTCGCCCTGTATGATACCCCAGAAACTAATAAAATCTACTGATGCATTATGTAATTTAACAGAAAATCACCTGCCCCTAGCCACAGCAACGATTCTGAAGTAAAGGTTCACATTCTCATGGGGTCCCTTCCTTTCCCTGCAGAATGTCTCCAGGAGGACATTTGAGATTGACTATAACCAGGACTGCTTCCTCAAGGATGGGATGCCGTTCCAATACATCTCAGGAAGCATTCACTACTTCCGGATACCCCGCTTCTACTGGAAGGACCGGTTGCTGAAGATGAAGATGGCGGGGCTGAATGCCATCCAGATGTAAGGAAGAGCACCTGGCTGAGACCCTCCCCCAATACTCACACCTAGCTTTGCTTCTCCCATATCAGCTGATCCATGGCTCTGAAGTAGGAAAGAGCCCTGTGTGGATTTCTGAGGGGCTTGTCACAAGCTTGACTGGCCTTTCTTCAGATAATGAACCACTTCTCACTTGAACTTTGTCACCAGAAATTGTAAAATAGAAATCAACTTGAAAAGGCAAAAGTAGGGGCCAGTGAATGACTCAGAAAGTAAAGATGCCTGCTGCTAAACTTGACGAGCTGAGTTCCATCCTGGGGACCTATGTGGTAGAAGGGAAGAATAGACTTTGTGTGGGGTGTTGTTTGATCTACATGAGCACGCGTGTGTGTGCACGCGCGCGCACGCACACACACACATACACACACACACACCAATAAAGGAGAGGTGAAAGCAGGATGCAGTGAACTCTTGGAAAGTGCAGGGCACTTTTGAAAGAGTAGTTCTAGTTGGCTGAGGTAGGCATTATGTTCCTGTTTATAGCTCATAAAACCTAATAAGGGGCCACACAGGCGGGAGAGCAGAGGAGCCATAGCTGCTGTGTGTGTGTAGGGCGAGGGAGTAAGCCTTGTGTTTAGGTCTTTGGAAACCAGCTTGCCTTGAGCCCAGGCTGTCGGTTCACACCCACAGGCATGTGCCTGCCCCCTCGATGCTGTGAGGTGACTGAGGGACGAAAGCCAAGGCAACTGACCACTCTGGTTTTTATAGAGCTGATGTGGATTACCAATAGCATCTTACAAGATAAAGGTTGAGAAAGCCTTAGTTGGTTTAGAGGCTATTTAGGGGGAGTCCCATTTACTATTCTGTTTCTATGGCCACTGGCAGAGTGAATCCAAGTTCACCAACAGTATCTGACACTCTGAGTTCAAGGGCTGTAGCTGATTACTCTGTGGAATCCTAGAACCAAAGGACTACAGAATGCACGTGGAGCTCACCAACAAAGGTTGTGTGCTGGGAACGAATGACCCACGTGCAAATGTGTGTCTTCATCAGAATTGGGGGAGCTGGTTGAGTTTGGGTCATTTTTTTTCCTGGCCTTGTATTCCTGACAAAAATCTTTTGTCTTCTTGAAGTGATTGGAGATGTTCCTGTGGTTTGCTTTTCATTGCAGAGAGCCAAATTTAGGCTCTGCATATCCTGGGCATTCTATCACTGGGCTATGCAGGTCTCTATACTGGGTGGTTTGTTTTGTTTTGTTTTGTTTTGTTGTTATGGAGGTTTGTGTACATGTATGCCTATGTACTATGTGCATGTAGTGCCCACAGAGGCCAGAAGAGGGGGTTGCATCCCCTGGAGCTGTAGCTATAAAAGGTTATGGGAGGCCATGTGGTTGGGTACTAAGTCTACATTCTCTGAAAGAGCAGTGAGTGCTCCTAACCATTGAGCCATCTCAATGATACCCACTTCCCGCTCTTAAATTAGGGTCTCTCTATGTAGCTCAAGATAATCTAGAACTCAAAATCTGCCTCAACCTCCTCATGCTAAGATTACAATAGGTAAGTACTACTGTAGCAGGAATTCTGGTTGTATTGAAAGAGACTCAGAGCAGATATCGGGGGAAAGGCTGAAATGTCAGAGAGAGGAAACACCACAGTCACATCTCACCCAGCTGTCTTCCAGCTTCCTCAGCCTCCTCCTGGTTTCCTGGCCGATTCTACCTCTGCTGTTTTTCTATGCTGTCTTAAAAACCCTTCTCACCAGCTGTATCCCATCTAGGTTAGGATTAAAGGCGGGAGCTATTCTCTTTGGTAGTCAGCCTTGAACTCACAGAAACACAGAAAGTTCTGTCTCTTGAGTTATGGGATTAAACGTGGGATTGAAGCCCAGCTGTTTGGCCTTGTACCCAAAGATCAAGAAATCCCTGAGCTATGTCTGCCTTGTTTTTTTGACTGTGGGTTGATCTCTTAATATTCCAGGTTTTATTAAATATGTAACATATCACCACATACTACCATGCTTGGCTTATTCTTATTTTTAAAGTGCTGGTCTGTCTCTGTTTTTGACACAGGGTCTCTCTATGTAGTCCTAGCTGTCCTGAAACTTTCTATGTTGACCAGGCTAGCCTTAAACTCCCAGAAATCCACCTGCCTGTTCCTCCTGAGTTCTTTGATTAAAGGCCAATGCCACTATGCCAGCTTTTGTTTATTTTTAAGTAGTGTCTCATGTAGCCCAGTGTACCCTCAAATGTATTGTGTACCCCAGGCTGTCCCTTAACTCCTTATCCTCCTGACCACTTCCCGATGCCACTGGGCTTCACTTCACCTTTATATTTTAAATAAATGTATCTCTCATTACTTTAGCATGATAATTATTTTTCTCACATATTTTTTCTTGTTAAAGTTTTCAATGAATTTTTTTTTCCTGTCTAGTTTCTATGCAGATTGTTCTTCCAGAGGGCTGGCTGAGTTGGGGCTCCATGTTAGAGTGGGTGCCTGGTGTACTCAAGTGTTGTGTTCCATCCTCACTGTGACAGCCTGGCCAGGCATAAAGGGAAGCCAAAGGAGAATCAGATAGACAGATGTACAGATCTGGCCAAGAAAGCCACCTGGAATAAACCCATATAGGCAGATAAAGCTGGTAAACAGAAGTTGTCTCTGTATGAAGATCATCATTTGTAACCCTTCCAGACCACAAACAAAAGTACAGTTAATCTCTGTTTTCACGCTCTTCTCCTGGCCACCAGTCAGTAAGAGATTAGAGGAGGTCATGAGTGGCTCCGATGGACCGTCTCCTGTGCTGTGGGCACACACCTGCCTCTGGGTTCATGTCAAGTTCTGTGTCTCCCATCCACGTCCTAACCCAGCCTGCCTCTGCTTAGCCTCTGAGATCAGTGTTATTGCCACAAATTGGGTATTAGTTCTCAGTAACACTGCCACTCCTTTTTAAAAAATGTTTTATTACACCTTATTTACTTTGTGTGTCTGTGTGTCTGTGTCTGTGTATATCTGTGTGTGTATGTCTGTGTGTCTGTGTCTATGTGTATGTGTCTGTGTGTGTATGTGTGTGTGTGTGTGTGTGTGTGTGTGTGTCTGTGTCTGTGTCTACAGCAAGTATGTGCTGTAGCATATGTTTGGAGGGCAGAGGACAAAGTGTAAGACTGGCATTCTCCTTATATCATGTGGATTCCAGGATTGAACTCCTGGAGTCAGGCTTGGCTTTACCCATGAGCCTTTGCACTGGCCCATGTCAAATGGTCTTAGAGCCTGGGTTCCCTTCTCTTCCCTCCCACTGAACCTGTGAGAATTTTGGCTGTGTGTCTTCATAGGTATGTGCCCTGGAACTTTCATGAACCCCAGCCAGGACAGTATGAGTTTTCTGGAGACCGTGATGTGGAGTATTTCATTCGCCTGGCTCATGAGCTGGAGCTCCTGGTAATTCTGAGGCCTGGGCCCTACATCTGTGCTGAGTGGGACATGGTGAGTATGTTAACACAAGGCTCTGCCTGCCTGATGGATGTGAGTAAGGTCGGTTGTGGGTAGCTGGGTAAAACAGATTAAAGCAACCTAAGACTCAAGTCTACAGCATGTGGTTTTGTGCCTCTGTCTCCACCTCCCCTGTGCTACGATTAAAGGTGTGTGCCTCCCAAGTACTGGCATCAAAGACCTGAGATCCCAAGTGCTGGGATCAAAGGCAAGAGGCTCCACACCTGTCTCTGTTTCTCTTTTAGACTGGATGGATCTTGTGTAGCCCAGGGTGGCCTTGAACTCCTGATCTTTCTGCTTCCTCCAACCAGGTGCTGGGATTAAAGATATGTGTCATACTGCCTGGCCTCCATGGTTAACTAGTAGCTGTCTGTGCCTTTTGATCTTCAAGCAAGCTTCATTAGAGTGAAAACAAAATAGTACCACATGCCTCCACAGATGGAGGCATTTTCATGTAGGTGCCAGGCAGAAAGGAGCATGTTTGAACCAGAGCATCCAGGCTTCCTCTTGGCTATTCACATAAGCTAGTTCCTCTGCTAGAGGCATGGACTAGGTCTGCTTTGTCTGCCTCACAGAGCAGTTAAAAAATCGAGAGGCTGTGTGCATGAAAAGAACTTTCGGCTGTAGCTCAGTGGTAGGGCACTTGTCTAACATGCACAAAGCCATACAATAATCAGTCCCCAGGGCTGCAAAAGCAACAAAAGCAAGAGAACATAAGTAGGAGGGAAGAAAGGGTGAGAGGGTGAGAAAGAGAGGCTGGAGAGGTGGCTAAGAGCACTGGCTGTTCTTCCAGGGGACCTGATTCAATTCCCAGCACCCATATAGCAGCTCACAACCATCTGTGATTCCAGTACCAGAGGACCTGATGCCCTCTTCTGGCTTCTAAGGGCACTGCACACACATGGTGCACAAACATACATGTAGACCAAACATTTATACACATAAAGAAGTTTTTAAAGAGGAAGAAAAGGAGGAATTTTGCCAGGTGTGGCAACCATGCCTGTAATCCAAGCACTTGGGAGGTGACGGCAGGCAGATCAAAACCGAGGCCAGCCTGTGCTATATAGGGTCCAGCTTTAGGCTTAGCTACGTAGCGAGACTGCCTCCAAACTGGGAAGAGGGAGGTTGATTCTCAGAACACTATCAATACAGTGATCTTAATTTTCCTATATTCCAGTTTCCCAGAAGCCCAGGTCCTTTTCCTCTGTCTTTTCCTCCCTGCTGACATGAATTTCTCATCTCTTTTCATGAAGTGCACAGTGTAATGGCTGCTGTTGCTTTTCTGTCCTGTAGGGAGGCTTACCTGCTTGGCTGCTAGAGAAAGAATCTATTCTTCTTCGATCTTCTGACTACGGTGAGTCACTGATGCCTTGAAAGGATTATAGGAGATTGACAGTTTATATCAGAGGAGCCAGGCATTTAAAGACAGGGCTCCTTTTGTATAAATAGCGGGTAGAGGGGTGTAAATCACCCTTCCCTGGCCAGTGAGCATGTCGGAGACACCGTCCGCCTCTTTTGTAGGCTTGAGCAGATCTCACTGATAAATGGGTCACTCTTTGAATTCGAAATCTGGTTAACCAGCTGGGTTCAATATTTGTTTTCTCTTCCTATACACTTAGTATATTACACAGCCAGCTAGTCAAAATGCTGGAGGTCGTCTTGGGGGATGTCATAGATTTCCTGATAGCTGTATGTCTTCTATTTCTTAGCAGTTTTGGAAGGATTTGTAAATGATGGCTTTTTGTCTTATCTTTTTAAACCATGAGAGATTATTTTAGCTGTAAAACCCTAAGCAGCCATTCAGTTGCATGCATGAGTGTGTGTGTGTGTGTGTTGACTCTTGTGTTTTCCTCATACCATATGAGTTACTGTTTTGTTTTCTTGCTGTATTATTGTTGCTTTCATGTGTATTACCTGAATCATGAATCCCCATGATAACTTTATGAAGCATGTGCTTTTGTCAGTATCTTTTGAGGTTGTAAATATATGGTTTATTAGATATTAGTTTTGTCAGGGTGTGGAGGCACACACTATAATCTTAATACTTAGAAAGTGGAGATTATCCTCAGCTACATTCAAGGTCTTCCTCAGCTACTTATCAGGTTTGGGTCTAGCCTGAGATATATGAGACCTTGTCTCAAAAACAAAAACAAAAAAAACCTGAAAGTTATTTATTTTGTTCTGTTTTACTTTTGAGAAAGTTTCCGTGTGTAGCCCTGGATGTTCTGGAACTTGCTGTGTAGACCAGGCTAGCCTGGAACTCAAAGATCCTCCTGCCTCTGCCTTCTGAGTGCTGGGAGCATATACCACCATGCTCCCCTCCCCCCACCCCCGTTTTTAATGTATATGGGTGCATGTTTATGCCGTGTGCATGTTGGTGCCCACAAAATTTAGAAGGTGTTCAAAGCTCTGTAATTAGAGTTAAAGACAGGCAACATGTTGGTGCTGGAAATTCAACCATTCTCTATATGGTTCTGGATGATCCTGAAGTTCTGATATTCCTGCTTCCATAAGTGTTGGGATTACAGATGTGTGTTTCCATGCCTGGTATCTACAGGATCAAAAGCCAGGGCCTGGTGCATGCTAAGCAGGTCCTGTGCCAACTGAGACACATCCTTGCCCCTGCTGTGATTGACAGGACTTGGTATTCAGCCCCTTTCTCTGCCTGTCACCCATTGCTTGGTAGCCTGTGCTTCTGACTCTGAGCCCCACAGCAGGGTGACTTGCCAGGTGAACTTGAATAGCCGGGCTACTGGCTCACAGCCAGTGTCCAGCAGACTGTGGCTATCTCACTTTAGAAGACAGTGTTGAAAGCTGCAGGCTGCACTGGCATCTCCCGGCTTTAAAAGTCAGCCAAGATAACTTAGCTGCCTTGATCCCTGAAGCCCATTCTGAGGCTTGCACGCATGTACACTCACACAGAAGCACACACACACATGTGCACACAATAGAATAAACTGGTTGACAAAAGTGTGTGACAGTGGCCGCACCATCTTGTTTTGTAGATTACCTTATGGCTGTGGATAAATGGCTGGCAGTCCTTCTGCCCAAGATGAAGCCTCTGCTGTACCAGAACGGAGGGCCGATTATAACTGTACAGGTACCTGGGGCTGAGCTCGGACATGGGAGAAGGGGAAAGGGGAGCAACTGTCCTGTCAGCATTGTGTAAATGATGGTAGTGACACCAGATGCAGTGCCAAAATGGCACTTTTGTGGAGATTAAGTTTGGGCAAGTGTATAAATATTACATATATGTGTGTGTATATATATATGTGTGTATACATACATATATACATACATGTATACATACACACACACATATATATATGGTCTCATGTATCTCAGCCTAGTTTCAAACTTTCTGTACCTGAGGATGACCTTGGACCTCTGACCCTTGTGCCTTACCTCTAGAGTACTGACAATACAGCCATGCACCACCACACTGTTTTATATGGTGCTGATGCTCAAACCTAGGTCCTTGAACAGGCAAGCATTCCACCAGCTGAACTACACCATAGCCCAGGATTCACCTTCTAGTATCAAACAGGTTTTACATACATAAGCCACCACCAAAATAAAAAAGTTCCATGACAGAATTAGAACTAGAAAAGTGATCACCTATATTTTTAAATTTTTTATTTGTTTTACTTTAAATTTTTAGATTAATATTTTTATTTTACACGTATAAGGTTTTTCCTGTAGTATATATGTGTACTACATGTACAGCCAGTATTTGTGAGGGTCAGAAGATAGCCCTGGATTGTAGGCATAGTTTTTCTGTCCTGTCTACCTGCTCCCAAGTAACTGGCAGCTGCTTTTCAAATAAATGACTTGGAGACATAATATAAATTATAAATGCTCAGCTGATCTCTCAGACTTGTTACTAGCTAACTTATCCACTTAAATTAACCCATATTTCTTATCTATGCTTTACCACGAGGCTTGGTACTTTTTCTCAGTAGGGCATACCTCTCTCTGCATCTGCCAGTGACCTCTCTGACTCTTGAGACTCCGTCCTTCTTCCTCACAGAATTCTCTTGGTTTTCCCACCTAATCTCCTTCTGCCAGTGAGCTCTTCATTAGCCAATGAGAGTAATTGTTATTCCACAGCACTGGATCCCCTGGAACTGGTGATGAATAATTGTCAGTTGCCATGTGGGTGCTGGGAACTGAACCTAGGTTCTCTGCAAGAGCAAGTGCTCTGAACCACTCCAACATCAATCTGAACCACTTTCTAACCATCAACTTTTTTAAATTTTATGTATGTATGTGTGTACTTACATGAGTTTATGTGTACTACATGTCTTTGGGAACCTCAGAGTTCAGAAGAATGTGTCAGATCCTCTGGAACTCAGGGACTTGGCAGTTAAGAGCACTGGCTGCTCTTCTACTGGACCTGGTTTGTTTCTCAGCACCCACATGATGTCTCACAGCCATCTGTAACTTTAGTTCCAAGAGATCTGATGGCCTCCTCTAGCCTCTGTGAGCACTGCACACATATGGTGCACACAAATACATGCAGGCAAAAACACCCATACACACAAAATAATAATAGTAAACAAAGTTCCAAAAGGTTAAGTGACTTGGCGAAGATATTCTAGCTGGTAGGCGTCAGAATTGAGACTGCATGCTTCATGTGCTGACTCCACAGTGGATCTTCCTTGTGCAATAGCCTGTGACTGTAGCTCTGAAAGGCTTTGGGGCATTTCTAAGATGAAAAGATCAGGTGATAAACAGAGTATTTCATGTTTTCTCTTCTACTTCCTGTTGCAATCTTTTTCCATCTGCTCAGGGCCTTGGAAAGACGCATGGCTGTGGGTGCATCATGGGCACATGGACACTTGACTTTTAACAAGTGTTTGTAATATTATTCAGGTGAAACATGAAGCTTGGTTCAATGTACACTGGCCAAGTATGTTTTTTACTGAAATGATCAAATCTGTGTAGAACTGCCTGAGTCCTGGGAGCCAAGAAGATGAAGTGTGACCGACCCTCTCTGAGGAGTGTGGTTCATATTCCTGCTTATGGACTGCTAAATGGTTGAGTTGTGATGGGGAGGGAGTGTGGCCATCAGGTGTGGGTAGCATGAGGTGATGGGAGGGCTGAGTAGGTCAGACATCCACTGTCAGAGGCTAGGTGGCTGCTTTTGAGAAATGTAGTTTGTGAACCCAAAGTGCCCCTTGTCTCTTACTCAACTGGAGTTGGCACCAAGAGGCCACAGCTTCCTGTGTGAAGACAGTGAATCTGAAATGTGGGCATGTCTTTGCTTTATGCAACTGGATCCTCTCTCTTTCTCTCTCTCTCTCTCTCTCTCTCTCTCTCTCTCTCTCTCTCTCTCTCTCTCTCTCTCGTGTGTGTGTGTGTGTGTGTGTGTGTGTGTGTGTGTGTGTGTGTGTGTGTGTGTGTTTTCAGGCTTGTCTATGGAAGCCGGAGGAGACTATCAGGTGTTCAGCTTCATTACTCTTTACCTGATTCCTTTGAGGCAAGGTCCCCACTGACCCTGGAGCTGGTCGGCAGCCAGAAAGTTCTAAAGACCCTACTGTTGCTGCTTTCTCCAACACTGAGGTTAAATGTGCATTTGGACATGCCTGGCTTTTCACATGGGTCCTGAGTACTCGGATTCAGGTTCTCTCATGCTTAGGCAGTAAGCACCAGTGCCCATGGAGCATCTCCCAGACCCTTGACTCCTCTTCCTTTGACCTGGTCTTGTGTGAGATCCATTTCTCAACTGCTTTGTGTCAGTCCTGCATCTTGAATCACTTTCTATTTCTGCTCACCACTTCGAAGCATCTTTTGGTTAGAGAAACTTCATCCAAACTATGATCAAATACAGGACATGGTGATACACACTTAAAATCCCAGCACTTGGGAGACAAAAACAGGAGAATCAGGAGTTTGAGGCTACCCTCAGCTACCCATTAAGTTCTTGGCCAACCTGGGCTACTTAAGACTCTGCCTCAAAAGCCAAGCCAAAGGCTTTTATTGAACAGTCATTATGAATGCAGCTATTGTTTTAAGCAGAACAGAAGGATTGCTGCAAGATGTGTGAGCCAGCCTGGTCTACACAGGGAGTCCCAAGGCTATGTAGTTCCAGAAGGGAGGGTTCAGTGTGATAGTGTAGAGGTAAAGGAACTTAGCACTCAGGTCTGGCAACCTGAACTCTGTCTAGAACCCATGTAAAGGTAGGAGAGATGTGTAGGTGGGAGACCTCTGATCTCCACAGGATGCCATGGCACTCTTGCTCCCCAACATGGACGTGTCACAGGCATACAATATAAATTCATTAAAAAAAAAAAAAACCAGAAAGCAAACTGCCCATCTGTTTTAACTCTGAAGTAGAGAGCAAAGTCACCCATTTTGGGGACATTTCTCTTGTCCATCCCCCCCCCCCATTCACTTAGGTAACAAACAGAGAAAGCTGCAGAAAAGCAAAAATTGTGCTTCTGTCGCTCAGGCCTCAGGAGCCAGAAGCAAAGTTCAGTATATGCTGGGTGTTTTCTTTGTCTTCCTTTTTGCAGTTTATATGATGTGACTCATTTCCTGTTTGGCATTTTCACTTCATTCACATGTCAAGACTTTTTTTCACATCTACAATGCTTCCCACATAATTGGGTGTCACCCTGCTTGTCTTTCTGGGTGTTTTGTTTTGAGGCATAGTTACCCTGTGTAGACCAAGCTGGTCTTCAGCTCACAGAGATCTGCCTGCCTCTGCTTCCTAAGTGCTGGAATTAAATGATAAAATGCACCACCACTGTCCAGCTCCTATTTGCTTTTTAAAGATAGGATCTCAGTGGCCCACAGGTTAAGAGCACTGGCTGCTCTTCCAGAGGACCGGGGTTCAATTCCCAGCACCACAAGTCTAGTTCCCAGGTATCTTGAATTTTCACACATACACGAAGGCAAAACACCAATGCATATAAAATAAAAATAAAGGTTCTGTTTGTTTGCTTGTTTTAAAGATAGGCTGTCACTGGAGCTTGCAAAGTGACTAAACTGGCTGACTCTACTCCACCTCTCCCCAGACACACCTCTATGGGTTCTGGGAATCCTAAATTGGGTCTTCACACAATCTTAGCCAAGTGGCTGAGGATTCATCCAGGTCCTCACTTAGACATGCCCCATCGCCTGTTGCTGCACTCGGGTGCTGCTGTGCTCTGCAGAGAGTGTTGTGTAGACTAAGCCTCAGACTTAGCAGTGGTCCTCCTGCCTCTGCCTCTCAGCCATGCACTGTCTCTTTTACCAGGACAAGAGGTAGTAAAGGCTTTACCCAGCTCTTGACATTGGTGCTTCCCAGGGGAACCCAGGAAGGTTGAGGGGGCCTGCAAGAAAGGAGGGGTGAAATGGGCCATGGAGAATGGTCATCCTGTGCCCAACGACATGCAGACTCTTCCACCTTTGGCCTTCCAGATTCAAGATACCAAATATGCCCCAATTATGTTCATTTTCAGGAGGGGTAAGCCAGGCCAGGGCCAGCTAGTATGGGTTTCATATGAAGTGTTAATCTCAATTTTCCCTAAAATGAATAAAGCTATAGTCAGGAGGGCTGGTTTATAATCCCAGGACCCAGAAGACTGATACAGAAGGCATGCTGTGAATTCAAGGCTAGCCTGGGCTACATAGTGAGTTCTGTGCTTAGCTGCAGTGTGAAACAGGTCTCAAAATACTAACAAATAAATTTGTCAGTACCCATTTGTTTCCTGGGGCACTTTCTGGACTGTTTCCAGGTTCCTTGTGTCCTTTCCCACACAGACTGCAGAGTGGAAGCAGGGACTGCACAGGAGCATAGCCATCGCACAAAAGTGGGGCTGCAAGACAGCAGCAGCTCTGCAGCGCCAGGACCGCCTGCGCTAGCTATATCATTTGCGAGTCGGGCACGGGCCGGAGATGTAAAGCAATTCATACTAGACACAAGACTGCTGGCTGAGTCATTCTTGCAAGGAGAGTGCCGAATACCAAATGCCATTTATTGGGACTCAGGCTCAGACTTAAATAGCCCGGGGCAGAGCACAGGTGAAATCACTTGGGGGGGGTAAACAACTTATCCCCAGGTGGCTGGAATATTTCTTGTAGCAGAGGACTTAGGCTCACCTGCTCTCACTTAAACTTATCTGTTCTAACCCGCACAGGTAGGAAACCAGAAACTACTGGAATTGGTGTTAAGCACAGAGTGTGTAGCCAGCAATCCACAGATCATTGCCTCATGGGTCAGAGTGCAGGGTAAGGTCATGCAGGACCTACATGGCTCCTTGAGGCAGAACTCAAGGTCTCAGCCTCACATATCAGATATCCTACACATCAAATATTTATTACAATTCACAACAGTAGCAAACTTACAGCCAATGAAAATAATTTTATGGTTGGGGGTTACTACAACATGAGGAATGTATTGAAAGGTCACAGCGTTAGGAAGGTTTAAGAACCACTGAGTTAGAGTAAAACTCGCCAACGTCTGGGGCCTCTGTCTCAGTTGGGGTTACTGCGAGGCCTTGCTGTGGTGAAACACCAAAGCCAAAAGAACTGAGGGAGGAAAGGGTCTATTTGGCTTACACTTCCACATCACTATTCATCATCAAAGGAACTCAGGGCAGGATCCTGGAGGCAGGAGCTGATGCAGAGGCCATGGAGGGATGCTGCTTACCGGCTTGCTTATCATGGTTTATTCAGCCTGCTTTCTGATAGAACCCAGGACCACCAGCCCAGGGATGACCCCATCCACAATGGGCCAGGCCCTACCCCATCAATCAGTAATTAAGAAAATGCCGAGCTGGAGAGGTGGCTCAGAAGTCGAGAGCACTGACTGCTCTTCCAGAGGTCCCAAGTTCAATTCCCAGCAACCATATGGTGGCTCACAACCATCTGCAATGAGATCTGGCACCCTTATCTGGCATACAGGGACACATGCAGGCAAAAACACTGTATACATAATAAATAAATTTAAAAAAAAGTTATTTTTTAAAAAAAAGAAAGAAAATGCCTTACAGGCTGGCCAGGCTGGCCTACAGTCTGATCTTATAGAGGCATTTTTCTTGATTGACTGTAGCCTCCTTGGGGGGGGGGCGCAGTCCCGGAGGAGGAGCTGGTTACTAAGGGCTATGCTGTGGATGTGGATGGGTCTCTGGGCTTCTTTTTTCCTAGTGTATTTCTTTTGTGTCTCTGTGAAGTGACTGCGCATGTGTAGAGGTCAGAGGACATGGTCCAAGACTGGGTTCATTGCATATTCCAGGCTGTCTGATTCAGGAGCCTCTGAATGCATCACCTGTCTCAGCCCACCTCCACCCTAGCCCCCTACCCCTGCTCTGTCCTCTACCCCCATCCTGCCATAGGATTATAGATGCTCACCAGCCACCACTTCCAACCTTTGACGTGTGTTCTTGTATTGACCTTGGGTTGCCAAGCTTGTGCAAGCTAGCGCCTTTACCCACCAGGCCATCTTCCCACCTGTTTTGATTGACAGACTTAGGATATGCAAGCTTTTCTCTACTGTATATATCTTTCCCCACAATGCACCTGTTTTTAATCATATATACATCCAATTAGACATAGGTATAAGATTTGCAAATTTAGGATTCTCCCTAAAAAGATCACTCAGAGGGCACAGTTTGCTTTACTGAACATGTACTCCAAACCAGTTCAGGCTGGATCTGCCCCTGCCTCCCTTCTCAGATAGGGGTATGTTCTGGATGTTCCAGGGATTGCTAAGGCTGTGTTAGCATCTGCTGATTTCTCATTTTTCTTTCTAAATGCTCAGGTTGAGAATGAGTATGGCTCCTATGTCACCTGTGATTTTGACTACCTGCGTTTCCTGGCACACCGCTTCCGTTACCATCTGGGCAAAGATGTCCTTCTCTTCACCACTGATGGGGCAGAAGAAATGCACCTGAGTTGTGGAGCCTTGCAGGGCCTCTATGCCACAGTGGATTTTGGAACAGGTCAGTGTTTGTGGCAACGAGAAAAGGCAGCTGAAAACTGGTTTTTACTCAGTCAGTATCGGCACAGCTGTGGCTTGATTAGAGAGAATGAGGTGTGTCAGTGTTTCCTAAATCAAGAGAGCTAGTCGGCTTTTCATTACTGTAGCAAAATACCCGAGGCAACCAACTTATAAAGAGGGAAGGTTCCCTCTACAGTCTGTTTGTCTGTCTTTCTGGGAGCATATGTTAAAGGAGACCATTTACTTCATGGCCTGAAATCTCAAGAAAAAGAGCCAGAAATGGGACTGCCACAGTTTCTTTCAGGGACATGTCCCCAATGACCTAATACCTACTAAGCCCTCCTCTTGAGATAGGGTTTTTAATATCTTAGGCTAGCTTCTTATTCATGGTATAGGCCAGGATGGCCTTGAGCTTTTGATTCCCTTCCATTGCCCAAGCGCTAGGGTTCTAGATGTGTGCCACCGCTACCCTCAGCCTCTTTGTACTGTTCTTCCACCACTTGTACAAGATTCAACTGATGGGCCAGCAAGATGGTTCAGTGGTTAAAGGTGATTGCTGTCAACTCTGATGACCTGAGATTGAATCCTGGGACCTACATGGTAGAAGAAGAGAATTGATACCTAAAAGTTATCCTCTGACCACCAAGAACATTTCACGGCATGTATGCACTCATGCCTGTATACAAACACACACACACAAAGTAACTAAATAAAAATGTGATGAAGAAATAGATTCAAATGGAGATTTAAAAGTTTTAAAACAGGGCTGGAGAGGTAGTGTAGTCGGGCTTTGCTTTCCCACCACCCAGTTCACAAATAACCACACAGAAACTTATCATTAATTATAAATGCTCAGCCAATAGCTCAGGCTTGTTATTAGCTAACTCTTACATTTTAAATTAACCTGTTTTTCTTACCTTCACTCTGCCACATGGCTCATACCTTTTCTCAGATACAGAGATTCCTCTGTATCTCCTGGAGATTCTGGGACTCCTCCTCTTTTTTGTGTTCTCTTTTTGTCTACAAGTCCTGCCTAACCTCTACCTGTCCAGCTATTGGCCAGTCAGCTTCTTTACTAAACCAGTCACAACACCATATATTCACACAGTGTAAAGGAATAAGATGGTACAGCAGTTAAGAGCCCTTGTTACTCTTTCAAAGAACCAGGGTTTGATTCTCAGCACTCACACAGCAGCTCATACATACAAACAGACAAAATACTTTTAAAAACAGCAACTATAAACAGGTTGGAGGTTTATTTCAGTAGGTAAGAGCACTGGCTGCTCTTTCAGAGGACCCAGGTTTGATTTCTAGCACCCACATGGAAGCTCACAACCATCTATAACTCCAGTTCTGGGTAATAAAATGCCTTCTTCTGATCTCCATGGGCACCCACACACAAGTACACAAACACACACATAAATAAAAATATTTTTTGAGTGAGAGTTCTAGGCTAGTCTTAACTATGTAGCAAGTTCAAGGCCAGTCTAGGCTATATGAGACCCTGACTTTAAAAAACAAACAAACTTTTCAGGGCATGATGGTGCATAATCCTGGTGCTCTGGACACAGGGAAGGAGGCAGGAGGGTTGTTTTGACTTAGAGGCCAGCCTGGACTACAATAGACAACACATTAAAACTACATATTTAAAAAAAAACAAAAACAAAAACAAAAAACAACAAAAAAAAAAAACCAAACACTTTTTTTGTTTGTTTAATTTATTTGCCTTGGTGTTTGCCTGGAACTGGAACTACAGACAGTTGTGAGCTGCCATGTGGGTGCTGGGAATTGAACCCCAGTCCTCTGGAAGAGCAGTCAGTGCTCTTAACCGCTGATCCATCTCTCCAGCCCCTAGACAACACATTAAAACTACATATTAAAACCATATTTTAAAAGATTCACACACACTCGTGTGCCTGGCGAGGTCTGTAAACTGGAGTGCGGTAGAAGCTGGCGGGCACCCTCTCCTGACCACCGGTGCCGCCTTCAGGAGGATCAGACATGGCCCAGAACTTAAAGGACTTAGCGGGACGCCTGCCCGCTGGGCCTCGAGGCTTAGGCACGGCGATGAAACTGCTGCTGGGGGCCGGGGCCGGGGCCTATGGCGTCCACGAGTCCGTGTTCACCGTGGAAGGTGGGCATAGAGCCATCTTCTTTAACCGGATCGGTGGCGTGCAACAGGACACAATCCTGGCCGAAGGACTTCACTTTAGGATCCCCTGAATCCAGTACCCTATCATCTATGACATTCGGGCCAGACCCCGAAAAATCTCCTCCCCCACAGGTTCCAAAGACCTGCAGATGGTGAACATTTCCCTGCGTGTGCTGTCTCTACCCAATGCCCAAGAGCTCCCCAGCATGTACCAGCGCCTAGGGCTAGACTATGAGGAGCGAGTGCTGCCGTCCATTGTCAATGAGGTGCTCAAGAGTGTGGTGGCCAAGTTCAATGCCTCGCAGCTGATTACCCAGCGGGCTCAGGTGTCCCTCTTGATTCGAAGAGAGCTGACTGAGCGCGCCAAAGACTTCAGCCTCATCCTGGATGACGTAGCTAAAGCTGAGCTGAGCTTCAGCTGGGAATACACAGCTGCTGTGGAAGCCAAACAAGTGGCCCAGCAAGAAGCACACCTCGCCCAATTTTTGGTGGAGAAAGCAAAGCAGGAGCAACGACAGAAGATTGTGCAGGCCGAGGGGGAGGCTGAGGCTGCCAAGATGCTTGGAGAAGCACTGAGCAAGAATCCCGGCTACATCAAGCTCCGAAAGATTCGGGCCGCTCAGAACATCTCTAAGACGATCGCCACATCACAGAACCGCATCTATCTCACAGCTGACAACCTTGTGCTGAATCTGCAGGATGAAAGCTTTACTCGGGGAAGTGACAGCCTCATTAAGGCAAAGAAATGAGTTGTGGACATCAAGAACCCCGCCAACAGAGGAGGCAGTTCTCGACTTTTGAAGGAGCCAGCTAGGAAGGCCAAGCACACCCCACCCTGACCCAAGCAAGCATCATGTGACAGATTCCTCTGTACTTGCTCTCTTGGATTAAGGAAGACTGAAGTCTCTCATGCTCGACCCTGCCTGCAAGGAAGGCACGAGACCCAGGCTTCTTCCTTCTATGGTTTATTCGGGCATTTTACAGAAGCTTCTATTTTTCCTACTACTATTACCCCCCCACTACTGCTACTACTACTCTACTCTCTTACTACCCGGGGAGACCCCGCTCAATAGCTTAAAAGCTCTCAGGGCTACAAAACCAAAATATACCACGTAGGTACTGCTCATAGGTCCACATTCGAGATAGCAAGCCACAACTCAAGGCCAAGCCAAATAGGGAGTTTGCTTATGGCAAGAGAGGAATAGTTTATGTTCAAGAGAGCACTTTCCCACGAGGGGCAGAAGGCACAGTCACAATGACTCAGCTCTCTACAGAAGTCCAACCTGTTGACAGGGCTTTCCTCCTCCCTGTATTGGCCTGGGGGGTGGGATGGTGTGATTTCTCAGTGATTCCCTATAGTGTTGCCCCTCCCCCAAATGGGGGAGATAACCACCATCCCAGAAATTCTCAATAAAATTTTTATTACTGAAAAAAAAAAAAAAAGATTCACACACAAGGGAACTGGCTCAGAGGTTAAGCCTATTTGCTGTTCTTGCAGAGGACCTGAGTCCAGCTCCCAGCACCCACAGGCTCACAACCATAGTCCCAGGCCACCCGACACCCTCTTCTAGCTTTGGCAGGCACTACACGCATGGGGTACACAGATAGACACTCAGGCACAAACATGTACAAATCAAATGGTAAATAGCTCAGTGTTTTTGTAAAGAGGATAGATGCATAGACTGAGAAGAGGAGAGAAGGAAGGGGGAGGAGAGGGAAGAGTCCTGGAAATCAATTCGTCTGAATGGCTGAGGTGTACACATCGATACTATTCAGGATGGTCTCCATTCATTAGACAACAACACAATTAGAATGGCCTCTTGTACCTGCTAACCAGCTCTTTTGTGTGGACAGTGCTGTGAAGTCACAAGGAAGGTCTCTAGAGTAAGTCCATCCTAGAGAGGAGCAGCTGCGCTGGCAAAAGATAGTCATGGGGAGGCGGGCAGGGTACTGGGGAAGTGCAGCTTTGAAGGCAGACCTGTGGGCATGCATTCAGGCAAAGCCACGGAGGCCTGCTCAGGGACACAGCAGTGTTGTGTGGTCCCCATACATCCCTCACATGGGTGTCCTGGGGCCCTCCTAGAGCCAGTGTGCAGGTATCCCATGGGTCTTTTGGCCTTGAACCTCCTGTGGGTTAGGAAAATGTCTATGATGCTCATGTCTAGAAATTGCAAAAAGGAAGGGATGTGGGGGAAGGCCGGGGCCTATCTTACTCAGTTCAAGCGTCATAGCTGGCCTTAACTCTCTTTGTAGGTGAGGCTTACTTTGAACTCTAATATGCTTGCCACCTCCTCCCTAGTGCTAGGTTTACGTAAGCATGCATCTTTCCCCCAGTTTGTGTGTACTGAGGCCTGAGCCCAGAGCTTTGTGCATGCTGGGTAAGCAACCTACCAGTTGAGCTACACCCCAACCTCGTTTGGATTGTTACAACAAATCAATGAGCCAAGTGTAGTGGTACATACCTATTCTCTCTCTGAAGGCTTAGGCAGGGGGATCAAGTTTGAGATCAGTCTGGGTTACATGGTGAATTCCTTACCATACTGAGCTGCATAGTGAGATCCTGTCTCAGGAAAAAAATTAAAAAATAAATAAATAAAAACTCTACTGTACTGTTCACGGTTCTGGTCTAGGTGTTGCAATGTCCAAGATCAGGGCTCCCGTGGGTGCAGTGCTGAGCGGGGGACCCCTCCTTCTGCTTCACATTTTAGTTTCTTGTTGAGTCCTTACATGGTGAGGGGTCCCCTCAATTAAAAGACATTAAATGTCGGAGCTGGAGAGATAGCTCAGTGGTTAAGAACACTGACTGTTCTTCCAGAGGACCTGAGTTCTATTCGCAGCATCCACATGGCAGTTAACAACTGTCTGTAATTCCAAGATCTGACACCTTTACACAGTTATACATGCAGGAAAAATAGCAATTCACATAAAATAAATAAATTTTAAGAAAAGACATTAAATGTTATTCATTCATTACAGGAAGGGGAAGGAACTGGCTAAGACACTTCGGGAAACTCCACATCTATAAAACAGAACTTTTTATGTATTTATTTGTATTGGGGGAGGGTTCTCAAGAGAGAGAGAGCATGTGTAGAGGGGATATCTGTGGGGTCATTTCTCTCTCTGTACTGTGTGGGTCCTGGGGATTGAACTCCGGCCAACTTGTGAATTCCATACCAGTGACCATAGCAGGCTGCTTAGCTCCTCACGCCTATGATTGACTTTTCTTCTCCTCTTGTAATTTCCAGCCCATAATATCACAGACGCTTTCCTAGTCCAGAGGATGTTTGAACCCAAAGGACCGTTGGTAAGAACTGAGCTGCTTGTACCAACTCCATCACTGCTGTTCCCACAGGAGGTGACAGGCTGCGAAAGAGACCATGTACATCCTTGGGGTTGTTTTTTATGTTTTTGGCTCTGGGATGAGCAGCTGATGGAATTCCCTTCTGGACTCATAAGTGACAGCAGGAGTGGTGACCAGGTCTTGGGTAGTCCGGGGTTCAGAACTCAGTGTGTAGCCAAGGCTGTCAACTCCCGGGCCTCCTGCTTCCTCCTCTCAGATACTGGGATAATCGTGCATTGCCATGTCCAGCTTTATGTGGTGAATCAAACCCAGGACTTCCTGCACTCAAAGGATGGCATTCTACTGATTGAGCTCCATCCTCAGCTGTTCTGATTTGAGAAGCCTAGGAGTGGCTGGGCCAGGATCTGGCTCACATGTGTATTATTTAAGGTTTATTTTTATGTCTATGTTCATGCATGTGGGTACTCTCAGACGCCAAAAGGATATGTCGGATCCCCCGGAGCTGACTGATGTGGGGTCCTGGGAACTGAACTCCAGTTCTCTGCAGGAATGACAGGTGCTCTTAACCTCCAAGCAGCGTCTAGCTGAGAGACTTATTTCTTGACTCTTTTCCATCTTGCTTGAGGATCTGATTGAAATGCAGGCTTCTTTATGCTGGGCTTGGGTGGACCTGATGGTCTGAGGAAGCACCAAGGATGTAGTTTTGCTGAGCAATTCTGCTGAGGCTGCTGGGAAATAAGGGAGGCAGAGGCTGGGCCTCCATGATCTCTGCATTCTCTGTTCTTCCCTCCCGGCTGCTGCAGCAACTAGTGTTTGTAGGTGAGCACAGCAAGCTTTGCTTGCAAACCAGCTCTGCAGAGCCTGCTCAGTTGGGTGGAGCTATTTCCTGGCACTTCCTTAGGTTCCCTTTTTCATTTCCTATGTTGAACTTACGTTAGTTATTACCTGTACAGATCGTCCTCGTGGTAGTTGGTGGTTCTCAAGACCAATATTCAAACCAAAAAAGTGAATTGTGTGTAAAGGATGAATTGGCAGCTGTTTGTTTTTGTTGTTATTTTTAATTAAGGTGTTATGGGGAGCCCACCAGAGATGAACAGCTTATAGCCAGTTCAAAGTCTTTATTCTAGTCGGCTGGGCCTATGCTCAAGTACTGGGGACCTTAGTGTGGCCTGACCATTTAAACCAAGAGGATTTAAAAGGCAAAAACCATAACCTCTGATTTCACTCAACAGCAGCAGGAGGGAGATCTGCTTAAACAAGCAGTTTAACAGAAGCTGAGATAAGCTGTTGGCTGCAGAAGGGAAGCGGGCTCTCTGCACTAATAGACGGTTTAACAGAAGGCAAGATAAGTTAGCTGGGCCATCTTGGCCTGAGAACCTAAAGCAGAGTTGAGTAATTTTCCACTGGATTCTCCATCAAGGAGATCAAATTCTAGTTAAACCTGAAATGGCCTCAGCAAGAATACAAATGGAGGAACCTCTGCCCTGTCTTGCCCTATCACACAGGGATTGAATGCAGGGTTTACACATGCTAAGCAATTTCTCTACCACCAAGATATATCCCCAGCTCTTGGATTTTTGTGGTTTTATTTTCAATACGGTCTTGCTGGGTGGTCTCCAGTTAGCTTCAGATTGATTAACTATGTAGCCCAGGCTGACTTTGAACTCATAATCCTCCCACCTCAGCTACCCAAGTGCTTGGGTTATATTTATGTACCACCATACCTGACTGTATTAATTATTTATGAAAATAATCTTACCAGACTAAATGTTTTGGCATTGGGAGGAGGGGGCATGGGATGAGGAAGCCACTGACAAAAGCCCATGTGGGTAAAAAGAATAGTTGTCTCCTGGCTGGAGAGATGTTCAGTAGTTAAGAGTACTGACTGCTTTTCCAGTGGACCTGGGTTCAATTCCTAGCATCCACAGGATGGCTCAGTTGATTTTTTTAAGCCAAGTGGAGGCACACGCCTTTAATCCAAGTGCTCAGGAGGCAGAGACAGGTGGATCTCTACTGAGGTCAAGGTCAATCTGGTCTACAGAGCCCTAGGAAAACTAAGGCTATCCAGAGAAACCTTGTCTCAGGAAGAGGAGGAGGAGGAAAGAGAAAAGAATCAGTTGTCCCAAAATGTCAGTGGAGGACTGGATATTGGATGTGAGATTTCAAACCTCAGATACTTTATATCTGATATTTTATATCCTGTCCTAGGCTTAAATCCACTCCAGGCTGCTTAAACCTGATGTACCATAAATGCTGTGTCACTATTTCACTTTATGGTTTAGGTAATAATGATGGGGAGGGGTGGAGTCAGGACTGATGCAATTTTTTTGTCAAAAAATAATCATTTTTTTAAAATGTAAGATCTCATGTAGCCCAGGCTGTTCTCTAACTCACCATACAGCTAAAGATTTCTTTGTGGTAATATATATTTGATAAAATTAGTCTGGAATGTCAGAGGAGAGTCACCTAGGGAGCCAAGCCAGGAAGGTCAGGGAGTGGTAACCCACACCTTTAATCCCAGCTTTGGGAATGTTGGAAGAGGAAATAAGATGGCTGAGTGGAGGGAGAAGAGAGAGGTTTTTTTCAGCTTTCCAGCACACTCTTGGTGGGCTAAGGAGAGAGAGGATTTCACAGAGACAGGCCTGAGAGTTGCCTGGTGAGAAGTGGCTGTGGTTTGTTTCTCTGTCCCTCTGATATGCCAGACTAATTTTATTAAATCTACAATATATCACCACATTTCCTTGAACTTGTAATTCTCTTGCCTATACCACCATGCCCAGTTTGTACAGTAACAGGGATGAGACCCAGGGTTTGATTCATGCTAGAGAAGCATTCTGCCAACCGAGCTACATTCCTAGACATTTCTGAATGGCGGTAGGTTGGAGCTACAATGCAGAACTTGTATTGAGTAAGATGAGATGTCATGATTGGTTGGCACTCATGGGACCCTCCTAGCTCCAGGTTAAGCATCAAATCGGACCCCTTAGCATTATTTGAAGGTTATAAGTGTCTCTTAAGTGCCTTTCTGTCTTCAGGTCAATTCTGAGTTCTATACTGGCTGGCTAGACCACTGGGGTGAACTCCATTCCACAGTGAAGACAGAACTAGTAGCCGCCTCCCTCTATGACATGCTTGCCCGTGGGGCCAATGTGAACATGTAAGTATCTGGTGCTGGGAGAGGGAGCCCTGTAGCCCTGACTCACAGTGAAGTGCATGTATTCTCTTATTTCTCTGTAGGTACATGTTTATAGGTGGGACCAATTTTGCCTATTGGAATGGTAAGATCCATTTAACATCCATTAGCTTGTTCTGTTTCTAGTGCATGAATTGGTAGATGGTACCTATGGCCAATTTTTTTTTTTTTTGTTTCCTTTTGTCTTCTAAATTTTCTAGCACATAAGAATTATTTTAGTGTGGGGAAAAAATTGAAGGGACATAATTTGACAAGGGTCTTATTTTCAGCCAGGTCTCTGGCAGTTTAATGTGGCTGTGTGTGTTAGTTTACATACTCTGCTTTGGGGTGTGTGTGTGTGTGTGTGTGTGTGTGTGTGTGTGTGTGTGTGTGTATTTGTTTATGACTGTGTTGTTGTTAAAAACAAAACAAAACAAAACTCATGGGAGTTGGATCTTTTCTTCCACCCTGTGGGTCCTGGGGATTGGGCCCAGATGCTTGGGCCTGGTGGGGCATCAGAATTCCTGAGCCTCTCCCCACTCCCATGTTAATTGTTTTTAAAAACCATAAAACTGACGATTTTAAATAAGTATTCCAGATCTCCTCAAAGTTGTTCAGTCCTTCCTCCCTACTTCTAGAACATTCTCCCATCTACCTGAAAGAAGCACAGTCACCCCCATCTCCTCCTCACAGGTCCTCGAGGCCACTGACTTCTTCCCAGCCCCTGGTACTCTTGGGCTCTGTATAGTTCATATAAGCAGAACTATACAGTATATAAGTTTTAATCTGAATTTTTTCATTTAGCCTAATATTTTCAAGGCTCATCCATGCTCTTTCATGTATTGATACTTCTTTCTTATTGGTAAATAATATTCTAAGATTGGGGGTATAGCTCACTTGCTAGGATGCTTGCCTACCTAGCATGCACAAAGCCCTGGGTTTGAGCCATGTCTCAGTACCTAGGGTATTCCACACTTTCTGGGGTGTGGGGTGGGGGCATTCCTGCTCACATTTCTGTCATCTTCTTGCCTCGAATACTCACACATGCCTTGAGCATGCCCTACTTCCCTGTGGCACTAATAACTTGCTGTGCTTGATGCAGGCTTGAGTTCAAACCCCAAAGCCCTGGGCAAGCCAGTGTGGTGGTGCACACCTTTAATCCCATTCTCAGGAGTAGAGCACTTGGAGACCAGCCCAGACTAAAGAACAGGTCACAGGACAGATAGAGCCACACAGAGGAAACCCTGTCTCCTGTCTCCAAAGCAAAGTCAAAGAAAGAAAAGAAAATCCATGATGGTGAGGTGAACTTCTATAATCCTATTGTGGAGGTGGCAGGGGAGGGGGGCAGATTCCTAGGCTTGCTAGCCAGACAGTGTAGCTGAACTGGGAGCTCCAGGCCAATGAGATACCCTGAATCCCCAACCAAACTAAGGGCCAGGGAAATGGTACAGTGGCTAGATAAGTCTTGCTGCCAAGCCTAATGACTAAGTTTGATCCTTAGGACCTATATGATGGAAAGAAAGATAAAAGGAAGAAAAATGACCCCTGAAACCGACCTCCACATAAGTGCCATGGTATATGTACAAACAAAATTAATGACTTAACTCAGTTTCTTTTTTAATCCATCCAAAACAAGATAGGTAGCTCCTGGCTTATATATGCATATGCCCACATATACATGCCCATTCATACATGCCCACCTGCCTGCATATGTGCCCATGTGTGCACACACACGCACTCACACCCACATAAAAAACTAAAGAAAGAATCTCCAGCTGACCCATTACTGCCCTGTTCATTTCACTTGGGCTGTTGCGTTTGTGTCTGGAAGTTACACTTGTTGCATTCAACTGCCCAATACACTTTTCTTCCCACCCTCAGGCCAGGCTCCTGCTGAGGACTCAAGGGTCAGCATGACCTAGTATGGCACTTAGTACAGCTAGTCAGATAAGAAACCTTCCAGAAGAGCCACACAGAAGGTGAACACCTTAGATGAGGGTGTGGTTTGTAATCTCTGTGTCTCCTGGTGAGGGGTGCATTTGAATCCATGCTGCCCTGGGGTGGGCAGACCTGATGGAGAGCTGTCCCTGGAAAGTAGAAGTAGGAAAAGTCACTCTACCTATCTGTTGGCTAAATGGCCCAGGTCTTTCAAAATGAGATTCTGTGTAGAGAATTGATGAGGAAGTGAGGGCCTTCCCATACCTTGACTCATTTGCCAGCCCCTCCAACAGCGTGTCCTCAGGCCCATCATTTGTGAGCTTATCGCTAAGTATTGGTGAACTGTCATACTGTGTGCCTCATTTACTTACAAATTATGCCATCGTAGGCCACTTCATTCTGACATGCCTGCATGGCAGAGTGCTGTCTGAACTGGCACTCAGAGGGCACAAACCTTGCTGGTTCACAGCAGACTGCAGCAGCATTGCCTGTTAGAAACAGTCTCAAGAACTGCAGATGTTACTTACTTGGCAGAGTGCCAGCCTAGCCTGCAGGTGGCCTTGAAATCCACACCAGCCCTGCATAAACCAGGCTTGAGGATTCACACCTGTGGTCCCAGCACTCTAGCGGTAAGAGGTGGGAGATCAGAAGTTCAAGGTCATCCTTGGCCATGTTTGAAGCTAACCTGGAGCTTGGGGTTTTTGTTTTTGTTTAAAAAAGAAAAGAAAGAAAGAAAGAAAAGGAAAGAAAGGAAAGGAAAGAAAGACAGGTCTATGCCCCCACCCCACAGCAACCAGGATCTCCACTGCAGAGCTCAAACACTGTTTCTACAGACTCTCCATATGTCTTTTATGCATGGGTAAATTTTCAAAGGACTGACCAATATTACATAGAACCGGAAGTGCAAGCATCATCTTTGACACACTTGGGAGTTTCTGGTCTAGACTTTGAGCCTTGGACAATAATTGGTCCTTTTGTGTGCCCAGCCCAACTCTCCTCATTGGCCTTTGTCACAGATCAGAGTTCCAGGGAAGTTGAATTGATTATATTTTCATTGCTGTCAAAAAAAAAAAAAAAAACCACCCAGCAAAAAGAAGTGGGCAGGAGCTTCAGGTAGTCACATCACATCCAAAGTCAGGAAGCAGCTAGAGACAAATCCTGGTGCTCAGCTGCCTTGGTCATTAGTGTTGGACACCAGCCTATGGGATGGGAGTTTTGTCCATATTTAGGGCAGATCCCCTCACCTCAGTTAACCTAATCTAAAAGGTCCCTCACAGACACACCACAGAGGTTTGTCTTCTAAATGATTCTAAGTCCCATTGAGTCAGTAATAGCAGCCATCACAGGAACAGGCTACAAGATAGCCAGACAAGATGCCCCTTGGGTGCATTCTCAGGAGTAACACAGAAAGATAACTAGGTGTAGAAAGTGGGTTTGAGGGGGGCTGGAGAGATGGCTCAGTGGTTAAGAGCACCGTCTGCTCTTCCAGAGGACCCGGGTTCGATTCCCAGCACCCACATGGCAGCTAACAACTGTCTGTAGTTCCAGTTCCAGGCAAACACCAAGGCAAATAAATAAAGTTTTTAAAAAAAAAAAAAAAAGAAAGAAAGTGGGTTTGAGGTGTGTGTGGGATATAACTCTGTGAGTGGTTTCAATCTGCCCTGAGGAACTCTGGAGCAATGGAGGTAGTTTGTGTGTCCCCAGCCTGATTGGCTGGTAGATAAAGACTTTCCCTGAGGGATGTGAACTGAGGAAAAGCAACTAAGAGAGAACTGGGTAATGTCCCAGAGGACCTAAGTTTGATTGCCACAATCCACATGGTGCCTCACAACCATCTATAAATCCAGTACCAGGAGACCTGACACCCTCTTCCAACCTCTTTGGGTCAAGCATGGTATATATGCTGAGGGGGGGGAAATAAAAATAAAATTAAATTAAAATGAGAAAAGAGAATGACCTTGAACTTCTGATCTTCCTGTCCCACCGCCCAGAGGTTTGGTTAAGCTACCACATCCCATGTCTGCAGGGCTAGGGATGCGCTTGATCAGCTGGATCCCAGTTCTGATTATTTGGGTGTTTATGTGTCTTTTTGTTTCTTTATTATTTGTATTTTGTTTTTTCTTGACAAGGTTTCTCTGTGTAGCCCTGGCTGTCCTGGAACTTGCTCTGTAGACCAAGCTGGCCTCAAATTCAGAGACCTACCTGCCTCTGCCTCCCAAGTGCTGGGATTAGAGGCTGTACCACCACTGCCTGGCTCTGTAATGTGTCTTTCATTTCTCCTCACCCTGACCTGAGCCCCTGAGCAAGGCCTTCAGTAGTGACCAGTGACATTTTTTCTGTCTTCTAGGTGCCAACACACCCTATGCAGCGCAGCCTACCAGTTATGACTATGATGCCCCACTGAGTGAGGCTGGGGACCTTACTGAGAAGTATTTTGCTATTCGAAATGTCATCCAGGAGGTGGGTCCTTTGAACTCTTGGCAAGTTGGACTGGTAGAGAGGCTGTCATGATGATGATGTTACGTAGATGACTTCCTGCCTGGAACCTTGTTGACAGAGTGGATGAAGGGAAGCATAGTTTTGGGGTACATCCTTACTTGAAGACCCCATTCATTTATTAATAAGGCTATGGGCTTTGTACCCTTCATCTGTAAGAGATGGGGTACCTCATCAAGCTGTAGGGAGAGCGAAGGCCATGTATAAGTCATCCAGGATGGTCTCTGACATCGTATGTCCAGCAGGTAGAAGCCAGAAGATGTGTCCTTGCAGTAGCTCAAGTGTGTAGGAAGGATAATTGTTAGACACTAGTGTGCAGGGCAGATGTGCCCTGTGCTGAGAGCAATGCTGAGAGAAACTTCCATCTGGGGCAGGTGAGTGCTGCTTCCTCTAGCTGGTTCTGGAACCTCTAGATCCTGCCAGCAGCCAGCCTTTGAAGCACCTCAGTTCTCAGGTGGGGTTTCCTGTCTCTGTGGTGAGTTTAAAAAAAAAAAAAAAACCCACAGTTTTTCTGCTCTGTCACCTGAGTTTTGAAGTTTAAAAAACCATAGATCTGTCTATAAGTGGTAGAAATTAAGTGTTGTGTAATGTCAATTTTAAGCATGTGTTAAGATTTGTGTTAGGAAATATTTTCTTTTGGTTTGGGGAGGGTTGTGTTTTAAGACAGGTTTGCTCTATAAAGAGGAGTTTGGTACTTTGAATTTATAGAGATCTGCCCGCCTCTGCCTCTTGAGAGCTGGGATTAAAGATGTGAGCCACCATAGCTGGCAGGTTATGGAAAAAGCATGATATAAACTAGGTATAATACATACTGTAATCCTAAACTATGTAAGACCCTGTTAGAGAGAGAGAAACATGTTCTCACAATTTCTTTTACCTTTTTAAAGTTTCATCCATTTTTTTAAGATTTGGGGTGTGTGTGTGTGTGTGTGTGTGTGTGTGTGTGTGTGTGTACCTGAGGGTACTGAACTGGAGTTACAGGCAGTTGTGAACTGCCCAGTAAGAGTTGGTACTGTGAACTGCTTAAAAGAACAACAAGCACCCTTAACCACTAGAACATGCAGCCCAGTTCTTTGTAACTCTTGACACATACAGACTGGCCTCTGTGTTGTATGAGTGCCTGCTCTCCACCACAGCTCCCCACCCTTTTTTTTTTTTTTTTTTTGAGGCCGAGTCTCTCACTGACCCTGAAGCTCACTGATTCAGCTGGTTGGTGAGCAAGCCACAGGACTCCTCCCATCCTCCCCCATCCCTGGATCACAAGCACATGCTGCCCTGCCCAGCACTTCGTGGGCCAGGGATTGAGCCCAATCCTCAGCCTGGGAGCCATGTCTGCAGCTCCACAGAGTCTCATTTCAGCTATTGTTGTTTGTAATTTCTTTGTTCTTGTTTTTCTTCTCTTTATTACTTTCCCTATGCCTTGTTTGAGGATGTTTTTGTTTTCTTGTTTCCCCTTCTTCTGGTTGGGGAGGTTTTTGCTGTGTTTTTGTTTTCTTACTCATTCAAGTGTGTTCCTGAGGCTACTGTATATGCAAAGTGAATAGAATGCAGCAACCAACGCCCACACATTGGGAGCCTCCCTGGTGCCCCTTCCTCATCCCAGCACCCACCCACCTGCTCTGAGTTGACCACCACCCCAATTCCTGTTGACATACATTAAGTTTGTTTTGATCCTGATATAAATGGATTCATACAATATGCTCACCTCCATGTCTGGCTATCAGACACTCCAGCACTCAGTGTGGTTTATAATTGCAAAAAACTCGGATGATGGAGGACTTGCCTGGCATACAAGGAGCCCTGAATGTGATCCCCAGTACTATGTAAAGGGCACAATAGTTCACACCTTCAATCCCAACATTTGGGAGGTAGAAGCAGAGGGTCAAGATATTCAAAGTCATTCTTGGCTACAAAGTCAATTTGAAGCCATCCTGAACTACACAAAACCCTACCTGAAAAAATAATTTGAAAATGTAATAAGGGCCTGGTGAGATGGCTCAGCAGGTAAAGGCACTTCCAGTGGACCTGAGCTCAGTCCCCACAAAACCTAAATGAGTCATGATGGCAAACAAGTGGAATCCCACATGGGAGATGGAGGTGGAAGGATCAGGAGTTCAAGGTCATCCTCAGCTGTATTGAGAATTTGCTACTTGGAATCATGTTTTAATTAATTATTTAATTAGTACCATGATGGCTTCAGATAATGTTTTTATCCATATGTCACATTCCTCCACAGATGATTAAATGGGTATGTGGCATATACTGATTTGTGCTAGCTGGTTTTAGCTTCTTGGTACATGCAGTCCTCCTGAAGAGGTGAGAGAATGGCGTGTTGATGGCCAAGGCTGGAACATTGTCAGAACTCAGCCAGTAAGATGAAAGTCCCCTTCTTCTAGAATGCAGTGGAAGGAGCCCAGCCAGTGAAGTGTGAGGAGATGGAGAAGCCAGGGTCAAGGGTCAAGTACAGAACTGTTGCATTCGTCTCCTAGGCTACACTGGAACAGCTTTACTCGGAGAAGGAGGACTAGAGGAGAGTTGAGATATCTGCTGAAGGATGTGTAAGCTGCAGGAATAGACCTGGAGGAGGGTACACGTTAGAGACTGGTGGTGATTGTGACATGTGCATACGCACCATCAGGCAGACTCAGACCACAGTATGAAAGTGGAAAGCCACATGCTGTGGCTCACACCTGTAATCTCAACACTTGAGAAACTGAGGTAGGAGGGTTGCCATGAGCTGGAGATCAATTTGGGCTTTCTGAGGCAAGTGTGAGTGAAAAGACAAGAAGCAGATGGGAGATGGCTTGGTGAGTGAGTGACATATATCTCACCAAGGCTGAGGGCCTGAGTTCAGTTCCCACAATCCACAAGGTAGAAAAAGGACTCTTGAACGTTATTTTCTGATCTCTATGTATAAACTGTGGCAATGTACATGCACACACACAATAATAATAATGATAATAATAATAATAAATTTTAGATATAAAAAACCAACTGTGGTGGTGCATACTTTTAATTCCAGCATGCAAGAGGTAGAGGCAGGTAGATCTCTGTGAGTTTGAGACCAGCCTGGTCTACAGAGTGAGTTCCAGGACAGCCAGGGCTGCACAGAGAAACCTTGTCTTGAAAAACAAAAAACAAACAAACAAACAAACCCATAAGCCCCATAATAACCAGAATCAAATGTTTCTCACTGTTTGGCCTGACGACTCCAAGGATGGAGGTGTCATTTCTGTTGTGGAGATCACATGTGGGGGATGGGTGTGTGTGATATGATGTGTGATGTGGGAGGGGGTGCATGCTGTGGTACTCACATGAAGGTCAGCCATCTCCATGACAGTCATCAACAGAGGGTGCCTGCATTCCACACAGTGGCTGAGATTGCATGTGTATTATGAGGGAGAGGACACAGAAGGCCATGGAAAAGTCCCACCACAGGAGATTGCATGTATCTAACCATCAGGTCAAGTAGGTCAGACCTGGGAGGCGAACCATCCTCACAGTGAATGGGACAGCAGGTCAAGGCACTTACTAACAAGGCTGACAGCCTGAAACCAACCCCCAGGCCCACGGGGTGGGAGAGAATTGACTCCCACAAGTGATCCTCTCACCTCCATGTGTGCACACCCATGTAATAATTTATTAACGTAATAAATAAAATTTCTAAAGGAAACGAATGCGCTAGATCCTAGTTTAGCAGTCATCCCCTCACCCCCCCCCTCACCTTTTCTTCTTTCCTCTGTGACATTTCAGGTAGAGGGCAGGAATGGCCTCTTTTATGTCATTGTCCTCATCATTGTTACCATCAGGACTAGAGGATAGAAATGGCTTATTTTCAAAGACACACTGGAACCTTCTGTTGGTTCTCCCAGTGCTGGGGTCACACCCAGGACCTTGCACGTGCTAGGCAAGTGGTCTACAGCTCAGCAATGTCCCTGGCCCTTAGTGGTCTATCTCATGGCATTTGTAGATACATAATAAACTTATTTGGTAATGTATTTGGAATATTTGCTTGCATGAAGAAGGATGTAATGGCAAGTGCCCCATGGATACTCTGCCCGGTCCCTCCCTTCTCCAGAGCCTGAGAGTCTCTCCCTGTAGATTTTGGGTAAGGGTACCCAAATAGAGATGGGCACGTCTCCCTCTGCCTTAGACTCTGGAGAGAATGGCCTCCCAGCAGGCTACATAAGCCTGTACTCACTGATAAAGGTCACGTGTGAATCTTTAAGGCATCAAGGCTTGACAGACTTGTGATATTTGCATTTTCCTAAGGTGCTTTCTTTGCTGTGGGTAAAACTGAAGCAGAGACGGTTAACACTTTGACCATGAAACTGTATGTAGGGCAGAGCCCTCCTCCCTCTCCAGTCTCAGTGAGGCAGTAATGGCTGTTTTTATGAGTTTGTAAATAAATTGATAAACTGTTTTAATAGTTCTATAGTGTGTGTGTGTGTGTGTGTGTGTGTGTGTGTGCTTTCCTGTGAGCTTGTCTGTGCATACATGTGTGAGGGACAGAGGCCACCTTCTGGTGTCTTCCCTGTTCCTCTGGTCTGTTGTTTGAGGTAGGGTCCCTCACTGGGCTTTTCTCACTGTATCTGCTAGATTGCCTGCCTCGAAAGCCCTGGGGATTCCCCTACTTCTGTATCCCCTGGTATGTGTTACAGATATGAACCACCACATCTGGCTTTCCTGGGAGTCCTGAGGATCTGAACTCAGGTCTTCTTGCTTCCGTGGCGGGCACTCTACCCACCCAGCCAGTGGTCCCTGACTCATCCCTGAGCAGAGTCGCTGTCTTTAACACATGACTTAATATGAGGTTAATACAGTCTGCGCAGGTATTTCTCACACTGAATAAGAACTGTTTATAGCTACAAAATACTGTTAGAAGAAGAACAAAGACATGAGACTGGAACATGACAAGCCAGTTTCCATGGAATCTACTGGATTCCCTGAGGGGGCAAGAGCAGTTCTCTGGTGAGTTTGCCCCTTTAAATGCTGTGACAAGCCAATTAATGGTCAGTCTGAACACCATGTTTCAGACACAGATTATGAGGGAAAGGTAAAAGATAAGAGGTATAGCATTTGTACATATTTGCTTATTGTTTTTGAAACATTAATTACCTGGATAGGATGTTATGATTTTGCTAAACAATAACCAATGAACAGTTATTAAACAGATGAAACATGGTGGTACATGGGTTTAATCCTAGAACTCAGGAGTCAGAGGCAGTTCTGAGATCAAGGCCAGTCTGGTCTACAGAGTGAGTTTCAGGACAGACAGGGCTACAGAGAAACCCTGTCTTGAAAAACAAAACAAAACACTAATAATAATAATTTTACAGATGTGGGGCTAGAGAGATGGCTCAGCGGTTAAGAGCACTGACTGACTGACAGTTTTCTGGAGGACCTTCCCAGCATCCACATGGCAACTAACAACTGTCTATAATTCCAAGATCTGACACCCTTACACAGTTATGCATGCAGGCAAACACCAATTTACATAAAATAAAAATAAATATTAAAAAAAGAAAGAATTTTACGGATGTATGTCTAAAGGGTTAACAGCTTTTTCTCTTTTCTCTCCTCTCTGCTCTGTAGTTTAAAGGTGTCCCAAAAGGTCTCATCCCTCCATCTACACCTAAGTTCGCATATGGAAAAGTTGCTCTGAGAAAGGTAAGAAGGCACAGGGTTGGAGTGTAGCTCAGTGGATGGAGTGCTTGCCTGGCATGCATGTTGCCCTGGGTTCCATCTGCAGTACCTCATAACCAGATTGCTGGCACACACCTGCCACTCCAGCATTCAGGAGGAGAGACAGGAGGATCGGGAGTTTATGACTGGCTAGCCTGGGCTACATAAAAAAATCCTGTCTCAAAAAGAACAAAAATGTTAAATCCTCACTGAGAGTCAGATGGGATCACACAGTGAGAGTCTTGCAGGCCAGGGGCTTGCTGTTTTTCTCCAAATTTGTTTTCAGAGAGATGGTGGAGTGACTGATGTTTCTAGGTGACTGAGGAGATGGAGGATGAGATATGGATGTAAACTGACAAGGTGCAGATACACCACAGAAAGCAAAGAATTGAACTAAAATGACCCTGACTCTGCTGTCTACAAATCATATCTGTTATTCTGTCCAGTGAGGCTTTCTCCCATCATTTGCTTCTTTAATTTTTTTCTTTTAAAAAAAAAAAACAACTTTATTTTATTTGCCTTGGTGTTTGCCTGGAACTGAGCACTGGAACTACAGATAGTTGTGAGCTGCCATGTGATTGCTGGGAATTGAACCCTGGTCCTCTGGAAGAACAGTCAGTGCTCTTAACCGCTGAGCCATCTCTTCAGTCCCTAAAGTATAGGTTTTGTTTGTCTGTATAACTGTGTAAGGATTTATAGACTCGAGTCCTTTGGAAGAACAGTCAATGTCCTTAACCTCTGAGCCATCTCTCCAACCCAATTCTTTTCTTTATTACATTTTTTTGGAGGGATGGGAGATATGCATACCATGATGCCCAAAGGGAGGCCAGTGGCCCACATGGAGGAGTCTCAGCCCTTCCTACTGTGGGGGTCTGGGGAATGAAAGTCAGGTCATCAGACATGGTGGGTGATAGGAGCTCTTCCCTCTGAATCGCCTCGCCAGCCCCACCCACCCACCCCCTTTTTAATGGGTTCCTCCAAGCCCCAGGAATTTTGATATCCCTACCTTTGAGTTAGAAAATCATCTCCTAGTGGCTCATTGAATACTGGAACATCAGAGAGAAAATATAGAAATTAAACATTAATAAGAAGTCATTTTATTCTGGGAAAAATAGGAGAGAGCTGCTTAATGGCTGGGAGGAGGGAATGTACCCGAGTTGAGTTTTTCTGACTCTGGGTCTCGGTTTTCCCCTTCACCATCCCTTACTCCTACATGTGTTTATTCACCGAAAAGGACGAAAACACCAACAGTCACTTATTTCTTAACTTGAAATTCTAAAATAGCAGCATAAGTTTTTATCTTTAAGCCAAACACCACAGTGTAGTTTTTCCATTCAAGCCCTCTGACTTGTGGTTGGCTGGCTGTGCTTTTGTAATAGTTTCCATTGAGTGTAGATTCCTGTGCCACCTTCTACAAAGAATGTAGTCTCTGATAGGAATCTCTTCTTACATTGAACCACGCTTGGACAGGGGTGCTTGTTCACTTGTATAGCTACTTAAGAAAAATAGTTTTAACACAATAAAAAGTTCTTTTATGTAATATAAAATAATTCCAGATGTTTAAAACAACAGCAATAATAAGTGGAAAAACATTAAAAAAAAAAAAAAAACTACAGCTTAGTTCCATGAAAGAAATTAGCAAACAGAACAAGATAGCTCATACCTGTAATCCTGGTACTTTGGAGGCTGAAGCAGGAGGATTGCTGTTTTGTTCAAGACCAGCCCGTGTTATATAGATGAGTTTGAGACTAGCCTGGGCTATAAAGATTCTGTCTGCAAACGGAAAGACAAGGGGGAGTGGGTATGTTGGCACGTACTTGGGAGTGGGAGGTGGGAGGGTCAGATGTTCAGGGTGATCATTTTGACTATGTAGAAAGTTCCAGCCTGGTCTACAGGAGCCCCTGTCTAATAAACTCAAAACAAACCACAAGAGGGGAGGGGGCTCGGCATACAACTATTCAGTTTATACAAAACAGTATATAGGATGAAAGTTTTTTTTATTAAGATTTGTGTATGTGTGTTTGAACATTCACTTGCTGAGAGAGAGAGAGAGAGTGTGTGCTCACACTCACACACACTTGTGGAGATCAGAGAGTAACTTTCAGAAACCACTACAAGAACACATGCCACCTAAGCTTGGAAGACAGTGAAGCCGCTGTGAAGCTAGCGAGTGTGACTTGGTGGCAGATCTAATCTTAGAGTCATTTGCCTCTAGCTGCTATCTTTGCTTCTGGGCTCTTCCTCACTTGAAGCCCTGCTGTAATGCTTTGCGGAGGCCATTCATGTTGAAGCCTTTCTTAGATAGATTGCTCTGAGCTGTACATCTGAATGGGTGCACTTTAAATTCTTTTCAAGACAACCATCGTTTACATTTTTACCAAGAGTTGAGCAGAGATGGTTCAGCAGTTAAGAACACTGACTGCTTTGTTGTTGTTGTTGTTATGCTTTGTTTTGTTTGACACAAGTTTTCTCTATGTAGTTTTGGGTGTCCTGGGTCTCAATATCTAGGCCTCAAAATCACATTTGCCTGCCTAGTGCTGGGACTAAAGGTATGAGCTACCATGCCCAGATTTGACTGCTGTTCTAGAGGACCCAGGTTTCACTCCCAGCACCTACGTGGTAGCTCACAACTATCTGTGACTCCATTTCCAAGATACAATGCCTCTTCTAGTCTCCTTGGGCACTGTGTGAGTGAGGGCACATGTGGGGACACACACACACACACACACACACACACACACACACACACACACACACACGGTGCACAGACACACATGCAGGCAGAATACCTGCACACACAAGGGAAAAATGAAAGAGCTGAGAAGTTAGGGTGGGGTGGTGCTGTCCAGCACTCGGGAGGCAGAGGCAGGGAGATCTCTGTGTTTGAGGCCAGTCTGGTCTACAAAGCAAGTTCCAGGACGGCCAGGGCTGCATAGTAAGATCCTGTTTCTAAGTAAGTAAACAGTGTTAAGATCGGAGCCTGGGGCTGCAGCTCAGCGGTAGAAAACTTGTTTATTCACCTTGTGAGAAACCTTGGGTTCAGTTCCAGTACTGCAAAAAATTAAAATGTAAGAAACAAAAACTGTGTATTAGCTCAATTAGTGGAAGGCCTGCTTGGCATACAGAAAGCCCTGCGTTTGAACCCCAGCATTCTAAAATAAGGTGAATGTGGACTTACATGACCCCAGCACTTGGAAGTTCCAGATCATCCTTGGCCACATAGCAAACTGAGCCCTGCCTGGGACACATGAGACTGTCTCAGAAAGGGGGTATGGGAGTAGACTGGAGAGATGGCTCAGAGGTTAAGAGCACTGACTGCTCTTCCAGAAGACCTGGGTTCAATTCCCAGCACCCACATGGCAGCTCACAACTGTAACTCCGGTTCCCAGTTCCAGGGGACCTGACACCCAGGGCAAAACATCAGTGCACATAAAATAAAAATAAATGTATTTTTAAAAAAGGAGTGGAATGAAATCAGAGGTGTTTGGGAAGCATCTGATAATTCAGACTAATATAACACATACAAACATATTCGTATGCACTGGTGATAATATGTTGAGTCTGTTTTTATTTCTTTTCAGTTCAAGACAGTGGCTGAAGCTCTGGACATCCTGTGTCCCAAAGGACCTGTGAAAAGCCATTATCCTTTGACATTCATCCAGGTAAAACAGGTAGGTGTCCATAGGGAACATTTTGTCTTTCTTCTCTGGCAACACAGGTGTTTCTTTGTCATTTCCTATGCACTGATATCTTACTATTGAGAAATGCAGTTTAGGGCTGAGGATGAGGCTCCTTTGTAAGCTGCTTGCCTAGTATAAGCAAGGCTCAGGATTCCATGCCAGCACTATAGGAACCAGGTATAGTGGCATGCCAATAATTCCAGCCCTTAGGAGATGGAGGTAGAGGGTCAGAAGTTCAAGGTCATTCTCAGCTATATAGTATCAAGGCCAACCTGGGCTACATGAGACCCTGTCTCCAAAAAAAAAAAAAATTTCCTTCTTAGAGGTTCTTTTTTCTGCTTTGGAAAGAAAACCATATGTGTTCTCTTGCTTGTGTGTTTCATTTCTGGTACTTCCTTATCTTTCTAGAAGTTTCTCTCAACTTTTTACTTTTCAAGATGTTGTCCTGTTCACTTCTCATGTGATTTTTCAGTTACAGTAGCTTTTCCTGCTCACTGTGTTTTTTGTAGTGGGCCGCTGTTTCTTTTTTTTTTTTTTAAACTTTATTATTTATTTTATTATTTATTTATTTATTTGCCTTGGTGTTTGCCTGGAACTGGAACTACAGACAGTTGTTAGCTGCCATGTGGGTGCTGGGAATTGAACCCTGGTCCTCTGGAAGAGCAGAAGGTGCTCTTAACCACTGAGCCATCTCTCCAGCCCCTCTTTTTTTTTTTTTTTTTTTTTAAAGAAGTTTACCCCATTTTATTTTATTAACTTTATTTATTTATTATTTATTTATTTGTCTTGGTGTTTGCCTGGAACTGGAACTACAGACAGTTGTTAGCTGCCATGTGGGTGCTGGGAAACGAACCCAGGTCCTCTGGAAGAGCAGACGGTGCTCTTAACGGCTGAGCCATCTCTCCAGCCCCGCTGTTTCTTTTTAAGCGTCTGTTTGTCTGTCTGTCTGTGTGTCTGTCTATGATGACCAATTCCTCAGAGGCTGTGGACAGCACTGACCTGACTTCCAGGAGGTCAGGGAAAGCTAAATGTTCTCTGCAGACTTGGTCGGGCAGGCTTTGCAGGTGTCCTGTAAATGAGGGGGCCCACTTTTGGAGCCCCCTATTCTGCAACCAACTGTGAGACAATTTATTAAAGCAAAATGAGTCTAAAAATCGCAACTGAAAACAATCCCAAGCTAAGATTAGATGTGCGTTAGTGTGTGTTACTTTTTCCAGACTCCAGGATGATGACCTCCACCAAAAGCCAGGAGGGAAAGGTCAGGTTACCTAACACTTCAGAAAATAGGGCTGAGATCCTAACTAAGTGATCAACTATAACAAGGGGCCATGTGACCCAAGGCATCCTGATGACATCATCCCCATACCACGTCCCCCAAGACATGTCCCCTCTTCTCGGTCCACATAAAAGCCATTTTAATGACTGATCCTCCTGCCTCCACCTCCCAAGTGCTGGGAGATGTGTATACCACCATGCCTGGTAATCCTGCATGTTCAACCTGTGTGTGTGTGTAGGTATGTGCCCACCAATGCAGACCAGTGGCTTTGAATCCCTTGTCACTGGAGGAATGGTCTAGGATCAGTCTTAACTCTTCAAAAACTATTGATAACAGTCTAGCTGAGGTGACCACATATGTATCTGCAGCATGAGAGAAGCAAAAGCAAAAAGATAAGAGAGCTGGAGGCCAGCCTGGCCTCCATAGTGAGGTCCAGCCTGGCCTGAGAAATGGTGTAATCTTATCTCAAAAGAGAGAGAGAATCCAACACAACAGCAAAATCAATGAGATCATGCATTGAAGACTAGATATAAAAAAAAAAAATTTAAGGGGCTGGAAAGATGGTTCAATAATTAAGAGTACTGGCTGCTTTTCCAAAGGACTGGGGTTCAAATCCCAGCATCCACATGGCAGCTCACAACTGCCTATAACTCCAGCTCCAAGGGATTCAAAGCCACTGGTCTGCATTGGTGGGCACATATCTACACACACACACACACACACACACACACACACACACACACACACACACACACACGTTGAACATGGCAGGATTACCAGGCATGGTGGTATACACATCTCCCAGCACTTGGGAGGTGGAGGCAAGAGGATCCGAAGTTAAAGATTGTCCTTGGTTACCTAGTAAACTTGAGGACAGCCTAGACTTCCAGGGCGTTCGTCTCAAAAATAAATAAATACTACTCCTGACTCGGCAGCAGTACCCACTCCAATTCTCTTCCCTCTTCGCGGCAATAGTTTCAGAGTGAGCCTTGTTTTATGCCCTAACGTAGATTTAGTCCAAGAACCTGGAGAATGTTTTACTAAGCAAAACTCAATATTTGTCCTGTGTTTGGGGCTTTTCTTGGCTTAGAAATAATTTCTTTTATGTGAATAAGTGCTCTGCCTTCTTGTCTGTATGTGAATTACCTACACATCTTGTTCCTGCAGAGACCAAAAGAAAACTTCCCCTGGAACTGGAGTTATAGCTTGTAGTGAACCCAAGAGCTCTTAATTGATGAGCCATTTCTCCAGATCCTTTTTAAAAATTATTACCACATTTATTTGCTTATTTGTTGGGTGTTGTTGCCACAACACACATAATGAAGGTCAGAGGATAACTTGTGGGAATGGGTTAGCTCCTTCACCATTCAAGTCCCAGGAATTGAACTCAGGTCATCAGCTCAGAGCAAATGCCTTTACCCACTGAGCCATCTCGGCAGGTCCTGGTTGGTTTTTGAGTTAATGCTAGTGACCTCTGACAGTTAGGGTATGACTTTCCTAGGTCACTCTCAGCAATGGCTTGACTTCTGTTTCCCCACATAGCAAAGAAGAGAGTTCCTAACTATTCAGATAATTCCCCCCAAGATCAAAAAAGTCAGCTTGAATTTGGCTGTGGGTGGGGGAAGTTTTTCATTCCCTACAGTTTTCAGAAAGTTACTTTCACCCAGATCAAGGGCAACCAAGTTCTTAGTAGCCTTTGTAACTTTGAGAATGAAGCATTTTTCTTATATCCTTTTCTTACCAGTATTTTGGGTATGTGCTTTACCGAACGACACTTCCTCAAGATTGCAATGGCTCAATGCCTATCTTCTCTTCACCTCTCAATGGTGTCCATGATCGGGCTTACGTTGCTGTGGACGGGGTAAGCGGTATCTTTGAACTACACATCTAAGCCTTGACGGTGTGGGGGGGGTCTACACTATCTAACGTGGCATTTGAAGCTTCTGTCAAGTCTCCAGTTTCAGCCTGTGTCCCTTGGCAAGCGACCTTGCTTGCTGATATGGCCCACATGCTGCAGACTCAGGGTTATTCTCTACCACACTCTAGGAAAAGCTGAGTCTCCTGAGCCCAAGGTCATCTCTTTCCTGACTGAATTCAGCATGTTACTCAGGCTGCTTTTAAGAGACAGTGTCCATGTCAGCTTGGTACCTGTCACCATACAAAGTGTGTTGGTCTGGGCATTACTCCTTAATTAGATGCTACTGCAGTCTCAAGGGTTGTCCATGACAGTAGTAACTAAAATGCACCAAGGACTTGATTTCACAGTAAAATGCAGATTCATTTTTAAACACCCTTTTTAGCACCCAGCTGTGACTGAGGCAGGAGAATTGTAAGTAATAAGGCACACAGGATGAAACCCAGGGTCTAAAAAACAACAAAGCTAAGAGAGGCAGAGTCCGTGAGATAGCTGAGCAGGTAAAGGCACTTGCCACTGAGACTCATGATTTGAGTTTGGTCCCTGGGACTCATGTGGTACAAATTAGGGGCTCTTGCCAGTACTTGGGTGTGCACACACAGTAAAGGAACAAATGGTATAATCAAAAAGGCATCAAGAGCCATTCCAAGTAACAGGGGAAGCTCATGGGAAGATTTGCCTCAGCAAGGAATTTTTTTCAGAAAAGTTCTATAGTTTGAGGAGTTTTGCTTGTTTGTTTTTTAAAAATTGTATTAACTTTTATGTGCATTGGTGACAGATTCCCCGGGACTGGGATTACAGACAGTTTTGAGCTGCCATGTGGGTGCTGGGACTTGAACCCAGGTCCTCTGGAAGAGCAGCCAGCACTCCCAATCGCTGAGCCACCTCTCCAGCCCGTTTGTTTGTTTTTTGAAACAGGGTCTCATGCAGCCCAGGCTGGCCTCAGACTTGTTTTGTATCCAGAATCAGCCTTAAATTCCTAATCTTCCTGCCTTTTCCTCCCAAGTGCTGAAGAATGCAGGAATGCACATTCAGAGCAGTTTAAAGTAAAATAATTTCCATTCTCAGCTGGGAAGGTAGTTTACCCTTCGAGTATAAGGATCTGAGTTCAGCCATACATTTGGGTAAAACACTCAGACACATAAAGTAAATAAAATAATTAAAAATAAATAAATAAAAAAACCAGAAGTGGCAGTATGCAGCTATAACCTCAGGTCAGGAAAGGCGGGACAAGAGAGTCCTGTGGGAGCCTGCTCAACCAGCCTAGTCTCCTTGATGAGCAGGTGACCTTATCTCAAAAAGGAGGTAGACTGTTTCTGAGGACACCTAAAGTTGGCCCTCTGTCCCACATGTCCGGGGACATGTGGACTTTCCTATGAAGACACATAGGTGTGTGTGTCGGGGGGTATTTTATAATCAACAGATTTAATTTCAGTGTCGACAGACACTGTGCTTTCATTTCATGGCCTTCGTTAGGAGTTGTGTGATAGTGACTTATGGTCAGTGCAACTATAAAAAATAACCTCTTAAGTTAGGGATAGAGGTGGGGATTTAGCTCAGTGGGAGAGCACTTGCCCAGCGAGTCCAAGGCCTTGGGTTCAGTCCTCAGCTCCAGAAAATTAATTAATCAGTTCAAATGAAAAGTTATAGGAATATGTCGTTGAGAAAATACCTGTTGTTTTTCCTTGCTCTGTTACATAATTTCTGTGGTTAAAGCATCCTAGCAAGTGAGGTAAGCTGACTCCATCAAACACTGATGTTATCTGTTACCTGATTTTATCTGCACTCTCCACATGCTTAACGGCTGTCTCTTTACACCTAACTTGGGCCATGAGATCAAGTAATTCCTTCTCACAGGAGCATGCTCCTGGAATATCTTGTCTATCTCATTCCTTTACAAATAGAAGTATGGGGCCATGTCTATAAGCTTGGCATATGAGATGTGGGAACAGCAGAATCAGAAGTTCCAGGGAGGCATTGGTTACATAGGGCAAGGCCATCCTGGACCACCTGAGGCCCTTTCTCAACAAACAACAATAAATGAAATGAAGACAATAGCAAGATGTCTCGGTAGGTGAGGGTCCCACTGCCAAGCCTGACGACCTGAGTTCAATCCCTGGAACGCTCAAGTTGTCTTCTGACTCCCACATACATCATGGTACACTGTGTCTGCACACCTGTGCATGTGCATGCACACCCCCACACAAATAAATACATCGAGCAACAAGATGCTCGAACCAAACATTTGAGGTCGAGTCAGGAAGGTCTCAAGTTCAAGGTCAGCTTGGGCTACATCATAAGGCCTTGTTCCCATTAGAAAGGAATCTCACTCACCATAGCACATTCCCAGGCAGAGGAGTCTACCCTGAGCTGTGTGTGATCATCTTCTCCTTTGGGAAAATAGCAATTGTGGAACTTTGGCCTGCTGGCCAGGGGCTCTGCCTGAGTACATCTGGACTCTCCCTAGAAATCTGATGACACTTCAGGACAGGAAAAGTGACAGATTAACTGTAGGTACTGCTCTGTTTGTCTGATCTTACCCTCCATTCAGCCTTTGGCTTCAACCCACAGGTCCCCCAAGGAGTCCTTGAACGAAACCTTGTGACAACCCTGGACATCCAGGGGAAAGCTGGAGCCACTCTGGACATTATGGTGGAGAACATGGGGCGGGTAAACTTTGGTGAACAAATAAATGATTTTAAGGTAGGTCACTTGGCTAAGGGATAAGCCTATGCCTGAGTGGTTGGGAGGAGTTTTGTTCATGCATTCAATACTCACACATGCATCTTTGTCTCCCTCCATTTATTCAGAAACAAATTTGAATTCCTTTTTCTTTCTTTCTTTCTTTCTTTCTTTCTTTCTTTCTTTCTTTCTTTCTTTTTTTTGGTGGGAGGAGGTCTCTGTGTAGCCCTGGGTATCCTGGAACTCAAGCTGTAGACTCAAAGATTTGCCTGCCTCTGTCTCCCGAGTGCTGGGATCACAGCTGTGTGCCACCATCCTGTTTATAAAATTCTGGGGACTGAATTCAGGGCTTCTTGCACACTAGGCAAGCACTCTACCAGCTGAACTACATTCCCCAGCCTGTGTGTGTGTATTCTGAATGATCGCCTCAGACCAATGTCAAACATCACATCAGCTCCCTTTCAGAGCCCACACATTTCACTAAACCTGAGGAGTGAAGCACTCTGATTTGTTTTATAGAAGATGTATTTCTTTGAAGGGCTCTTTTCCTGTGCAGACCAGGAAAGCCTTGAGCTTTGCTAGCAGAATGCAGCCCATGTGCGTGAGCTCAGTGATCTTGTGGAGAGAAAACGGAAGCTGCTCCGCTGTGCTCTTCCTTTGCTTTGAAAATTCACCCAGCTCATCAGAGGTGCTCCAGACTTGACATTTGGTGGGTTCTGGTGCAAAGGCTTGCACTGGTGGCCTGCAACAAATCTGTACACAATACCATTCTGCTGCTCTGCCATTGGCCTGTTAATTAGTTAATTAGTCTCAGTCTAGTCGTGGTATGGTCTTCTAACCAATATCCCTAGATCACTGAGAAGCTTTTTGTTTAATTTGGGTTTTGTTTAACTTGTTTAAGGAAAAGTGGTTGAGCCCACCCTGGCTGGAACTCACTGTGTAGCAAGGATGACCTCCAGCTCTTGAGCCTCCTGCCTCTGCCTTCCAAGTGCTGGGTGTACAGGCATGTTCCTCCATACCCAGTTTATGTGGGGCTGGAAAGTAAACTCAGGACTAGGGAGTCTTTCAGGAAACTTTTTTTTTTTGTAGCCAAGGGTGGCCAGGAACTCACAGCAATCCAGATTCTGAGATTACAGGTTCAACCACCATATCCAGTTCAAGAATCATTTCTTATGGTTCTAGAATAACCCCAAGGTGCTTCCAGGAATACAAAAATGGTGTTCAGGCTGCTCTTTCCTGAAGACCACTCAAGATACTGCCAAGCCTCAGACAGGACAGGAATACAGGCTCCTTCCTGACCCTCTTTTTATTTTTTTGACATGTATGTCTATGTGCTCATGTTCAAGTGTATGTATGTGTGTATGAGCTCATATATGTGCCATGAGTATAAGAAGCCAAGGTTTACACTTCCTCAGTGGACCTCCGCCTTGGCCTGGGGCAGGACCTCTCAAGTGAGCCCAGGACTCACATCTAGGCAAATCTAACTTTCCCTGGGGGTTCCTCCCCACCCCCCATCTCCTCCTCATGTGTGCTGGGATTACTGTCTGGCTGTCATTGCCACCCAGCATTTATGTGGGTGCTGGTACTCCAAGCTCCAGAGCTCTGTCTTTCACAGCAAGCCCTTTACTCACTGGGATCTCTCCAGCTCCCCTTCATGACCCTCTTGAGGGCAGCAGAAGCATCATCACAGTACGCTGTTCAGACTTGCCTTCATGTAAATACCTTTTACCATCCTTCTGTTCAGGCTCTAATCACTGACCTTCCTGGCTGACCACTGTGGGCCACACTGACTCAATGAGTGATTCAGATCCTGCTGTGTGGTCTCTGGGTCTAGACACACAACCCCAAGCTTGATACTGACTGAATCACTAAACACAATTGAGACTGGATATTAGAGGGTAGCCTTCAAAGATAAAGGATTCCAATAAAGTGAGAAGCTCCTCACCTAAAAAGTGGAGAATTGGCCAAGGCAGTAGCAGCTCACACCTTTAATCTCAACACTTCAGAGACAAAGGCAGGAGGATCTAAGTGAGTTTAAGGCCAGCCTGATCTACAAATCAAGTTCCAGGACAGCCAGGACTGTTATACAGAGAAACCCTGTCTCAAAAAAACTAGATAGATAGATAGATAGATAGATAGATAGATAGATAGATAGATAGATAGATAAAATAGAAAGTGGAGAATGGGTGAGACATCTTACACACACACCTGCAAACCAGCAATCCCAGAACTTGTGAGGAAGCCAGCCTGGGCTACATAGCAAGGTCCTGTGTCAACACACGAATGAAAATGCCACAGTGAGAGATAAGATGAGTTGTTGGGTGTGTGTCTGTAATCTCCCAGTTTGAGAGCTGGAAGCAGAGTGACTGGAGCATTTAGGAGCTCAAGGCTAGCTTCAACTACACAGTAGGTTCCAAGATAGCCTGGAACACATGAGCCCTTGTCTCAATAACAATGAAAAAAGTTAACTACATTGTGATTGTAAGTTTTCATGTGATGGCTGTAGCCGGGGATAGCTCAGCTCTGGCTCCTGTGAGACAGTTAGGATTCCAATGACTTCTGCTCTTCACTGTCAGCCTCCTCATCATTCCTTACATCCTTTTCTTTATCCCACAGAATCCCACACACGGTCCTCACAACTGGGCAGGTGCTCGGCTACTCAGGATTAAGGCTTGTTCCCTGGCTGGTGTGAGGGCGGAGGGTGATGTCCCTGGATTCCCCTCCTTACTCATTCTCCTGTTCTTTGGTCTTCATTTTTCTTCTTCCATTCTAGCAAATCCTGAAGGCAGGGGATCAGGGCTCAAGGGCTCTCTCAGAGGCACCCCCTTCCTGCAGAGGCTAGGCTGGAGCTGGTAGATAGTCATGTACCTCTTCCCAGTGAGTTGTTGTTACCCGAGTTGTTAGGGTGGGAGCCTGAGCCACAGCTGTCTGAAAAGCAGTACGCCAAAACTACACAATGAGATACTGAAAAGCAGAAAGATTTACTCAGTGTGGCTGTTTGGGAAGAGAAATGAAGACATGACATCCCCACCCCTCTCCACCCCAACCCCAGTCCATTCTCAGAATCCTAATATGGGATTTAGTTTTAAATAGAAGGAATATTTAAATATCAATAAATAAAATTAAATAATATTAAATTTTAAATAGAAGGAATACCCTAAGCTGTTCTACTAAAGAAGTAGCCCATCGCTTCACTGACCCATCTCCAGCAAGGCACTCTGGTGACCTCTCTCCCTGCAAGATAAGCTCCCCTCTCCCCACTTGCTGATACCAGGCTTAAGCTTTCTTTCTCCCAACAGGAGATTTCTGGGGAATTCCAGTTCCTAGGGTTCTATTGTCTCAGTTGTCTGATAGCCTAAGGGAGGAGCATAAGTATCTCTTTAGAATACCTGCACTCCATGCTGGAGAGGTGGCTGGGTTAAGAGCGTTTGCAGAGGATCTAAGGACCCATCCACATAAGGCAGCCCACAAATGCCTGTAACTCCAGCTCCAGGGGATTCAATACCAGAAGATGCTCTTTTGGCCTCCTTGGGTACTCACATGCATGTATGAGCACACACGTGCATGCATGCATACATAGCCCAAACACAGGCCACAAATAGAAATAAATCTTTTTAGAGCTGGGCAGTGGTGGCACTCACCTTTAGTCCCAGGACTCAGGACACAGAGGCAGAGGCAGGTAGATCTCTTGAGTTCAGTCCAGCCTAGTCTACAGAGCAAGTTCCAGGACATCCAGGGAGGGCTACACAGAGAAACCCATCTGGAAAACCATTTTTAAAAGGCTGTCTTCATCCCTGCCAGGACAGTGGGTTGTGACTGAGCCTCCAGCCTGACCAGAGTCACCTGGATGTGCACACAGCTCATCCTCATTTCCTGCTACTTCTCTCGGGAATTCAGTGACACCCATGAGTCCCTTCCTTCCCTGTTAGCTCATGGTTCTGTGTTTTTCCTTTACAGGGTTTAGTTTCTAACATGACCCTCAACCACAGTATCCTCACCAACTGGACAATCTTTCCACTGGATACTGAGGCTATGGTACGCTATCTTGGAGGCTGGGAGGCCCATGATGAGGGCCACCCTGATGGATACTTGACCTTCAACCCTTCAAACTTTACCATGCTCCCCACCTTTTTTGTGGGCAGCTTCTCCATTCCCTCGGGCATCCCGGACCTGCCACAGGACACCTTCATTCAGTTTCCTGGATGGACCAAGGTATGTGTCTTCATGGAAAGAGTTTGGGTCAAGCACTTGGTTCTTAGTGTCTGAAAAGGAATAGAAAGACCATTGGCAGGATGTTTAGTGACATTTTGGGAGGCTTTTCGGCTAGGTCATATTCAAGGACCAGGACTGTGGCAGATCTAAAGGGACCCTGTGTCCAGCATAGAAATGTCCTTCTCTGTCTGCCCTGTTTTCTTTAACTGACAACTTGATTCAGTAAATGGCAGCTCACTTGCTTCTCCAGGAAGAACTAGGGCCTATTTATTTATTTGCTTTAATTTCATTTATTTATGGTGTGCTTCTGCACGTGTGTTCATATGCATCTGCTGAGGCACACATATGAAAGTCAGTCCACACCCTATGGGAGTCAGCTTTCCCCTTCCATCCTGCAGGTCCTGGGATTGAACTCAGGTCATTAGACTTGTTAGCAAGCACCCTCAGCCATGGAGCCTTGCACCCCAGGGCCTCTTTAAAGACTGCTTATGACCGGAACAGGATTTTGTCTGTATAGGTTCTCATGTAGCCAAGGCTAGCCTTGAAGTTGCTATGTGGTGAAGAATGACCTTGGACTTCTGATGTTCCTGTCTCTACCTCAGGTGCACACCATCATACCTGGCTTAAATGTTTACTTTTCAGTCAGGTGGTAGTGGAGCACACCCTCAGTCCCAGCACTTGGGAGGCAGAGGCAAGTAGATCTCTTGAGTTCAAAGCCAGCCTGGTCTCCAAAGTGAGTTCTAGGCCAGCCAGGGCTACTCAGAGAAACCCTGTCTCAAACACACACACACACACACACACACACACACACACAAACAAACAAATTAAGAGGCTGGAAAGATGGTTCACCAGCTAAGAGCATGCACTCTCCTTGCAGAGGACCAAAGTTTGGTTCCCAGCACCCACATGGTTCCCCTTAACTGTCTGTAACTCCTGTTCCAAGAGATATGATGCCGTTTTTTTGTCCTCCATGGGTGCTGCTTGCACATGGCATACAGACACATACAATAAAATAAGTCTTGTAAAAATTATGTAAGAAAATTGCACAAAGAAAGTAAGGAAACTGATAATAAATACGTTAAAATTTCTTAGTGAGGCCAGGAGGTGTTGGCACACACCTTTAGTTCTGGCACTCAGGAAGTCAGAAACAGGTGGATCTCTGAGTTAGAGGCCAGCCTGGTCTACAGAACAAGTTCTAAGATAGCCAAGGCTATGTAGAGAAACTCTGTCTCAGAAAAAGAATTCTGAGTGCTAGGGGGGTAAGGTAGGGGAAGATTCTTAGTGATAGATTAATTGATGATTGAAAAATGTAGATTAAAAAGTATAATAAAAATCTAGGTATGGTGACACTATAAAAGCAGCCCTTGAGGAGAAACAGAAAATCAGTTATCCTCTGGTCCACATAGTGCTGGAAATCAGATGATAACAAACTTGGGAGATTGGAGAAAACAAAGCAGTGTCTAATAAACACCTGTGCAGGGAGAGAGAGAGAGATGCAGGCACTGGGTGCTGATTGGCTCACGACAGTGGTTTGTGAAGTCAGTCCCTAGATCATGAGAAATCCTTGTCCTCTGTCCCCTTGAGTCAGGACGGTCCCCTCATTGATTCCCCACCTGTTGGTTTCACACACCTTATCTGCTGAACACTTCTGGGCTTAGGGTTCTGAGACAGCCAGGACTAACCGCAGCTATGGGAAAGAGGGGCCCAGTACCTTTGCTTATCACGCAGATGAACTCTAACCACACCTCATGCTAAAATGGAGCATAGCAATTCATTTCTTACAGTAGTAAGTTGGAGGGCAGTCTGGCCTGTGTAAGAAACTCTCAAAACAAAACAACAAACAGAACCCAAGAGCCATTGGTCCATTTGACCATTGCCCACCGCTCTCCTCCCCTTCTACTCTCAGTGGTGGTGATCCGTCCACCATCGTCCTCATGGCTGATTCATCATGTGCCAAGCATCGCAAGACATCTGCTGAGTCTTGGTCTCCTCAGTCTAAGCTGTGCCTGCCTAGTAAGCTTGGTTCTTCTCTACCCTGACCCTGGGGACTCCCATCAGGTGGGACTTCTGTTTCCTGGACTTCCTGTGACTCCCCTCCACCCTCACTTCCTGCCCAGTGGTCTCTAGAAGAAAGGCTGACTTCTTCTGCCTGCCCTCTTCCTGGAAGCCAAACCACTGTTCTCACACTTTCTCTGCCTACAGCTCATCAGACTTTTCCTCTTCTCCCTTTTTGCAGCAAAGGAGCACCATCTGGGGGCTGGGGAAGGGGGGCGGCTCTAGGACCCGAGAACAGAACATGCAGTCCCCTAGCTTTTCCCCTGAAGCTGGCAGGGACTTCCCCGGCCCCCCCCCCCCAGTTGCCTTTGGTTCCTCTCCCTCCACTTTAGACCCTAAAGTGAGAATGAAGGTGAAGAGTGCGTTTGAGAGCCATTTTCTTCCTGCGCAGGCCACTGAGCTGGGCTGTGTGTTCAGCACTCTGCAGACCCTCTTCCAGATGTCATACAACAAAATGTTCTCTTGTTCTTGAGTTCCAACCCAACCTAAGCCTTGGCCACCACAACAGTACGACAATTAAAAGACAAAAGAGGCTGGGGTATTGCTTAGGTGATGGAGGCTTGTTTTGTGTACATGGACTCAGTCCTCAACACCACATAAAAGTAGGCAAAGTGGTACAGTCCCAGCACTCAGAAGGTGGAGGGAGGATCATAAATTGAAAGTCATCTTCAGCCATGTAGCAAGTTCAAGGCCAACCTAGGCTACATGCAACCTTGGGTTGACCTCTGGCCTGCATATCTGAAAACACTTGTTTATGAGATTTTTGACTTTGTATGGACTAGAGGTTTGGACTTGTTTGTGATTTTTTTAAAAATGATTTAGACATTTATATTTTCTTTGACCTATGTTTTAGGTACATTGTTAGTTAACCTTTTTATTTTAATTTATTTTTACTAATCTGTTTGGCCATGTGGCTGTGGCCACGTCTTATCTGGGCTTTTTATATGGTTTTTTTTTTTTTGGAGGCTGGATCAGGTCTGACTCTGCACTCCTTCTCCCTGACCCTTAATTTCTCTGCTTATTTACGGTGCCTCGCCATGGCAAAACAGTTTTTTTATTTACAGAATGATATTTACTGCATACAGACAAACATTCCCATTACAACCTATCATCCACCTTATTTTTGTTTTGTTTTGTTTGTTTGAATTTATTTCACTTTGTTTATTATTACAGTCCGTGTGTGGGTGATGTGTGTATGTGAATGTAGACGCAAGAATCACAAGTACAATGTGTAGATGATGTGAGTGTAAGTATGGATGCAGGAGTCATAGGTATTGTCAGGATATGGATGATGTGTTTGTGACTATAGGTACAGGAGTCATAGGTACAATGTATGGATGATATGTGTGTGTGAGTATGTATGTAGGAGTCACCAGTAATGTTAGTGTGTGGGTGATGTGTGTGGGTTTGAGTATGCAGTAATCAAAGGTACTGTTAGTGTGTGGGTGATGTGCGTGCATGTGTCCTTGTGTATCCGTGTGTGTCTCTGTGTGTGTGTGTGTGTGTGTGTGTGTGTGTGTGTGTGTGTGTATACAACTTCTTAGCATCAGCTTCCTTCTTCCACTTTGGATTCTAGGGATCAAACTCAGGTCTGGCTTTCATAGCAACCTTCTTTACGATCTGAGCCAATTGCTTGCCCCATCTTGTTTTTTGAGGCAAGGTCTCTGACTAGGACCTGGTTCAGATTCAGTTAGCTGGCCAGTGCCCTCCCCGACTCCCCCCAGATCCACTAGTCTCCATCTCCACAGTGTTGGCATTATGGCATTATAAGCATGCACCAACACACCAGGCTTTTTATGTGGGTTCTGGGGACTGAACTCAGGCCCTAAAATTGGAGGACAAGCAATTTATGAATCAAGATATATCTCCACCTCAAGAAATCTGTATGCCCCAAGGCCCATATGAAAGGTGGTCCCAGAGGGCAACACATACTTTATAGGAGGGAGTTACATTTAGGTTATATTGTGTCTTCGGTTTTTATTGCTGTGATGAAACTCCATGAGCAAAGGCAACATGTAAGGGAAAGAACTTACTTCAGTTTACACTTCCAGGTAACAGTCTCCCTGAGGGGAATTAGAGCCAGAATCCAAACAAGGTGGGAACCTGGAGACAGGAGCTGATGCAGAGGCCATGGAGGAGTGCTGCTTAGTGGCTTGCTCCACATGGCTTGCCCAGGACAGCCTGCCCGGGGATGGCACCACCCACAATAGATTAGACCCTTACACATCAATCATCAATCATCAATCAAGAGAATGACTGCACAGGCTTTAGGAGCCAGTCTAAAGGAAGCATTTTGTCAATTGAGATTTCTTTCTCCTTGCCAGATGACCCTGGTTTGTGTGAGGTTTACAAAAAATCAGGACAATGGGTGTAGTACTCTGGTGGCTGTCATCTTACATCTTTAAAGATGCTAAGGGTGCTACCCCTTAAAAACTAAAGGCTAGCATCCTTGCACAAAGCACCTAAGGCTACTGATTTTGTGTGTGTGTCCCAGGCCTGGCTTCTTGTCTGCATTTGCTTCATTAATCTATTAACTTTGCTTTTTTTTTTTTTTTTTTTTTTTAACCCGGAAAGGTCACAGTTACAATACCCAAGTATATGTACAGATGTCCCTAGTGATGTTATTTATGATTGTCAACAGAAGGTTCACCTGATGATTGAATATTTACACTTTGACCATACATGCAGTGGAATCATCTGGAAATTAAAAAAAAAAAAAAAGAAAGAAAGAAATGTAGTACATATTACAACATGGAAGAACCTTGGAAACCCTGTGCTTGCCAAGCATGGTAGCTCAGCCCAGCACTTAGGAGGTAGCACAGATAAGTAGATCCTAGGAGTTGGCTGGCCAGTCAGTGTATCAGCGTCTCCTTCAAGTTCAGTGACCAGGCTCTGCCTCAAAGGAAAAAAAAAAACAGGGTGAAAAGTAATGGTGAGAGGATTGGAAAATGGCTGAGCAGTCAGGAGCACTTAGACCCAGGTTCTATCCCAGCATCCACATGGTGGCTCAGAACTGTGGTCAACATTTCTCTCCTGACCACTAGTTCCCAAATATCCAGCAGCCACTTCCCAAACAATTGATTCAGAGGCTTACTATTACTTATAAATGTTCAACCAGTAGCTCCAGCTTATTACTAACTAGCTCTTATGCTTAAATTAACTCATATTTTTTATCTATGCTTAGCCATGTAACTTGATACCTTTTCTCAGTCCAGCATTCTCATCTTGCTTCTTTTGTGTTTAGCTGGTGACTGTGTCTCTGCCTTTCCTCTTTCCAGAATTCTCCTAGTTTGGTCGCCCCACCTATACTTCCTGCCTGGCTACTGGCCAATCAGCATTTTTATTAAACCAATACAAGTGACAAATCTTTACAGTGTACAAGAGCGTAATCCCACAGCACTCAATCATCTAAAACTCTAGTTCCAGGAAATGTGATGCCCTCTTTCGGGATCCATGGGCACAAACATGATACATAGCTATGAATTTAGGCAAAATAGATACATGAAATTAATACAATAATAAAATAGTGGAGGAAGGTACTCAGAGTCAACTTCTGGTTACACACACACACACACACACACACACACACACACACACACAGGCAAGCAAATGCCTCCATGCACACCCTTCATGAACACCAATAAAACCCTTCATCTTCAGCCTGTGCTGAGAAACACTTCAACAGGTAATACGGGGAAGAGAAAAGGTTTTGATCACATGCTCACTGGCCCTGTCTTCCTCCTCAGTGGCTCCTAAGAAGGCCATTTGGCTCCTTCTCCATTTGTTACAAAGGAACTAACACCTTTATTTAGTGAATGAAATCACCAGTGAACATGATTCATAAGATAAAAAGCATCAATTCTGATTACTCTGGCTTTTCTTGGGTCTGATGTGGCTTTTTGGTTAAGCAAGCATGCTCAGTGGATTTCAGTAATAAGGGGTCAGGTGTACCTGCTTCTGTCCACACAGGTCAGCACCCTGTCTGCTCCATGTCCTTGATGATTGTAGACTCACTCAAAGAGACTCATTATCCAGGGCTCTGGTGATGAGTCAGAATGTTTGAGTCGTGCATGACGTATCTTGTGCTGAGGCAATGACATTTATTCCGCTCATATCCTCCTCAGATGAACATTAAAATATTATGGCAGGGCATGCATGGTATAATCCCTGCACCCGAGAGGCAGAGGCAGGTAGATCTCTGAGAGTTCAAAGCCAGCCAGCCTGCTCTAGATAGTGAGTTCCAGGACACTCACAGCTATTTAGAGACTCTGTCTCAAAAAAGAAAAAAAGTCATGGCTAAAAATAGCTCAGTGGTAGAGCCTAGTATGTATAAAGTCTTGGGTTCAATTTCCTGAACCGTAAAAAAAGAAAGAAAACAAAAATGAAAACATGATTCAGTCTTCTCCCATTTCTACCCCTTTATAGCAGGTGTGTGAGGGAACATGGTGAAAAGGGTAAGAACGGTCTGCTTTGGCCACTAAACTGTGCTTTGAAGATCTAAAAATGTAAATGAAATACCGTTTAAGAGCAACGGGGGAGATGGGGGGTGTTGGGAATTCAACTCAGGGCTCCCTACACGTTAGAAAGGTACTCTACCAAGCCAACTTTCTTGTTTTGTTTTGGGAGAAAGGCTTTCTCTTTGTAGCCCTCGCTATCCTGAAACTTGCTTTGTAGACCAGGCTGGCCTCAAAATCACAGAGATCTACCAGTCTGTGCTTCCTGAGCATGGGAATGAAAGGTGTGCGTCACCACCACCCAGCTCAACCTTACATTTTTAAATCATTTCTTTTGAGGATGGGGGAGCATAAGAGTGTCAGCACCCACAAGAGGTCGGGGACAACTTGCAGGGGTCATCTCTGTCTTCCTGCCACGTGGGTTCGGGAAGTCATCAGTCTTGGAGGCAAGCGCCTTACTGAACCATCACACCAGCCTCAAAATTTCCTTTTTAAAAGAAAATGATCTGGGCTGGAGAGATGGCTCAGCGGTTAAGAGCACTGACTGTTCTTCCTGAGTTCGATTCCCAGCATCCACATGGCAGCTAACAACAGTCTGAAATTCCAAGATCTGACACCCTTTACACAGTTATACATGCAGGAAAAACACCAATTCACATAAAATAATAAAAATAAATATAAATTTTTAAAAAATGATCTTACATTTAAGGTATTTCGGGGGGATCTGGGGTACACCACATAAACAGAGCATAGTGGCACATATTTATAATCCCAGCACTTAAGATGTAGAGGAAGCCTAGAAGCCTGGTGGAGGTGGGACACACCTTTAATCCCAGCACTCTGGAGACAGAAGCAAGCATATCTCTGTGAGTTTGAGGCCAACTTGGTCTACAAATTAAGTTCCAGGATAGCCATGGCTACACAAAGAAACCCTGTCTCAAATAACAAAACCTGGGGCTGGAGAGATGGCTCAGAGGTTAAGAGCATTGACTGGTCTTCCAGAGGTCCTGAGTTCAATTCCCAGCAACCACATGGTGGCTCACAACCATCTATGATGACATCTGATACCCTCTTCCATATACTGTTTACATAATAAATATATCTTTAAAAAAATAACAAAACCCAAACAAGCAAACAAAAAGGAAGTGATGTAGGTGAACTTTTCTAACCCCCAGCCAGTTCCCAAAAACTATACAGAGACTTATTATTAACTATAAATGTTTGGCTAATAGCTTAGGCTTGTTACTAACTAGCTCTTATATTTTAAATTAACCCATTTCCATTTCTTTATTTGTTCCTACATGACTCATGGCTTATTACCTCATTTTGTACATGTCCTGCTTCCTCTATGTCCTGATAGCAACTCCTCAGACTCTGCCCTTCTTTTTCCCAGCATCCTCCTAGTCTGGCTCCCCCACCCAAATTCTTTCTGCCCAGTTCTTTATTAACCAATGAGAACAAACATATTTATAGTGTACAAAGATTGTTCTACAGCAAAATAGAGGAAGATGTATCAGAAGTTGAAGGTCATCCTCCAGGTACATATCAGGTTCTAGGTTAGCCCCGAATACATGAGATCCTGTCCAAAAAAAAAAAAGTAACAAATATAAAAGAATGTGAGGGGGGCTGGAGGGATGGCTCAGAGGGTAAGAGCACCGACTGTTCTTCCAGAGGTCCTGAGTTCAATTCCCAGCAACCACATGGTGGCTCACAACCATCTATAATGAAATCTGGTACTCTCTTCTGTATACTGTAAACATAATAAATAAATAAATATTAAAAAAAAAGAATGTGAGACCAGAGAAATGAGTCTCAAAGAACAGGGTGAAAAGTCACTGATAACACTCACAGTGTTGACTACTGACAGATAGACTATGGTTCTGCTCCTATCTCATCTGGGCACAACTGGATCTCAGCTGTGACAACTGCGAAGGCCATTGATGTCTCATCCTACAAGCCATTTGTAGAGTTCCTGACAGGGGTCAAAGAAAGCAGCAGACTAACTTCAGGTGGAGGAAATTGCACAGAGCTAAGGCCATCTCTATGTGTCTGTCAGTCTGCCTCCAGACCCTCCATCCATCCATCCATCATTCCGAAATGGGATTGCTTTTGGAGCTTGTTTTATTTGCCTGGTTTTTGGTTGTGCTAACCCTACAAAGTCATTCTTTAAATATGACTCGTGGTTTCTACTCACAAACCTTGTGAACCTGGAAACTAGATAACTGGGTTCTCCCAGCAAGCATGCTAACTCCAAGTAAGCTGGGTGGGTTTGCTATAATTTTTAATACACAGACTTAATTTTACTTAGTGTGTATGTAAGAGACAGAGAGACAGAGAGACAGAGTATGAATAGGTACATGCGTGAGACCAGAAGAAAGCATCATATATCTTCCGTCACTCTCCACCTATTCCTTTGAGGCAGGGTCTCTCCCTAACCTGGACTTGTTTTTTTTGTTTTGTTTTGTTTTGTTTTGTTTTTAGCTAGGCTGGAAGCCAGCAAATTCCAGCAGTCTTTCTATCTCCACCCCACTCAGACCTGGCATTACAAGTGTGCATGGAGGGCTCAGCTCCTCATGTGCAGCAAGTGCTCTGAAATCTGACTTCTCCCTTTAGCCCCTCAGCCTTCTGCAGTCCTTACCACAGTGAACTTTTGCAGCTGACACAGAAGCAGCCTACCTGCTAATCAGTCAATCATGGATCGAAACCTCCCAAACCTTTTCTCTCTCTGAGTTGAATGTTTTGAGTGTTTGTTGTGGTAACAGAACGCTATTACAGAACACTTCATAAAATACACAGAAACCCCTAAGCTATTTCATACTGAACCTAAGACGTGGGCAAGTATAATTCACACCACCTAAAGACAGCCCTGGGGTCCTCAAAGGAAGCAAAGCTAATTTTCCTTGTATATTTTAGAGAATCTGTTTATGGTCGTATCTCGATGTTTTACCTTAAAATATCAAGCTTCTCTCAGCTTCCTAGCACAGTGAGTCATGAGTTATGAGTGAGAACCTTTTAACTCCTGTGTTTCCCGATTTGGGCCCTTCAAGTACTCTTAGTGTGATTTTGTCGTCCTTTGTCTTTTTTTTTTTTTTTTTTTTAGACAGAGCCTCACTATGCTGCCCTAGCTGTCCATAGACCAGGCTGGCTTGGAACTCAGAGCTCCATCTGCCTCTGGCTGACTGGAGTGCTGAGATTAAAGGCTTGTACCACCATGCTAAGCCTGTTTTCTCAAGATCTTAAAACAGTATTGAGGGCCACACCTAATGGTGTCCACCTTTGCTGAGCACCCCAGAGGCAGAGGCAGGTGGATCTCAGAGTTCCAGGCCAGCCTAGTCTACATAGTGAAACCTTGTCTCAAACAAAAGCAAAACAAAACACAGCATTGAAAGTTTTGTTCTAGGGGCTGGAGAGGTGGCTCAGAGGTTATAGCACCGGCTGCTCTTCCAGAGGTCCTGAGTTCAGTTCCCAGCAACCACATGGTGGCTCAAAACTGTCTATAATTCCAGTTCCAGGGGATATACCATCCTCACACAGATATACATGCAGACAAAACACCATGCATATATGAAATAAAAAAGTTTTTTAAAAAAGAAAAGATGAACTCTAAATTCTCCTGACTGACCTTATCAGGGTAAGTACACACACACACACACACACACACACACACACACACACATCTATAAGATCAACTGAGAAGTAGGTCAGGAACTTCCAAAACCTTCAGCACTGCTATCACCTAATAGCTGGGTGCAAGAGTATGTGCCTGGGTCAAGATGGTCAGAGATAGGCTTTTTCATGGACCATAGAGGCTGGGGCTGTCATGGGACAGCCCCTGAGCTACTAATTCTTCTGTTACTAATGCTTGCCCCCTAACCCCCTCAAGTCACCTCATTAACATAAACCTTTGGGTTTACCAAGAACAGCTTCAGCATATTTCTTCCTTCTCGGTCTTTGATGACAGAGTTTCACACTTAGCCTAGGCTAGGCAAGCAGGCTAAGCATGACTCCTCTACTGAGCTATATTGGAAAGAGAGAGCTGACTTCCACAGGGTTTCCCCTGACGTCCATATGCATGACTGTGGCGTGTATACCCCCAAACAAGTAAATCAATCTTTAAAAAATTTAACTCTTAATTGAGAATGGAGGGAATGTGAAGGAACCTGTTTGGTGGGGCCCTGTGTAACCTCTTCACCATATCTTTTCATTTGTTTGTATTTTTGTGTTTTTAAACTTTCATTTGATCTGTATGAGAGTTTTGCTTTCATGTATGTGTACCACACGTGTGCCTAGTTCCCATGGAGGTCAGAAGAGGATCCCCTGAAACTGGAGTTAGGGTGGCCATGGGCTGCCGTGTGGCTGCTGGGAACAACCCTGGTCCCTGGCAAATGAAATGGATGCTCTTAACTGCTGGGCTATCTCTACAAGCCCCTCTTCACCCTAGCTTCTCTCGGGGAGAATTATCAACAAATAGAACCTAACAAGTTGGTTCAGTAGATACTGAATATATATGTAATACATATAATAGTGTGTTTGTGTGTGTGTTTGTGTGTGTGTGTGTGTTTGTGTGTGTGTGTTCATGTATGTATGTATTTTTTCCTTAGGTAAGTGTCAGGTTATCCCCAAACAACCTTTTTATAGAGCAAGTCTGTGCTGTAGCCCCCAAATGATTGACAAGCCAGTAAACAAATGACATAGCCAACATTGTAGTAACTAGAGGAGGAGGAAGGTTAAGGGACTGGTGAGTGGCTTAGACTAGGAAGGCCAAGATGAGAAGGTCATGGGACCGCAGCTGTGACTGTGAGCTCAGGAGACTTCGTGTCGGGAGACAGTGCTCAGCTCTGAGGGCATGCTGTTGCTCAGGCAAGATGAACTAGTGTGACTGTTAAGGGAATGGAGGAAGGTGTGGTGCCCAGATGAGCAAGGACGGCTAGGGAGATGGGCACACAGTGGGAAGTAGAAAGCCAGGGTGGGTGTGTCTCCAGGGCTGGCTGCCGTGTACGCCAGTGTCCGGGCAGTGGGAGAGAGATACTGGGCTCTGCAGTTCATAGTAGAGGTCAAGGCCTACAACGAGGGTACAGTCATCTCACACAGCACTGACTAGGGCTCTGTATTAGTTACTTTCTCATTGTTGTGGATACATATCTGATAAAAGCAAATTCAAGGAAATAAAGAGTATGCACACATTTAATCTCAAACTCAGGAGGCAGAGGCAGGTGGATCTCTGGTTAGAGGCCAACTTGGACTACATAATGACTTCTAGGCTAGCCAGAGCTACACAGTGAGATCTTGTCCCAATAAATAAAGAGCAGGAAGAATTTGTTTGGGCTCATGGTTTGAAAGCACAATCCATCATGGTGGAGAAGGCATAGGGCAGGTCCATAGACAGTTGGTCACACTGCATCTACAGGAAGCAGAGGCTGAATGCACATGCTCAACTCACCTCCTCCTTTTACCCAGCCGGGACCCCAGCCTGGTGCTTCCTACTTCGGGGTGGTCTCCCTCCTCAGTTAAACATGTATAGAAACTCCCTTATAGGCACATCCAGAGATACGTGCCCATGATGATTCTACATCCCGTCAAGTTAGTGATGCAGGTGAAACGTGACAGGCTCACTGTAGGGACTGGCTTTGAGGATGGAGAGATATGTTCTGACCAAGTCACAGGCCTTTCACCATTCTGCGGCTCTGTCTTCAATCAGTGAACTTGTTTATGTTTAAATTTGATTCAGTGTGAAAATTGGGTCCACGGCATGGCTCAGTGGGTGATTTGGTTGCCGCCAAGCCCGTGGACAGTAGTTCAGTCCCAGGACCCACTCGTGGAAGGAAAGAACCAAATCCTACAAGTTATCTCTGCCCACAACATGTGCCATGACATACACACACACACACACACACACACACACCACACACATACATGCACACACACAAAACATAATGTAATTTGTAAATTTGTAATTTTCAAAGTAGACATTATTTTAGTTTATTTTTTTAAAAGATTTATTATGTATACAACATTCTGCCTCCACTATGCCTGTATGCCAGAAAAGGGCACCAGATCTCAAGATAGATGGTTGTGAGTCACCATGTGGTTGCTGTGAATTGAACTCAGGACCTCTGGAAGAATAGTCTGTGCTCTCAACCTCTGAACCATCTCTCCAGCCCTTTAGTTTATTTTAAAAGCTGAAAAACATTCTTCTTTGCTTTCCTGTCTAGCTGCTGCTCTATATCATGAAGGCTAGACACATGCTCACCCTGTGACCCTGTAGGTCTATTCTGCCATAAGAAGAATGAGCATGTGTGACTCTAACTTGGGGAATAAAACAGACATGTGGGGCTGGGTGTGGCTCAGTTATTGCTTACCTAATCTGCATAAAAATCTGGATTCAGGGGGCTGGAGAGATGGCTCAGCGGTTGAGAGCATCGTCTGCTCTTCCAGAGGACCCGGGTTCGATTCCCAGCACCCACATGGCAGCTAACAACTGTCTGTATGTAGTTCCAGTTCCAGGCAAACACCAAGGCAAATAGGTAAATAAATAAATAAATAAAAATGAATGAAGTTTTAAAAAAAAAAAAAAAAAAAAAAAAAAATCTGGATTCAGTCTCCAGCACTTCTGACTCCCTTAACCAAGTTCAGTGGTCCATGCACATAATCCCAGCACTCTGGAGGTAGAAGCCAGAGAATCAAGGTCATCCTCAACTATTTTGTGAGTTTGAGGTCATTTTGGGTTGCATGAAACTGATGATGTCTCGAGAAAAAAAAGTCAGAACAAGATGGAAATGTACAAGTACCCATTTTCAATAGCAAAGAGTAACTCTAACCCTAACCCTAACCCTAACCATCAGCTTTGCTTGGGTTGGGAATGTAGCTTTGTGGTATAGCATGTACAGGCCCTGCTTTAGTCCCTAGGATTGAAGAAAACTTGGGGAGCAGGGAATGATGTATTAGTCAAGCATGGTAGCACATGCCTGTCATCCCAGCATACAAAAGGCCACAGTAGAAGGATCATGCATTTGAGGTTAGCCTGGGCTACAAAAAAAAGTTTCAAAAACATGGTTGTATTCATATCACTGAATGCCATGTGCTATTTAAAATGATAATGCATATGTATACTTATTTGCATATGTGTATGTGTGAGTGTAGATAGTACATGTGTGCATATGTGTGTGCTCCTGTTCACAAGTATGGGGGTCAGAGGAGTACAGATGTCCTGTTCTATCTCTCTCCCCCCTTATTCCCTTGAGACAGGGTCTCTCTGAGTCTGGAACTAGGCTGACAGCCCGCAGGACCCACTGATCCTTCTGTCTCTGTACTGGGTTACCAGCAGGGGGGTGACCACAGCTGGCTCTCCTGTGTGATAGCTGGGGACTTGAACTTGGGTCCTTATTCTTGCCCAGAAAATGCTCTCACCCACTGGGCCATCTTCCCAGCCTGTTTATGTACAGTTATATGTAGCTAAAAATTAGTCAAAACTAATGCATGACCTATGAAATCAGGAGCTGGTGTCTAAGACTGTGAAAACAAGTCTCAGCTCTGGCAGAGATGGCCTTGATAAAGTCCTGTTATGGTTTATGCCTTAGGACAGAGGAAGACAACAGATCCCACGGTAAAAACAAGAGTGAAGTAGTTCTCAGAACTCCGAAACTGCTACCCTTTTCTAAATGACTTCATCCAACAGACAGGCAGTTATGAGTTGCTGACCTCCTTCTGTGGGCTGTGAATGCCAAGAATCTTTTGCTTTAGTGTTGTAAGGGGCGCTCAGAGCCTCCCATGAGCACAGCCCCTGCACCAGGTGCTAAGGTGACCCCAGGAATGTGCCACCCATGAGCACAGCCCCTGCACCAGGTGCTAAGGTGACCCCAGGAATGTGCCACCCATGAGCACAGCCCCTGCACCAGGTGCTAAGGTGACCCCAGGAATGTGCCACCCATGGGCACAGCCCCTGCACCAGGTGCTAAGGTGACCCCAGGAACGTGCTGTTGCTCCCTTGACTGGCCTGAAATTCACAACAGTCTTTCTGCTGGAGCCTCTCAAGCGCTGGCGTTCCAGCACCTACCACACACATTTTCATCTTAGGTTGCTTTGAGGGCAGTTCTCACGCTGTAACTCTGTGTGTTGTCATTGTCCCTGGGGTGTGAAAACTAGAATGAAGACCTGCCTGAGATCAGCCAGGGAAGAAATGTAGATGGGCTGGAACGAAGCCAAGGGAAGCTTAACTACTCATGTAACGTTAGCACTTGGGAGGTAGAGGCAGGAAGTTATCTGGACTATAGTGAGCTCAGGCAAAACTATGCAAATATTAATTAATAATTTCTAAGTGAGCATGAGGGGTCACCACAAGTAGCAATTTCTTCCCTTCTATCCCTTCTTCTCCCCTCCGCTTCTCCCTCTGTTCCTTCTTTCTTTCAAGTTTCCTGTTTGTCTCTGGCATGTGTGAGCCCCGCCTCCCCCAACTTTTCAGCAGAATAGTTCATGTCTTCTGCCACCTCTGGAACTCTGAACTCTGTTCATGTTTGCTTATGAAGCGGCTTCCCTGCTCACAGGAAGTATTGCCGCAGTTTGTAGGATGTCACCCAGTCCTCCAAGTATACACGCTGCTCTTTCTGCATCCCTCGGAGGAAGGCTGTGAGACTCACAAACAGCAATGACATGGACACTTGACTGAGTAGCCCTTGCCCCATAACTCATCTTTTTCCTAGGCTGGCTTCAATCAAACCAGTCCTCCTGCCGTGAACCTTTTAAGTGCTGGGATTACAGTGCCCGCCACACATACCATTGCATCTATCTTGGGTTGTTTGGAGGACAGTTCACAGACTGTGGGCTTCATGCACATCAGACAGTGTGGCTAAGCCCAGAAAGAGTAGGCAGACTCACCTCATCTGCTGGAGGGTGTAGCAGAGAGGGCTGGTGTACAGACGGGCAGTGCCTGGGAGTCAGGGTGGAAAACAGATTGTATTGAGGTGTGCTCCAGGACTGAAGTCTATAGTGTCTGGAATCTGGGACTCCAAATACGTTTTTCTTGCAGTGGAGATTGGCATTTGGGGCAGGCTCCGACATTCTTCCCACCCAACATGAGATAGTGGGATGCTGGACAAAGGGGACCTGATCCTCAGGCCAATTCTGTGAGGCATCTCTTGCCCCTTTCTGTTACTAGTGTTTCCTTGGCTGATGGTTTGCCTCTCTCTCTCTTCAGGGTCAAGTGTGGATCAATGGCTTTAACCTTGGCCGATACTGGCCCAAATGGGGCCCACAGGTGACCTTGTTTGTGCCGAGGCACATCCTGACGACTTCAGCCCCAAACAATATCACAGTGCTGGAGCTCGAGTTTGCACCCTGCATGGATGGGACTTCAGAGTTATGCACAGTGGAGTTTGTTGACAGGCCAGTTCTTGACATATCTTGACCATCAATGACCAGTCTCCAGGTTGGCCTAATCAAGACTCATTGCCTAACTCCCTGTGATTACTGTCAGCCTCTAGGATCACAGCCCTGTGCTAGCTGTATCAAATAAATCATCCTTTATTTGATACAGTGGAAGATAGATTATGGGATATGTGTGTACTACGGTGTCTCTGTAGCCTTACATTGCCTGACCTCCCACTCTGTGGCCCCCAGGAAGGCTGAAGGAAGTGGCCATCACAGGAACACACACAGCTGGTGTGCAGAGTTATAAGAAAACTTGAATAATGTCCCTTCTTTTGATCTGAAACAATCATGTCATCTTTCTGCTGAATAAAATTTGTACTTGAGTGGTAAAGGTCCTGCTGTTAATATCAGGCAAGTATTAAACGCCATGGTCTGACTTAAATCTCAACTAGACTTGAATAGGCTGGGCGAAGCCACTTCAATAGCTTTAGATTCTAAGTGGGCAGAAGATAGTCCTGGTTTGAGCTGGCAAACAGCTGCTTTTCTGACCGTGATTTCACTGTTTCTGAATCCCTATGCTATCTACTAGGTAAGAGATCTACAGGTACACAAACAACCTAAATGATGGACAGTTGCTCCAAATAAGTGGTAGAATCCCTCTACACAATTGAATAGGTTTGTGTGTGCACATGTACAGGTTTTCATGTATGTGTGCAAGATCAATGTGTATGCATGTATGTGTGTAGGCCAGAGGTCAACTTTCGCTGTCATTGCTCAGGAATGCCTTAGTGTCTAGGCACATGTAGGATTTATAAAATTTAATAGTGCTTGTGTTTGAGACTCTACTAATGTGGGGCTGGGATGTAGCTATGTTGGTTGGTAAAACAACATGTTTACCATGCAGGAAGCATTGGATTCTATTTCTAGGTCCCCATAAGACCAGGCATACTGGTACACAACTGTAGTAACATTCAAGAAGTCAGACAGGATGTAAGTTCAAGGTTTTTCTCATTGACATACTGGGGTCAAGGCCTTGGGGTACAAGCAACCATGTCTCAAAAATTAATATGATTATGTCTAAATGGTAAACATTTAGGTAGTTGGTCCCTTTTTTTAACCTGTACTTTAAAATGGGGTGTGTGTGTGCACACACACACACAAGCATTTGCAAACCACATCCATGAACAGACATTCTCACGCTATAGCATGCATGTGTAGTCAGAGCAGACTAGCTGGTCTAGAAGCTTCTGTCTCCTGTCTCTGCACAGGAACACTATGATTACAGAGACATGGGCACCACTGCACCCAGCTTTTACACGAGTCCCCGAGATCCAGACTCCAGCCCCGAGATCCAGACTCCAGCCCTCATGTTTGTTTGCCAATGTTTCTACCACTAAGCCATCTCACAGCCGCCTTTTGTTTCTTTTGAAACAAAGTCCCATGTAGCCCAGGCTGGCCTTGACTTCATTGTGTAGCCAAGGATAACCTTTAACTTCTCCCCCTCCTGACCTCACTGCCTGAGTCCTGTGATTACAAACATACCATCATACCATTTTAAGGCTATGTTGGGAATGGAGGCCAGTGCTTCCTGCAGGTTAGGCTGACTGACAGAGCTACACCCCCGGTCACTTTTCTCCATTGTCTAGGGTCATTTTCTGTTTGCTGGCTGGTCTGTTTTCTGTCCATCTTTGTTTCTTGATAATTCCAGTTTATTCAAAATGAAATTGCTTAGCACTGATCTGAGCCCAGGGTTCTACTGTTTCCCCCAACCAGCCCTGTGTCTTCTCTCAAGTGCCAGGAATAGCAAACCATTCACTGTGGTCTCTATTCCTTTCTTCTGTGAAAATAAAAGGTCATTTTTGAAATCATTTCTTAGTCACTGTGAGGATCTGTCTAGGCTGTGGTTCAATACCAAGAGTGGGCTGCAGGAACATCAGGTGACTGTCCAGGGTGTGGGAGGGAACAAGCTGGCTCTAGGTGACATCGTCCCAGACCCTGAATGTCAGAGAAGTCCCTTGGCTTCCCTTGCCCCTCAGGCTATCTGGAAACTTGCACTGAGGATTTTATACCATCCCCACAAGATACTTTTTTTTTCAAGACAGGGTTTCTCTGTGTAGTCCTGACTATCCTGGAATTAGATCTAAGACCAGGCTGGCCTCAAACTCAGAGATCCATCTGCCTCTACCTCCCAAGCACTGGAATTAAAGACATGCACCACCACAGCCTGAGGGGCTTTCCAAAAATTGAGAAAATGTCCCACAAATTTAGGCCTGCCAGACTCCTGAACCTGCAGAGTGTCTCCAAACAATACAAAACCGGTCACGGCCAAGTATGTGGCTTGGTTGATTTCCTGCATAGCATGAATGAGGCTCTGGGTTCCATCCCCATCACTGGAAAAAAAGGGGGGTTATGATCAGGTGCCCATGTTATTCTAGCACTCAAAAGTAGAGGCTGCAGGATCCAAAGTTCAAGGTCATAGCTACATAGCAAGTTCTAGGTCAAAATAAAATTAAGGATAATACTAACAGACCAGACTTTGTAATGGAAACTCCTGTTAGACTTCCCCCACCCAATCATTGGTAGCAAGAAAATGACTCACTTCTATGCTTTGGTCTCCTCAAGTGTGGTCCCCACTTGGTGTGCTTTTTGGATTGCAACAATCCTAGAAGCATCTCAGTCAGCACCTGCCACAGACCACGTTGTTCTAGTTCCATTTCTGTTGTATAAACACCCTGGTAAATAACATTGTAAGAGAGAAAAGGTTTGTTTCAACTTAAAGTTCCATTACTTCCTGGTAGTTGAAATGGCAGGAGCTGGAAGCTGGCCATAAAGTCAAAAGCAGAGGGAACTGGGTGTGTGAATGCCATTTGCTATGCTTAGCTCAGTTTTGCCACATCGTGCTGTTTGAGACCCTTTGCCCAGGGAATGGTACCACCCACAGTGGGCTGGGTCTTCTCACATAAATTAAGACAGTCCTCCATAAACATGCCCAAAGGCCAACCCATTGTAGCCAACCCCTCCTCACTAAGGCTCTCTTCTCCCAAGTGAACCTACATTGTGTCTAGTTGGCAAAGTTAAACATCACACATGTGTTTGTTGGTTCTTTCTATCATGTCCTCCACCCAAGCAGGAAAACCTAAAGGATAGAAGCCATGGCACCCAAGATGGTTCTCCATGTCGCTCTGTTCAGTTCAGCAACATGATACTACTCAGCCACTGTGTTAGGCAGAACCTGCTAAATAAGCAAAGGAGCCTGTCTGTGATGAGCCATGGTATGAACCAAGGACTGGAGACTGGGGGAATGGCAGCATCCAGAGAGACCATCTAACCATGACCTGTGCCCTCGGTGGACACTCAGACTATGGAAAAGGCTCCAGGCCCAGGCTCCAAGCCTAGGATTGGCCTCCGGGGCTACAGTGTGTCTCTCTTCAGGGTTCTGGTTCCTTAAAATTGCTGTGCTCTTGTTCTCAATCAGTGAGAGTGACATTCTGGTTCCAATACAGTGACTTCCTGCTCACTGGGCATATGTTACCGTTGCCTGCTGCTTTGATGGTGTCTGTTACTGTGCAGTAAGACACTGCAATAAGCTGGAAGATGCATAAAGTAACTACTTTTCTCTGTCTTTGAAACAGGGTCTTCTGTAGCCCAGGCTGGCCTCATGTTCACTTTGTTGCTGATAATGACCCTAAACTTCTGAACCCCCTGCCTTTACGTCCCAAGAGCCTGATTACAAGTGTGAACTACTATGCTTGGTTTTATGCAATGCTGGGAGTCAAACCCAGGGTTTGTGTGCATGCTAGGCAAGCTGTCTATGTACAGAGCTACATGGAACAGATGAAATGACCAAGAGGAACCTTTCTTTTTTCTTTTTTTCTTTTTTCTTTTCTTTTCTTTTTTTTTTTTTTTTTTTTTTTTTTTTTTTTTTTTTTTTTTTTTTTTTTTTTTTTTTTTTTTTTTTTTTTTTTTGAGACAGGGTTTCTGTACATAGGGGGACTTTCCTGAAGCTCACAGAGATCTGTCTGCCTCTGCCTCTAACCCTAACCCTGAGGGCTGGGATTAAATGGGATTAAAGGTCTACATCAATGCACCCAATAATAGTGGCTATTTTAAAAAACTGTTAAAAGTGTGTTCAGTTACATTCATTTTGTAGCTATCTGTTCATTTCACTGAGAGGTCGAAATTCTGACCTGAATTGAGTCCTGTTCACTTGATCCAACCCCACTGGCAAAGTACGGGCCTTGATCCACACCAGGTTCACATGGCCCATATTTTATAGGGAGGATTCCTTGGGTCATTACAGCTTGTCTTGGCTCCCGCTGAACTCACCAGATGGGAAGTGATAGAGTTAGAGACCATGAGTACAGGTTAGGAATGTGCCCTGCCAGCCCCACACAGGTGTGAAAAGCCCTAAGTGTGTGTGTGTGTGTGTGTGTGTGTGTGTGTGTGTGTGTGTGTGTTGTTTCTTTCTTATCTGTTAGTGAAATCTTTCAGTCAGGGATCTGACAGGAGGTGCTGTCTAGCCCATGTGCTTTCTCTTCATTTTGAATTTATTAAGCAAAAAGACTTTATCTCTGGAGGTTTTGCTTGTCCATCCTGCCCCCCCTCTTCCTGTGGACTTTAGGACTGTGTCCTAAGGGCTTAGGTCTGACCCAGGAGCCTGTACGATGGCACACATTTCTATTTCCATTTCCAGCATGTGAGAGTGAAGTTGGAAGAATCAGGAGCTCAGGGTCATCCTTAGCTACATAGAAAGTTCAAAGCCACCCTGAGCTATGTCGTGAAATCTTGTCTCAGAAACGAATAAATAAAACTGTATGTGAATGATTCGCACCTGTGACCCAAGTACTGGGCAGCCAATGCCTGCTGGCTGGGTGGGAGTCATGCTCACCTGCCTGCATTCACATTGGGGGTTTAGGGGCCCCATGATGCCGTGACTCCTTCAGGTGTGTCTGACACCCCAGTGCCCATCCTCTTGAAAGATCCAAGATTTCATTTAAAAGAAAAAAGGTTTTTAAACCTTTCCAAAGAGGGCTTCCTTTCCTGTTGTTTCTTCTGGCGAGACAGTCTGTCTGCTTCTTCCAAATAATTCAGTTCTTGAAAGACAACACCATCCTACACAGTCTTTTACCATATCATGACTCAAATGTGGAGCCGCATGCCTTGAGTTCCATAAACCCTCACCCACACTGTGCCTTTTTACCCTGTAAGAATACAGGCGCCTTGAAGCAGCAGAGGTCAGCTACTCTGAGACTGCCCAAGCTCAATAGCACTGAAGAGGCAATGCCCATTTTGTTTTCTTTTTTGCTGTGTAGTGTGTATTTGTGTATATGTTTGCTTGTGACAGAGTTATCTGTAGCCCAGGCTGGCCTTAAACGCTCCCTGTAACCAAGGATGACCTTGAACTTCTGGTTCTGTCTCTACCTCCAAAGTCCTTGAATTTTAAATGTGGGCCATCATGCATCATTTGTGTGGAGGAGTCCACTCTCATGCATGTTGGGCAAGTACCCTACTGACAAATGACATTCCCAGCCTGACACCTCAGTCTTTAGAGATCTCCACCCTCGGTGTCGCTTGGCAATCTGTTGTCTTCTTTCCCATTCTTACCTCGTCATTTCCAAACTCAACAGGTCCTACCTGTGTTCCTGAAAGACACATGCTTGCCTTTCTAGGTCCAGGTTGAAGTCTTGGGAGGCAGGAGGCTTCGAAGAAGGTCAGAGAGAGAGAGAAAGAGTCAGAAGGAAGCCACAGTGTGGTGGCACTTGCTTGCAATCCTGGCAGCAGAGACACAGGCAGGAGGATCTCTGGAGCCCACAAGCCAGCCAGGCCAGCCGACTCAGCAAGTTCTGGCCCAGTGACAGATCAAGGCAGGCCAGTGAGGTGACTCAGCAGCTGAGGACCCCTGCTACCAGGCCTGACAACCTCCAGCAAGTTGTCCTCTGGCCTTTACATGTGTGTGCTGTGGTACACTCGTGTGTGTGCTTGTGTGTGCGCATGCATCTAATTGTGCACACACATAATTTATTTAAAACTTTAAAACTTTTTATTTTAAATTATATGTATATACCTGTGTCTATGTGTGAATGTGTCCATGTGAATGCACATGCCCAAAAGTGAATGCACACAGAATAGGGAGGAGGTGGACTTCCCACCCCACCAAGAGCACAGCAAGGAGGAATCCTTGTGAGCCCCATGACATCTTGTGAAGCCATAGAGTAGACCGGGAGAAATCAAAGGATTTCCCGTGTCTCACGACTGCAAAAGATCTGAGTAAAACATGGCCTCGTGGGCTAGAGAGACATCTCAGTTGGTAAAGTGTTTGTCACGCACTGAGTTTTATCCCCAGAACCCACATTAAAAAAAGAAAAATCACAGTTTGGTAGCCTGCCCCATCCTCAGTAATGGGGAGGGAGCCAGAGTCAGGTGGATCCCTGGGGATCTCCAGCCAACCAGACTGCTTGGTGAGTTCCAGGTCAGTGAGAGACCCTGTCTCAAAAACAACAGCAAAGACACGTGGGCCTAGCTTGCCCTCCATTGCCCACATGCGTATGCACACACAGGCACATGCTCAGAGTGGCCCTGGGGAAGACCTGCTTTTGAGAGTGGATCTATTCAGCAACTGAGCAAGTGGTGACATCAACACTTTTTTTTTTTTTTTC
>PVIH01001474.1:82746-234029 GCA_004025045.1 Sigmodon hispidus | reverse complement strand
TGTAGGGTTGGTGAAAATCTTTTCCCATTCTGTAGGCTGGCATTTTGTCCTATTGACAGTGTCCTTGGCTTTGCAGAAGCTTCCCAGCTTCAGGAGATCCCACTTATTGATTGTTGGTCTTAGTGCCTGTGCCACTGGTGTTATATTTAGGAAGTGGTGGCCTGTGCCAATTTGTAGAAGTGTATTTCCCACTTTCTTTCTAGTTTTGCTCCCAGGACCGAGTGCTGTCTGCAGAATCCCAGCGCACTCTGGAGCAGGGGCAGGTAAACTCTGCCCCTGACCACATCCACAGCTCCTGCTGAGGGAATTTGCAGGGCTCCCCGCCACAACCTAGTCCATTCTTAAAATTTAACTGAAAGTAGAAAGTTTATTCAAATTTATCTATATGTTCTTTTCTAATTTTATAGTGCCACTTTTGGGGCTATTTTGTAATAATTCTAATGTTGGGTATTATGCTTGATGCTGTGGGGACACTTTATCTAAATTTAGTATTCAAAGCAGTGTAATTTAAAATAAAAGCTTAATGGCACCTCTGTGTTCCTTTTGTGGCTCTCTTTGTGTTCAATAAGCACTGCTTGAATGAATAAATGAGTTCTTTGGTTAATTGGTTTGGAAATTCAGACAAAGAAAGCAAACTCATACCCCTACTGTTGAAGGGCTAATAGGAAATGGCAATTGGCTGAGTTTAGGGATTAAGAAGCATGGAGGAGATAAGGAACAGACAATTACTATGCTCTATGGAGCAATTAATATATATTTATTTTATGGTTTCCTGAATATTCCATATTAATTATTTGAAGAAATCTTTCTAGATCCCCTGTATGTTGGCATTTAGTATAAGAGTGAGGTTCTTACTTAAAAGTATCAAATGTTGACCTCTAACTCAGCTCTCTCTGAATTTAAAGCTTATAGCCATGCATCTATGATGTTTAAATTCTAGACATGAGACTTGAAAAAAATGTTTCTTGGTTGATAATTAGATAATTAGGTTGTTGTAACCCTACCTCTATTTTTATGTCACATATATATGACAGAAATAATACTGTCACTAAAGGTTTAATTGTCCTTCCTTGGTGCTGTGTCTCTGCTGGGAAAAAAATCTACTCTTTTACATAAATCTTAACTGTCAATGAATACAAATTATAAACAGCTGTATGCAATTTGTGCTAAGGCTAGTTTCTTTGTTTGGTAGGAATAAATTTTAAGGTGTGATTATGTATATTACATGTACATAGTTATATAAATGCACATTTTTTTCTTCCCTTAGCAGATAAGTCAGGCACCCTTTATTGAGTCTAGCACCTAAATATATCAAGATTTCCAGGACTGGAAAAAATGCTCCTGTTTCTCCTTTGAATGACACCTAAGTGAATGAATATTATTATTATATGCTTTGCCAAAAACAAAATTCTAAAAAAATACCAAGGAAATCTTATTTTATATATACAATTCCAAAATCCCAAGGATTAGAGTAAAAAGGGCAGAAAGAATTTAACAGGATAAACAGACTAACGTGAGCATTTTGTTTATCACCAGCTGGGTTTCTGCAGCAGACTACTCTCTGGCGACTGGCCACCACACAGTCCTCTGGTTCTTATATCTTCTCTTACCCTTGGCTTGTTTTAGCAGGCAATGCCATTTTTCTTGCTTCTTACCTTCATCAGACACCTGCCAACCGAGGACTTTCACTCTAGGGTTCCTCTTTCCCTACCACACTCTCCACTCCTCCTCCAGCCCTCTCTACAGTCAGTCCCCTTTTCCTCTCAGGTTTCAATCAAATGGTGCTCTTCCTATGAGGTCTTCTGGAAATGCTTCACAAACAAAAAAACTATCTGTGCACTGGCCCAGTCTTGGAAGCTCCGGCCCAAGACTCACCTTTTTCTGTTGCACATATGTTCTGACATAATAAATCCCATTCCCTTATTTCTGTAATACTCTCCACCTTATTCCTTGCTATATAAACTCCATAAGGGTAAAAAGTTCATTTTGTTCAGTTCTGTATCTCCAAAACTACAACAGAGCTTGGCACATGGTAGCCCTTCATAAATATGTGTTGAAGAAGTCCATGTTGAATGCACATTAAGAAAGTATTTGTGGAAGGTTTCAGATCTTCAGAGCCATTAGGAGGTAGCAGCTCACAAAACTTATAGTCTTACAGTGCATTGGCTCAGGGGAACACAATTATGTGTTTATTTAATCTAGAAGATCATTATGCCACTTTGTAATTAGTTTGTCCAGAGTATTGATAAAAGACTTGGAATTATTTCTCTCTAAAAGAACTTTTCCATCAGTGTTTATGTAGGGATCATGCAATCCTATTTATTCTGTTTATAGCTGTTTAAAATAAGTAACTTTAAATTCAAAAAATATTTTTGAATTGGAGTTTGAGTATGATTACACATACGTGTTTGTGGGAGCATGTTATATGTATCATGGTATATGTAAAGTTCTGTACTATTTGAACCTTTTCAGTGATTATTTGATGAAAGGAGATTCTATTTTTCTCTTGTGTGTACAATTAAAACAGAAAGCCAAATGCTTCAACCTTGTAAATGACCAAGGTATTAACCAAAGCCAGCTGCAAATTGTAATGCCCATCTTTTAATTGGAAGGCAGCTTGTGCATGTGTTCTTCTTGGTATTGCATAACATTTGATCTCTTTTGTTCATGCTCTCCAATTTTTTTATAGTACACAATCTTTCTTTATGGGGATTCCTTAAGCCCAACAGTGCATTCAACAATCTCCTAAGAAATCAAACACAAACTTTCATTCTAAAAGACCTTTCCTTTTATACAGAATGTGGTGACAAAATCTAGAGATGAGGATATTTGTTTTATCATAAAAAGTATCTACAATGATGATTAAATCATTTAGATTGGGGCCAATGTAAAACCACGAAGAAACTGGACAACAGTATTAAAGGTGATGGTATTACCTTAAATATGCACCAAGCAGATACTAGAACAGGAGACTCAGCTTGGCTTAGAGGTCAGTCATGCTTGCAAGCATCCAGGGAGTTATTTTAGAACATACAACCCAGTAGCCTGGACATGAACAAACGATGCCTGGAGATAAAGGAGGCACACTGACAAGATTTGCAGACACTTTTAGTCCCAGAACAACCACCAGGGCTCTGGCTCATCCATAGCTACTTATGTCCCAAATCTAGTTCTTAGAAATAAGTCCTAAATCTGAAGCTAAGAAGAGTAGGCCCTTCTACCTTTTGACATTTTGTTAGTAAGTTGTATGCTTTAAATATTGGGTTCTTATGTTGGCATTGAGTCTATTATAATGTTCATAAAGCTTCCCTTCACTCTTGAAAGTGTCCCTGTTTAGAAAAAATAATTATCTGGCCACTCTCTTGAAACCCTTCTGTGTGCCATCAAGTGAAAAACATCTTTGTCATAGAAGAGGAATCATCTCAGAACAATTTTTTTAACTGCAAACCACACCCATTGGAATGGCACAGTGATGAGAGTCACAGAAATCTACACTTGACTGGCTTTGGATCATTTGAAAAAAAAATCCCACTTATTTTGTTTATAAATAATCTCAAATCATATTTTCAAGTCTACATATAAACTGTTTTAAAAATAAAAAACATTTTTTTACTTTACCTTGTTTATATGAACCTTCTTGGGATCTTAATGCTAAAAAAATACATACTAATTTTTCATAACTGGCTTAGTTTTATCTTTTCTTAAAATAAACTTAGCCTCTCAAACATTCTAGGATTATTAAATAAAGGAAGACATGTTAGGAAAATGACCTATTTTCTCCCCATGGTTGCACTAAACATGTAGGAGATTTGGGTTTTATGCACAGGGTGGAAAAACTACAAGAACAGTAACGTAGGTGCCGTGCTGTCTGGCAGCTCAGCTCTTCAAGACCCAACCAAGTACTAAAATGTACCTCAACATTATTTTGCAAAGTATTATGCAATCAACTTTATTTTTTTAAAAAAATATCCCCCACTAGTGGATTAGTATGTTATTTTAAAGTTGACTTATTTCTCTAAGCCCACAAAACTATAAAACACAAGGCTTAATTTTCTCTTTCATTTCTGTATAACTGCAAGAGTCTCTGTGCTGATAATCATGATTGATGAACAGCAAAAGGGTTCATTGCTTAGGATCCTTTTCTGGAAACCTCTTCCACTGGTTCCTTTTCCTACTTTCATTTGTTCGGTGTGATTAGAAAAATGAATCATTTGGGGCTATTGCAACTCTAGATGAAATTCAGGGGCCAAGAAGAGCTATTAATAGCCTTCCTTCTGTGGGAAAAAAATCTGGTTCTTCTGCAGACTTTGCTCCTTCAGTCTGGTTAATATTAGAGAAATTTCTCTGATTTCTACTCATTCCTCCTTCTGTGAAACCCACCCACCCCAATGTGATAATGAACCCCTTGGGTACTTGGTACCTCCCCTTGGTACTCTAGTGCAAATTGTAACACCTGGACTATCATTTATACTCAGGTGTTTTCTCTTTTACTCAATTCTCAATTGAGACTTTTTTTAAAAAACAACTTTTTATTTAACTTTGTTGTTGAAATGTTCTCAAATAAATGGATAAAGAAAATGTGATACATTTTCACAGTAGGATGTTACTCAGCTGCTTCAAATTTAATTATGAAGTTTGCAGGTAAATGAATACAACCAGAAAAAATCACGATGAATAAGATAACCCAAGCCCAGAAAGAATATAGATATAGTATGTATTAACATATATGTGGATGTTAGCTGTTACTTTTTTGATAAGGAATCTGTATATCCACAGAGGTTAAGTATAGTGTAGGAAACTATGGAGGAGGCATGGATCTCTCTAGGAAGGAGAAATAGAATAGATAGTTATAGATGGCAAGATCAAATGGGGAGGGGGAGGGAGAAGGGTTGAGAGATGGAATACAGAGACAGCTAAATCTAGGAGCCATTTAAGGGGTCATACAGAAACCTAACATGTTAGGACCTTCCTGAATTATATTCACATATGAAGGAGATCTAAATGGAATGACAGCCGAAGCAGAGCCTTAACTAGATATTGCCAAATGAAGCCTCCAGTTTGAATGATAGGTTACCTCTAATTGAATTGTTGGTCAAAGGGACCCATGGAAACCCTAACACTCCAGGCTGTTCTGAGAGATATTGAGGACTCTCCACAAGTCTAATGCAAGGTCCTATTGCTGAAGACAATAACTTCACAGCTAATTGAACATGAAGAAGTTGAGTTGGTGCCTACGTAAAGTCTTCTTCACTACTGGCTAGTAGTCACAGTATCAAGAAGTACTCTGCATGCTACAAGAGGAGAAAGGTAATCACCATTCCAACTATAAACCCTGAGGTCTACAATAGTGACCTGCTGGTCAGATGCACCAATGCAAGTATGCACAAAGTTTGTGGGAGTAACCAACCACTATCTGGTTGGATCTAAGTTCCATTCTATTAGATAGAACTCATGCTAGGTGAAAAAGATCTTGAGACTAGGTAGCTCAGAAACCTAGTGGAAAACCAAATACTATTGTTTTGCTGAAGGGAGGTATAATAAAATGACTCCTAATGATGTTCTGATGAGGCTTTCTAGGTACAACAGGGCTAATACACATATGAACTCAGAGAGAATGTGGCAGTATGCACAGAACAGTCCTGGTCAGATGGGGTCCCAGTACTGAGAGGAGAAGTTGATACAAGTCTCCAGCCCTAATCCAGAAGCTATCTCCAATGGACAGTTTCTCATAAAGGAAAAATTAGTTTTCTCCGTGGAGTCTCAATGGGTAGTCAAACCACTCTTAAGGCCAGGATTCATGCCCAGCAGTAGATGGCCAAGACAGATTCAATGGCATTTTTGGTAGTTCTTTGTCTTATAATGTTGTGTCAGGGCATTTTAAAAAGTACCTTATAGGTCTTTTGTATATATATTGTTTCTACTTTTGTGTTCTTACGGGATTTCTGTGTGTATAAGAATATGTTTCTTTGTCTATATGTGTTTCTTATGGGTTTTTTTTCTGTTTTTAAGTTTAAATGGCAGCTTCACAGTCTTTTACTATGTCTCAAATTTCTGTGATCTCTTGGACCAGATTACTTTGCTAGAAGAGAGGCCTTTGTCTCAATAGAATGATCTTTCCTTCATCCAACTCTCCTCAGATCTTCATCAGCCTCTGTGCTTACTGGGAGGTGGTATAAAGTTCTAGAGGTAATGGGATCCTAATTCATGATTACAGCCATGAAGTACTGTTTCATCACCTAAAACCTACACCGCTAATGGTCCAGGGACCACAATCTCTAAAACTGTGAGTCCAAATAAACCTTGCTTTCCCATTAACTTCTTTATCTTGGGATTGCATGACAGCAACAGAAAGATGACTAGCACATTGGAAAAAGAGCAGAAATTTATTTCTCACAACTCTGGAAGCTGAGATACCCAAGATGAAGGGGTAAGTAGATTCAAGGTCAAAGTCTTGCTTTATCATAGATAGCTGTTTTCTTGATGTGTTCTCAGATGATGGAAGGGCCAAGGGTCTCTACAGGCTTCTTTAATAAGAGTACTAATGCTCATCAGAGTTCCACTATCATGACCTGATAACCGCTCAAAGGTCTTGACTTCTTGTACCATTTCTAAAGGGGTTAGAATTTCAGCATGGAGTGGGAGGTTCACACACACTCAGTCTATAATTTTCTGCTTCAGTTGGTAGCAAGCTCCTGAAGTAGTCCATGTCTCCAGGGCTGGAGTGTTGATGGTACTGCAAAAGCAGTTCAACAGTGACCACACTTGACATAGGATAGCAATGAGGGGATCTACCAGGCAGTTAGTGAAATAAAGCCTTTGAAAAAATAATGAGCTCAGGGAATTTCACTGTGGCTTTCTGAAGGACTAAAAATGTATGATGGGTCTTTAATTTAGAATAAAACTGATCTAGGCCTGGTGGAGTGGTGCACATTTTTAATTCCAACACTGGCAAGTGGATGTCCATGAGTTCCAGGATAGCTATGGCTACATAGTGAGCTGATCACATCTCAAACAACAATGGCAGCAGCAAATAATGGAGTCAGGGTGTTTGGATAAAACAGATCTATGTAGAGAAAGAAAGAAAAAAAGTTGTAGTTTTTGGCTAATACTTGAAGTGATTTAAAACATGTATAGACTTATAAAATCTCATTATTTTTCATTTGTTGCATGTCCTCTCATAATAACTTGAAAGGGTTTTATAAACAGAAACATTTATAGTTCAGGTAGATAAAAATGGGCTTATGGTAACATTATTTGACAGCAAGAATGTTTTTGAGTATTGGAAAAATAGGCAATCCTGTCGGCAGTGACGGAGAGCAGAGTCTCGGCAAATTTCCCTACTTTGTCCTTTGTTGAGTCTCACTCAGCTGGGAGAGGCACAGCCCAGTTTGCTCTCTTACAATTCTCATTCTTTATTGGAAGTAGTTAAAGCATATTGCAGCAGAGCATCTGAATAAATAAAATGACTTTAGTTCCAGTAAACACAGTTCACAGTTTTCCCTCCTTGATGGCCTTGCTGGCTCAGGGTGGAGCTCTGTTTATAGGCTTCTCACCTGGCTCCAGTGCCTAGCACCACAGAAGACATCTTATGTGGTTCATGATGGGGATTCTGGCTCTACAGTGGAAACATTAGCACCTGAAATCCAAGGTCATCATCACCTACATAGTTTAAAACCAGCTTAAGCTATATATGACACAAAATCAATTCATTCTTAGGCAGGACTTTGTTTATTTCGTGTATTTTCTTTTTTTTGGTAATATTTAGTGAGGAACAGAGAGTACATGCTTGTCAGGGCTTGTGATTCTCTGCTTCTCTTGAGATCCTCAAGGTTGCAGCACTGAGGGCTCCAGGAAGGTCTGATGGAAGCTGTTGAAGACAAGGTCCAAAGTCCTTGTGAGGATGGCACTGGGCTGTAGGTGAGATAGGTCTGCATGAAAAATCCCCACTTTGCCTGTGATCCCATTCACAGCTCATGGTTTGCATGATCAGAACCCGACAGTGTGACTGTTCTAAAAGTTCTAAAGGACAAAGTACATAAAGCTCTTAGTATTGTGTACAGTGTTTGATGATCTCTCCAGAAACACACAGTTTTTATTTTAAGATGCTTATTGATGAAACTAAATAAGTTCTGAATGAAAAACAAATGCCCCCCTAAAAGACTTGGAGTGAAAATTACACAATTTTGTAGACATAGACCTAGCTATTACAAAAGCAGACCAGTCACTATGATGTACTAACATTGAATTATTATTGAAATTATTTTGTAGATGGAATGAGGTGCTTAAGAATGTTCGGGAATCACAATAAAGTTTAAATAGAAGTTATTTTATCCTTTAAGAATGGTAAGAAATTAAATATTATACTCTAATTCCTATACTGGTAATTAATTTTGAATTAGGAAAAAGTGAAGAGTACATACAGTGACATTTAAAAATAGTGACAGTCCTGTCTTGATGTATTGCTTGTTCTCACAATCCCTGTACTCTGGAGGCTTTTTTTTTTTTAAGGTAAGAATACTTTGTCCAATGATTTTATTAGTGGAGTAATATAATTCCCTCAGCTAGAAGGGAAAAAAATGAGCCTATCATTTTTTCATATACTCAATCCATACTTGTCACTAAAAATTGTGTGTCCTTGGTTATTTGACCTCAAACAGACAGACAGGTGTAGAAAAGTGGAAGATGCTAGGCAGAGGAACAGAGATTGTCACTGAAGCAGCATGCACTGTTCACAGTGTTGTACAGAGGGATGGGAGGATGTGTGTTCATGGAGGACGGCAGGAAGGGAGTCGTGCTAACCATGACACCTAAATAATCCTTGACTGATTGGAAGAATTTCAGGGGCTCTTTCACATTTCAGCTGGAGGCAGCAGCATGAGCGAGCATTAGACATGCTCTGCTTGTGGTTATAAATCACTGAATCTGATAGAGATGAAAATGTACATCAAGCAAACAGATAAGAGTAGATTGGGGTGATAGAGTTTAATCCTTTGAATTCCTGGGGAAAGGATTTAAATCAGCAGGGAGAGAGAAACCTCATGTTCTCATGAAGAGAGTCATGCCCTTACCCTCTGTTGATGCTTTCATCAAGCATTTACTAATGAAATGACAAGCTTATAACTTTACAGATTATAAAGTGCAATGCCTTCCCAGAACTAAGATCATACAATGATTTGGAAGTATAACTACTTAGACTGACAGAAAACGTAGTATTACATCCACTAAACTTTTAAGACCTTGATGATTCACAAGAGAAGATGATCTCTCCTGATGTGTCTTCATCTCTTACATCTGTTTTGTGAGTATGTGTTCTTATCAAATGTCAAACACCAAGAAGTGGGGCTACATTAAACCTACCTCTGGATTTTAAAAACCTTCTGAAATATATGTTAAATGATTTAATGGTTTGAGTAATACAGGCTTCCTTGTGAATTCACTAGACCCAATTTAAAGGGATAAAATTACATATAATTTATATCTGAAATACTCTTATTGGATTTTTTTTAAAAAAAATACTGACAAGACAAATTTCTTGACCCGCTTAGAATGATTGCTTTATCAACGTGCCCAAGACAGAACAACACACACTACTGTGTTTATTACATTTTTATTATAGTAGGGTTTCATGTGTACTGTAGAAACTTTATATGTTACAGATAAGCAAAAGAAAGAAAATCCCTATAATCCTAACCCCCAAAATAGCCAGAGTTACTGTTATATAGGAATTTACAATGCAATTGATACCCATTCCACCCTGCCTTCTTCTTTTCATTTTAAATGCACATGGTTAAGTTGCCATTTAGCAAGACTGAGCTATTTTATACTTCTAGAGATGTTGAGAATGATATTTGCTTCTGCCAACATCACATACAACCATCAATATTTAATCTTGGCAAACAGAAAAAAATTTTAAATGACTTTGTATTTCTTTTAATGCTAATTAAGTTAAATACTTCATCATGAATTTATTGAATGTTTACATTTCTGGTTAATTTGTCTCTCAGTTTTTTTTTTTTTTCCTCATGGTGCTTATTTTTTTCTACACAGGCATGTCACTCTGTCTCTCTTAAATTGTTTTTGAGCACTTACTGAAAGTTACTAAACAGTCTCCATGACCTGGCCAGTCACTTGTCTTTTATCATATTTCCTTTCAGTGTCACTGACCCTAGGAAGAGAGACTAAGAAACCAAGAGAAAGATGCAGCTGTGATCCCCCCTCCAGTCACTTGTAAGCTGAGTACACGTCATGAGCTACAGTGTTGTCCAGGAAAGGAAGCAAGTGGAAAGGCAAACCACGGACTATTAATTTCCGTGTGACATGAATTTTTCAGAAACAGTGGCAGAACCAGATTTTAAAATTACTAGATTCCTAGTCTGCTTTGGATAATTTGTGAGAATTTAGAATTAATATGAATGAAAAGTGTACTCTATGTACTCTAGAGTACAGCATATGTACTCTAATGCTGGCCCAGAAAAGAGTATAATGGAAAAGCGCATTTGAGCAGCGACAAGTCAGATTTGGCAATTACAGTTAACAGTAACTTCTGTTCATCCACTATGGGTGCATTGAAGTGTTTCCATGGGACATGTATGAAAGTCATGTATGGCTGTGCCCTGAAAAGTCAAAAAAGAATGAACACTTTTATGTTTTAGTAACTAAGAAATTAGCTGGAGGCAATGCTGGAATTCCTTCTTCTTGGAAGAGATGGAAACTATGAAAGAGAAAAGTAAAAGAAATAACAAAAGAGAAAAGAAGTGGCCTGTCTGGGATGCAGATGCAGAAAATAGAAGAAACTGAAGAGATCAAGAACAAAGGCTTAAAAGAAACACACTGTATAAATTTAACATACCGAAATTATCAAGCTAGGTTGCAATGTCCATCATAAAGTGTTCAGCTTGGGTAAGTGGAGCATACAGATATAAAGCTTTTAAAATACTTCAAAAGAAACTTGTGTGTCATGTGTCACAAATAGGGAATTGTGTCTTCTATGAGGTATACTTGTTGAAAGTAGTTTATGCTTTTAAATCTCAGAAAAATGTAAGGAGGGAGAGAAGGAGAGAGGGAGGGAGGGAGAGAGAGAGAGAGAGAGAGAGAGAGAGAGAGAGAGAGAGAGAGAGAGCAAGTGAGCACTGGATGTTAGAAGTAATTTAGTCCTTTTAAATTCCTCAGTTATTTTCAGACACCTTTCCCCCTCCAGGAGCTTCAGAATCAAGGGGATCAGTTATAATTGTATTTGACTTAGATAAATGAATGGTATTTGGTTTAATGGTCTTTCTATCTGACATCACTTTAAAATTCAACAAAAAGAATTTGATAAAACTTCAAAACTTATGGATATAATAGGTAGAGATCATAAAAGCAGTCAAAATTTAAACCATCTCCTGAAGAAAAAAGATGAGGGCGGGCACTCTCACAGATGTGTCTAGAAAAAGAGAAAATAGCATGTTCCATGTAACAAAAGGAGAATTACAACATAGAAACAAAACCGTGTTTAGCTATTTTATAAACACTTGAAAGGTTATGAAATTATTAAAACAAGGGAGCCAAATCATGAACTTCTTGCCATATAGCTTAAAAGTTTTCTTGCAGATAACTGAATTTGGTAGTATGTGAACCCTGCACATAAAACGAGCATTAATTTAAAATATAATTGACAGTCGAGGAGAGCAATGAAATAAGGACACGCAAGCCGATGGAAAGGTTCACCAGAAGCCCAGGAAAGGCGTATGATTCATGTCTTTAAATGGTCACTGGAGCTGCTCGGCTCATGTGATAGCCTCCTTCTTTGGCCTCTTTCCACAGTCAACCAAAAATTGGTGACAGAAATCACATGAGGAAGAAAACACATCAGATGGCTTGAAATCCTGACAGAAGTGTGGTCTGTGGCACTCTGAGAACTCTCAGACTCCAAGTAGTTTCTTTAGGGTGACAGGTGGGTTTAATGGCCACCAGTTAATGCTGTAATGATCTCCTTCTGATGAGGTGAAAATGAGTTATTTTAAAATTCTTTCTGAGTATTTTCCTTTATCTTTGCCACCTTAATTCTTATGTATTCCTTGATTTGTGACCCTCAGTGTGTGAAGCTTATGTCTATGGATCTGAGGTAACTTTTATTATTATTATTATTATTATTATTATTATTTCCATCATTATGGGTCAATAATACATCTTTTATCTCCAACTGTGGCAGCACACAACTAAAAAATTTAAATATACTCTATTCCTTGGCTTAATCTTCCAAATTTTAGAATTTAAGAAGCCACGCATTATCTGTATATAAATATTTCTACTATGTATCTACTATGAATGTAGGTCTAAAAATACAGATATACTTACTGTAAATTTGGGGCTATATCCACTTCCTCCATATATGAAAAAATCTCAAAAAATAAAAGACCAGTATTTATAACATCATTCCATTGAAGGGTAATGTATTTAACAGTCACAACACACCTATGCAGACACAAACTTCCATGCAGGATGACGATACAAACTCAAGCTGATTCGATTAACTTTAAATAAAACTCCAGGCATGGGAAGTGAAAAATAAAATATACAAGATATACTTTATTTTTAGCTCAATTGTTCAAAAGCCAATTATCAACCTGTGAATGTATGCCACACATTGTACTTTGAAGACCCTTCTTCATAGTTAGAAGTGAGAAAGGGTCTGCCTCCAGCTGTCATTGCCTCTATGATACTGGTATTAAAACAGAAACCTGAAAGACATAATTCCCAGCTCTGTGTGAGCATGGAAAATCTGGGCACGAGTTGGCTGAGGACTGTCTTGCGGAGTCCTCCGTGCTCACCGAGTGGGAGGGTCACACTGGAGGGACGAATAAGGGCAGAGATGCGTCCCGCTTCCACTCGCTGGGAGCTGGCGCGGGCCACTCCGCGGCGGTGCGGCAGCCCTGTCCGGACTCCACCGCGCCTCCCAGGGGCTCCAACACCAACCCAAGGTAAGCTGTGCAGCTCTACCACCACTGGTCGTTTTGCTTGATGTCACCCACACAACCCCGGTCTCTGTCATTTGCTGTGTTTGTAGTCATTTGCCTGCATCTGCTTTTTAAGAAAATGTCAAAACGGTTCTGCACATGTGCACATATTTCGGGGGTAAATCTGCCCACCTGCGGTTACGCATTCCCACGCGGAGCCGAGGGGACAGAGTACATTTGACCAGATCAGGCCACTTTGATAAGCTACCTATAATGTGGCTCGTGTTTGTGCGTCCAGGTCACGCGGACTCGCGCGTTCCACTTTAGTTCTCGGTGGGTTTTCTGCGTGGTTTTGGGAAGAAGTGTGAGCGATGGTGATGCGGGTGAAACGGATACTGAAGAAGGTTCCACAGGGGTAAACGCACAGAACAAGCTACGAATTCTGCGGGGCTAAGATCTGGGGATGGGATGCTGTGCGGGGAGAGGCATAAGCCAGGACAAGCGCAAGCTTGGATGCCTGAGTCCCCCATGGAGTTACTCACTTCGACCCCCTTTGGGGTCCTCGAGCCCGGCTTGGGCAGATGGGAGCGAGGACCTGGGACTGGTCCCCGACTGTCCGGCCCTGTGCCTTCTTCAGCCCTCAGAGTGCGCAACGCGTCCGGCTGGAGCGCAGCCGTCCTCCCCGCTGTCCCTGCCGTCCTCGCTGCCACGGCCGCCGCGGGGACGTCAGGGTCCGGGCGCAAGGGGACGCCGCCCCGCCTCTGTCCGCGGCCCTCAGCTCTGCGGGAATCCGGCAGGCGCCGCAGCCACCGCGGCCCAAAGGAGGGAGGTGGCGCGCATGGTCCGGGGAGAAGTTTGTTGGCCAGGAACCAAGCGCAAGCCAGCTCCTTTGAAGCAGGCGGGCTAAGAAGCTTAACCTTACCCCAGCTAGGTCTTGGAGGGCTTTGGAACCAGTCGAGTGGGTGCACAGGTTACCCACATGGACTCCACTGCATGGGAGGCAGAGGGGAACGCTTGGTGGGTCTCGGGGGACAGTAGAAAGAATCGGACTCGGATGCTGAAAATGTGTACTTTTAATAGAACCATCCAGGAACTGCGACAGTGGGTGATGTGAGACCTAGCTCGAGGCTGGGAAATGGAAGGGTAACAGAAATAAATTGTACTGCCTCCTCCCACCCCATCACCAATTCAGAGACTACTTACTTTCAGTCTCTCCTTGGAGAGGAGGTCTGAAGAGATGTGAGGGTGGGAGAGGCGCTTTAGAGGAACTGACATCTACCCACACCCCACCCCCAAGAAAGAGAGCTAATGAAAGCAACACTCCAGCACAAATCAAGGACTGTGGTTGTTCTCCAAGAGAACAGAAAGAAGGCTGCTTGTTAAAGGTGGCCTTTGGGTTCTCTGAAATAGGGGAGCAAGGCGGCAGGGCCCCTTCTAAGTAGACAACTCTTCACCAGGCGCCTGCAAAAAAGGAGCTGCGATATCTACCTGTTTTCATGGCACAAACTTTAATTTTCCAGTCCTGAGGCAATCGGGCAGGATTTTCCGAGGGATAATTCTTCAGGGCTCAAAAGAGGAGGGAGCAGCCAGGGTTAGAAAACTCATTCCCCCTCCAGGAGAATCTGTTGGAAGTAACTGACAGGTGCTTTCATTTGGTTTTAAGTAGAATGATTTCTTCAAGTGTTAATAAGCCTAAGTGATGTGGCCTGAAAAAAGAAATGTGTGACAATGGAGCAGAGAGAGGGGCTACATATATATGGACAGATAAGAGGGACGCCAAAAAGGAGGGAAGAAAGCCGTGTGCAATCATGTTTGTATCTGAATCATTATTATCCTCAAATCCTTTCCAAGCAGATGGGAGCCCACAGTATTCTTCAAAAATGGAAACCTTCCATGTTTCTGGTCATGCAGTTTGATCTGTTTTGTTGAAATCTTAGTTATTTGTTTGTTTTCTGAGCCACGCGATTCTAGAGACAGATGTGGACAGACACTATCGGAATGCAACCAATAGTGTCATAAGTGGAAATACAAATGAAGAATGAAAATCCAACAGGGATTGGGGAAGTGGGGAGATAGATATTCTAGTATATAGCCTTGAAGGAATACTACAGGGTGGGAAATGGAATGAATGGGCTGAGGTCAGTTTCTCCGGCAGGCCTTATTGAGAGGTTGTATCTCAAAGAGGCAGAGATACAAGTTCAGATACAAGGCAAGGGGAGCAAGCAGAAAAGACAGAAGGAGTGGTCTGAATGAAAGCTTAAAGGTGTCCAAGGGTGCACAGTCACATGCCTGATAATCCAGAAAGCACAAGCTAAGGTGAAGCATAGGATGAAAATAACTGATGATCACACCTGCCAAGAAGACTGGAGGGGGGGGGCTAGAAGCAGGGGCTGTGGGTGCTGTTGTTGTATAGACCAATAGTAAGACACCGTGGTGAGAAAGTTGCACTGAATTTAACAAAAAGATGACTATAGTAGACCAACAGGCCTATTTTTTGGCATGTAGATTGTAAGTTGGAAATGCCCCTCCCATTTGTAAGAAATCAAAGGCAATCATGCAAATTTTTAAGAATATCATATCAGACAGCCAACAGCTGTGCAAATAAAAGAGAAACCAGAAAAGGTGGATGAGTTTCGAAAATACACAAATCTATCAATATGAAATTCTGTCAGAGGCAGGGATATGCCTACGGAAAACAGAACCAGAGCTTGTTATCAGAAAACAGCATAGGTCAGCCACAGTTGTTGAGATTTAGGGTGTCTGCAAAGTTATTACAGACAGCTGTCATTGACAGACAGTTGTCATGTCAACCAAGCGGATTCATGTCAAGAAGAAAGAAACCTGCTTTGATATGTTCAGATAGAAACTGAAGGAGGACATCTTCAGGGAAGTGAACATTACTTTTGAAATGAAAGGAGAAATTCTATGATACATTGAAGTACTTAAGCTAATTGATGAGTAGTACAAATGTTAGCAGTCAAGGAAAATGTCTTCTGTGGCACAGCAAACTTCAATATCGTTATGGTTTTTGAATGTCACTAAATTATCTGACCAAGCCTTGTTTTAGTATTTTTCTCTATTTCTCTGCAATTTCTTATTTTACATGTATCCTTCTATAAATATTAAGTAGTTCAGGTGTTACTGTATTGGCCTACAGTTCTCAAAATTTGCTGTATGGACTGTATTCCTTTTTCAAGCTGGTTGCATGGCTACCTACTGATGCTAGGTTTATAGGAGATGAATGAGTAAAATGCAACCATTTATGTTTACTTCAGAGAATACGTAGAGTAAATAAAATGTGAGCAAGTTCTCACAGTGTAGACAGACTGCTGATGGACAGGAGTGGAGCTCAGTCAGCCTAAAAGGTGAGATGATAGCAAACCTTACCTAGGATGGTGCTCACAGACTACACACAGGATGGCTTTCAAACTCTAAGTTAAAGGTAGAATAAGAGTCCCCAGATGGTGAGAAGATTGGAAGGATGCCTCTGCAGAAAATTAGCAATAAGTAAATAAAGAGATAGATAGATAGATAGATAGATAATATGCGCTTATAAAAAAGCATAGTTGGTGTTGCAGTTTCAATTGCAAGGTAGTGTGCTTACTAATAATAAAACCCTTATTTCGATCCCCAGCAAACACCCCCAAACATGGGCAAAAGCATGTATTTGAGGTACTGCTTAGAGTTTGATAAAGCAGTTTGGAAGGCAGTGGACAAGCAGAGAGCCGGAGAGATGGAACTGGACTGTACCAGAGCCTTAGGCCTCTTGCTTCACAATACACAATAAAATGCTCCTGAAGATGGAAAGAAGTCTAATGTGATTGGACGAGTTTTAAAACTAGAATGCTGATCCAGGATTTTCCGCACTTTGCTGTGACCTGGCACTCCACTGGTGTGGACAGCCACTAGTTTGGACCTATCTCAGAGCATCTAGCAAAGCCTTGTCAGGAGAGAGAGAGTGAGAAAGGGTCAATTTTCAGCAGTTGGGAAATAGAAATTGGAGATGCAAGGGTGTAGGAAAGGAGTATAAGCAGAGACTAGTTGAATCTATTGTAACTTTTAGGATTAGGAGTGGCACCAAAGTGAATGAACAACTTTTGTGGAGAAAATGTGCAGGATTTCAAAAGACACACGCTTTACGAGGATTTGACTGGCTTCTTTCCAGGTTTGAGGTGCATAGGGAATAAAGAAGAACAAGACAATGATTTTGAAACTTAATGTGTTCCTACTTCGACAATGTTTGTAAATAAAACATACAGGTGATGAGATTTCTGTGCAGTTTTTAAGATGGTAGAAATCTTGCTCAAGTTCTGGGAGTTTTCTGTGGACTTCAATTTCATTGGTAAAATAAATGATGAAATTTTAAAATAACTACACATCTATACTAAAACAATTGTATTTGATTATGAACTTAGGATTTTTAACAGTGTAGAATGACTTTTCCGCTTTTTTTTCTCTTCATAAAAGTTAGGTTCTCAAGATTGACAAAAGAACAGATGTGTGACACCTGTTGTTTGGCTTATTTACACAATGCCTCACTTCGTAACAGCATAAGGAGGTTTTCCTGCTGGAGTTGGACATGGACATACTGGAGAATAGTCAAGAAAGTTTGACTTAAAAATCAATCAATCATCTACCCAATTATTTAGCATTCCCTCTATCAAGAATGCTCTGAAAAATGTGGCTTCTTGCAGACATTTGACAGGTGAAACATATTCTTTCTCCTTCTAACAACAAATCCTTTATTGGAACAAATGAAATCTATAACAAGAGTGACTTTTTTTTCCAAAACATATTAGATACACACATTTTAAGGACTTCAGGGATTGATTTAGAAGTTCATCTACTTCATTTCATAATCTTTCCAACCTCCTTGTTTGAAAATTGGGATGTGTTACTTAAACAGCCTACATAACATGAAGCAGTGACCTTCTCCATAAATTTCTCTTTTTAAATGTGTATCCTCTTCATGATTCTTGTTTGTTTATTTGTATTGCTTTGTTTTTATTTTGGTAAGGGCTCTATTGACCCATCCCTCATGTAATACACAGTTTCAAAGATGCATCATGATCATGTAAAACGGTGTAACAGTAAAAATATTTATATTTATTTGGATTGAGTCAGGCTTTCAGTGACAGCTTCTGAACAATTTCATCTAGTAAAACCATCATCATTTCATCCATTGGTCTATCCACTTATCCATCATTCTATCCACTGGCCCATCTGCTTATCCATTATCCCATCCACTAGTCCATCCACTTATCCATCATTCTACGTACTGGCCCACTGCTTAGTCTTTTCAGATTTCCTATCCTTTCTCTCTCTCTCTTTTTTTTTTCTTAAAAATAAAGTATGTGTTTCTTTTTCTCTCCTGGACCACAGTGACATTAGACATTTATTTACTTATTTATTGTTATTATGTGTATGCACATTACATGAATTTATGTATATATGTAATTTATTTTTTTCTTTTTTTCTTTTTTTTGTTCTTTTTTTCTTTATTTATTTTGCATTTATCAAGAAAAACAGTAAAATGAATTTAAAATGCTGATAAGTTAACAATAACTATAAAGAAAATAAAAATCATAAGCATGACTTATCAAGGGTGATAATGCAAAGAAGTTTGCTACACATAAAATTACTTTGTGTTCAGCTTTCCCTCTGAATTTTTTTTCCTATCCCTGTATATCCTTATTCAAGGTCCCTTCCCCCTCTCGCCACATCAGGTCATTTTTTTCTTCTCCACAACTCCCCATCCCCTCCCTGGGCAGGCAGCAGACAGTCCCATGGTCCCACTGACCCAATAATGCTTAGTTCAGTCTCCACTTCTGGCAAATCCAGTTTTGTCCGCCCTCCCTCAAGAGTGAGTCAGGTGTTCCTATAGGTGGAGTGTGATCTGAAGGGTCAGTCCAGGGTGTTTGTGATCCCAAGCTGTTCAGTGGTTGTGGTTTGGAGCTTGGGCATGCTTGGCTTTTTTCTTGTTTGTTTGCTTAGAGACCACTAATGAGTGAGTACATCCCCTGCTTATCTTTCTGAGATTGTGATACCTCGCTCAGGAGGATATTCTCCAAATCCATTCATTTGCCTATGAATTTTAGGATATCATTTTTTCTTACTGCTGAATAGTATTCCATTGTGTAGATGTAGCACATTTTGTTAATCCGTTCTTCAGCTGAGGGACATCTAGGTTGTTTCCAGGTTCTTGCTATTACAAATAATGCTGCTATGAACATAGTTGAGCTAATACCTTTGGAGTGTGAATGTGCATCTTTAGGGTATACACCCAGAAGTGGTATTGCTGGGTCCTTGGGGAGATTGATTCTCAATTTTCCGAGAAACCGCCATACTGCATTCCAAAGTGGCTGGACAAGCTTACACTCTCACCAACAATGGAGTAGTGTTCCCCTTGATCCGCATCCTCTCCAACATAGGCTGTTGAACTCTAACTTTAGGCCCTGGTGGTCCTATATGTTGCAAGGAATTATTTCCATTTTTTTGTATCTGTTGATATTTGCTTTATGACCAATTATGTGGTCAATTTTGGAGAAAGTTCCATGAGGAGCTGAGAAATATGTATATTCCTTTGGTGGAAGCTTCTGTAGATATCTATTAAATCCATTTGCATCTTAGCCTCTTTTAGACTCCTTATTTCTCTGTTGAGTCTTTGTCTGGTTGATCTATCCAGGGTTGAAAGTGTGGTATTGAAGTCTCCCACTATTAGGGTGTAAGAATTGATGTGGGATTCTAGCTTTAGCAGTGTTTCTTTTACATAAATGGGTGCCCTTATATTAGGGGCATAAATATTCAAGATTGAAATCTCCTCTTGACCAATTTTTCCTGTGATGAATAAGTAGTGACTATCTTGGTCCCTTTTAATTGTTTTTAGCTTAAAATCTACTTTGTTAGATATTAGGATTGCAACCCCCGCTTGTTTCTTAGGACCATTTGACTGGAAAATCTTTTCCCAACCCTTTATTCTAAGCCTGTGTCTGTCTTTGTGGTTGCGGTGTGTTTCTTGTAGGCAACAGAAGGATGGCTTCTGCTGTTGTATCCATCTTGATAGTGTGTGACGTTTTATAGGAGAGTTGAGTCCATTGATATTAAGGGAAATTAGTGACCATGGATTGATATTTCCTGCCATTTTTGGTGGTAACTTGTTTGTATTTCCTTTCTATGGAGTATTCTTCTGAGGAATTATTGATTGTTTGTGATTTCGTGGGTGTAACTGGGGTCCTTAGGTTGGAGTTTTCCCTCTAATACTCTCTGTAGTGCTGAATTGGTAGATAGATATTCTTTCAGTCTGACTTGGTCCTGAAATACCTTGTTTACTCCATCTATGGTGATTGATAATTTTGCAGGGTATAGTATTCTGGTTTAGGAGCCATGTTCTTTTATCGTCTGTATAACTTCTGACCAAGCCCTTCTAGCTTTCATCATTTCCATTGAATAGTTAGGCATTATTCTGATGGGTCTGCCTTTATATGTAAGTTGGCCCTTTTCTTTTGCAGCTCTTAAAATTTTTTCTTTGTTCTGTATGTTTTGTGGCTTGATTATAATGTGGCCTGCTGACTTTTTTTGAGGTCATATCTGTTTGGTGTTCTGTATGCTTCTTGTATCTTTATAGGCATTTCCTTCTTCAGGTTAGGGAAGTTTTCTTCTATGATTTTATTGAAAACATTATCTGTGCCTTTGAGCTGGTATTCTTCTCCTTCTTCTATTCCTATTATTCTCAAATTAGGTCTTTTCATGGTGTCCCAGATTTCCTGAACATTTTGAGTTATGGCTTTTTTGGTTTTAGTATTTTCTTTGACTGATATATCTATTTCTGCTATTGAGTCTTCCACTTTAGAGATTCTCTCTTCCATCTCTTGAACTCTGTTTGTTATGCTTTTATCTGTGGTTCCAGCTTTTTTCTTCAGATTTTCTATTTCCATCTTTGCCTCATTTTGTGCCTTTTTTTATTGCTTCTATTTCAGCTTTTAGTTCCTCGCATGTTTCTTTCATAGATTTGTTCATCTCTTCCAATTTTTTGTTTGTATTTTCTTCTATTTCTTTAAGGCTATTTTTCATATGTTCTTTGAGAGCTTCGATGATCATCATAAAGGAATTTTTGGTGTTGCTTCCTTCTGTTTCCTCTTCATTGATCAGTTCAGGTCTTGTATTTGTAGGATCGCCACTTTCTTCTGGAGTTACGTTGTTGTCCTTTATATTATTATGTAAGTTTTTGCACTGGTGTCTGCCCATGGCTTCAGTGGTTCACGATTAGGTGGCTCCTGGTCAGTTGTGGCACTTGGGCTTGTGTGCCTCCTGTCACCTCTGAGGAAAAAGTCTGCTCAATCACTACTTCTGCACTGTGTAGGGGACTGAATTTCAAGTCTTCAATCTTTCTCTGTTTGACCAATTGGAGGCAGGTGGCAGTGTAAACTCCCTCAGCAGCAGCTGGGGCGACCGTGGTAGTCTGAGTTTATGTCTGCCTGCTATAGAGTGAGCTGGGACACGCTCTGCAGACAGCACTCGGTCCAGGAACCTGAACCAGAACAGAGGGGAGCTCAACTCTCCCTGGCATGGGTACAGGCGCTCGGGCCTGCTGACCCCTCCTCACCTCTGGGCAGGGTCTGAGTCTGTCCTTCAGGGTCCCCAGTCCTGTTCACTCTGTTGCAGGTGGGTAGCCATGCAAATTCCCTCAGCAGCAGCTGGGGGGACCGTGGCAGGCAGATTTTATCTCTGCCTGCTACAGAGTGTGCTGGGACACACTCTGCCTATGTAATTTATGTTTATATGTAAATATAACATGTAAACAGGTGCCCAAAAAGACCAGATGGCATGAGATTCCATGGAATTGGTTTTATAGTAGTAGTGAGCTGTCTGATGTGGGTGCTGAGGACCAAAATTGGGTTCTCTCCAAGAGCAAGTGCTCTTAACTACTGAGTCATGTCTTAATCCAAACACCAGGAACTTATATTTGACTCACTGCTGTATCCCCACTCAATTAATGGCACATAGTAGCACTCTCATCCTATCAAAGAAATAAAGGAGTAAAGTTTTCCATTGATTTTTTTCTTTGTTGTTCATCTTTTGTATGTACAAATATAGACTTTATTATAAAAGATAGAAAGGAATTCTTGAAAATATGTCTCTTTTAAAAATTCATTAAATTTTATAGTAGTTTTAGAGATTTTGAGAAGTGAAATAAGAATGTGTAAGTAATAGTATCCAAAACTAATCTGGTCAGCAAAGGGTGAGGAGATTAGTGGGTTATACGTAGCCATCAGGACCAGGCATTCAGATATCTACTGCTACTGGTGTCTGTGTAGACCTGTTAGTGCTGGGCACACAGCATGACTTTACATTGTATAGTACTGGATAGGAACTAACAAGGTTCTGATTGGAATCGTGATAGGGGATAAATGAATATTTATAAGTAAGTGTTTGAGATATAAGGATCTGAGAGCCATGTCCTGTACCCTGATAGTAAATGACATATTATAATAACAAAAGCTTTTTAATTAAGCAAACATGGACTTGAATGCAAGGCTTCTGGAGAGATAGTTCTATAAACATTCGTGTCTATGGGATGGGGACCTGATACCTGTCTTCATTACAAGAATTAGGGCCTAGGCAAGAGAGTCTAATCTTCTTCCTTAAACCATGTAGGTTAAGTGAGAAAACTCAGTTCCTGAGGCATGACAGCAAGTGCCTTTACTGAAGAAATCATCTTGTCAGCCTAAGATGTTTGCTTGGGTAAAAGGAGAAAAATGTATATTTTAAAAATCAATAATATTCCTAGTCTCTTAAATTTTTTTTTGCAAATATTTAGGTATATGTTACATAGCCTTGTTACTCCATACCCCTATACATATTAGAAGCAGGCATAGCTTATTTCTGAGCTATAAATATTAAAATAAATACTGCACACAAAGTACATTTTATTTTAGAAAATGAGAAAACACAGAACCAATATTTTTTATACCTTTATTAAAAATTCACTGTAGACAGTTTTGTACAGGTTTTCAAAAAAGCAATTGCTGGGTGTTAAGAAACATCAGCCTCTGCATACATCATTATCTTGTGGCTCTATATTAGTCAGAGAACTGCGAAGACATTGGGCATCTGTCTTGAAGCTCACCTTCAAGCCATGAAGAGCAAATCACTAAATAGTAATAATACTGGTTTGAATTAATTTAGAAAGCTATCTTGGTAATCATTTTACCTAGACCTGAAGGGATAGATATAAAACTGACACATTCAGATGGAGGGTGGTGGTTAAAGTCAAGAATAAAGAAAATCAAGGAGGGAAGAAGTGGTAAACTTAGGGCAGCAACCAGCAGCCAGAACTTAGCCAATGACTGACAGGAAAGAAGGAAAGAACAGACTCAGAAAGATAAGGGGACAATCTCGTGGCGATTTTATCAGAGCCAACCGAGCAAATACCTCCAGCATAACTTTAAAAACAATCTAGAAATGCATTCCAGTTAAATAAGAAATCAGAGGATGGAAATGAAGTATCCAGCTGGATTAATGAGAAATAGGGAGATAAGTTGATAATGGTTGGATATATAGATGCTAGATAGATAGACAGATAGATGAAAGATACATAGACAGACAGATAAAAAAAAGTCAAGAAGGGAAAATGGATCTGTAGGGAGATTAGAAGGGATTGTTTAATTAAGTAATGTGAAGTTAGGGAACCCAGTGAGTGTTTAGAGAAGGATGAATGCTTGGCTATTGGAAATTCAGAAGGGATAGAGTTAGGATGGGGAGTGAGTGGATTCTTGAATAAGTTCCTGCTTATCTCACTTAGAGATAGTGATCGGAAGGTCAAGTACTCAAATATTTGATCAACTAATCATATAATCTTATACTTAAAACACTGTAGATAAATAGGGTTAATTCTAAATTCTGCCATCCTCTGAGTGTCTCAAGGAAATTGTTGGGGGATGTCAAGACCAAATTCATATGCTTGTGACTTTATAGCTCTCTAGTTCTTTGTTGTTGTGACAGGAACCAATGTTTTGATGAAAATGAATTTCTAAAACCATTTAGCACTTCTACTTTTCAGATATCAAATCAACCTGAGTGGAAGAGGAAGAGATAAGTGTAACTGCACATTAGACTAATTATTCTTTAGCAGACCTAACAGCAGACATCTTTAGAATACATAGTTCAATGTCAGTGCACTTAGCTTGCAGATGAATGAATCAAGCCTTTAAAATGTTCTAAAACCTGCATACAAACAACAACACTCATCTAGGAAGCCATGACTTTATTATGTTTCGGTGCTAATTGATCAACTGAGAAAAATTACCTCAGTTAAAACAAAATCACAGATCTCCCTAATAATGGATCAATATTTGATATAAAATTTATTTGAGCTAGAATTCATTTATTTAAAAGTTATTAACAGACATGAAATAATAGCTGTGATCAGTTTTCAAGGTCATGTGAGGACCAGGATTATGATTGTATCTAGTATTCAAAATAAATAAGACGTAAGGCCAGATGTTTGATATTTAGAACCACACATACAATTTTAACATTGCAATTGCTGCCTCGAGTTATTCATTCAGAAATATCTAAAATCTTAAATTAGTTTTAAAATGCTAAACTGGATATTTGGCATGTGTATGTAGAGTATCAAAGATGGTGGACTTATTGTTCTCTAGGGAGAGGCTATTGACAGAAGTTAGACATTTGTGTGATGAATTCTTTAATAACTGACACTTTACTAAATGATAGGTAATAACAAATAAGTGATTTTGATTTATGACTCTTGAATAGCTATTTATAATGAAAGTGTAATTGTTAAATAGAATTGAGGGATCCAGTACATATTTCCCTTTTATCTAACGCACTACATTAATGGTAATTTAAACAATGTTAATCTTTTGTTATAGGAATCTAAAAATATTTTATCTTATTTTGCATTTTTGTACATATATGGATGTTTTTCCAGCATTTATATCTGTGCAGTACACATGTATCTAATGCCCATAGAGGCAAGAACCACCTGAGTTTGGAATTACAAGTCAATGTGAGCTGCCTTTTGGGTGCTGGGAATCAAACCTAAGTCCTCTAGAAGAGTAGCCAGTGGTCTTAAGAACCGAACGAAATCTCCAGGGCCTCTACAAATATTATCTGTTGAATCATTCCTTGTAATGCCTGTAAAGGAGAAATCTAAATTTTTAAAGGCAAGGATGAAATTAACAGAATATTATAAAATGTACAATAGGCTTTTCATGTATCTGTTTTCTTTTAAAAAGAATAAAAGTTGAATATTGCAGTTGTAGTTTTAGAAGTAGAACTCAGTCCAACAACAATTAAGCCATAATATAAATATATAAATATAATTTTTCAAACAAAACAATGTATAATAAAAATGTGTTTAAGAATTTTGAACCATGGCATTTTATGCCAAATATATAAGCAATACTTTAAAAAATACAATGAACTATATTTAAAAGTCTGTGTATGAAAGAATTTTAGTAGACTGAAATGGAACCCTATGAAATAAGAGAGAACATTTCTTAATCTTTCAAAGGATCAAAATTCAGAATATTTAAAAATATAACAATAGCTAACTATGAAAAAAACATAGAAAGTATCTTAGTGTCATTTCTCCACAGAAGATGTCCAAATGACCATAAGGCACATGAAACACATTTAATATCACTAATATTCAGGAAAATACAGATCAAAACCCCAATGATCCACCCTCTTATACCTTTTAGTATGATAATGATAAAAAGAAAACAATAAATATAACAGAGGATATAGAGAAATCAGCCCACCTTACTAGTAGAAATGTGGATGGTATGGGTGTTTGGAAAAACAATATAGTAGGTCCTCAGGAAATTAAAAATAGAAGAATCATATGATTCATGCAGCATCTACTTCTTTGAGCATATACTCAAAAGAATTGTAAGTAGGGACAAATTAATAGCTGTACATCTGTGTTCATAAGAATTGTTCACAATATCCAAGAGATGGGAACGAACAAATTTATGGATGATGGACAAAATGGAATTTGTGAACAGTGAAGTATCATCTAGTCCCCAAACAAGAGAAAATTCTGACTTATGTCTCAACATGAATGAATTTTTAGGACCTTATACTATTGGCTAGGAAGGAGCATAGTCTATTGATACTTGGTTCAGAAACATGAAAACGAGAGATCAATGCCCAGAATTCACATAAAAAATAAATACTAGTTGTGGTGGTAGTGTGTGTGTAAACCCAGTTCTGGGGAAGAGAGCTTGCTTGTCTGTTAGTCTACTCTAACCAGAGAAAGTGAGCTGAATTAGTGACCTTGTCTGTAAAGGTAGATGATTCTTGAGAAGTAACACCTGGAACTGACCTCTGCCTTTCACACATACACATGTATATGTACACCTAAAAACACATAACTGTAGACACCTTTAGTGCACACACACACACACACACACACATACACACACACAACCACCACCATCAAAGATATTATATTAAGTAAAATTAACTCACCAGAAGACAAAAGTGGAATGACTCTGTATATTAAGGTACCTATAGTAGTTGAATGTAGCTGGTAAAGTCAAATGATAATCGGGGATTTACAGATAATGAGCTGGAAAGTTTGGCTTAATAGTCACAGACAACCCAGTTCTGTAAACCTACAAGAACTATTGAGATGAATGAGGATGGAGATTGCAAAGCAATGACAATGGCCTTAATTACACTGACATACACACCTAGAAATGTTCAAAATACTAATTTTATATTACAATATATCTTGCCACAAATAAACAATTGAGTGGTATAGTAAAACCATTGTAAAGGTGGGAAAATTTAAGTGATAAGAATCTGTCATCATGAGTAATTGACTGAATAATTAAGAAGATTATAAATAATAATCTAGAAATGTTTCCTGAGCACCTATAAAGATATATATATATGTATATATATATATATATATATGTATTGAAGCATTCAGTTACATATTAGAGAATTATATACTCTATAATTATATGGCTTTCTTTTTGTTACTGCTGTTTTTGTGGCTGTTATAGAGCAGAGTACAGAATCTCACCTTGAATGCTTTTGCCATTACAGATCTGTGGCCACTTGTTCCCATGGTTTCAAGGCACAATGAAGCACACAGGCTCTTGGGAACTATGGACTTGGGTGGCAATGTTCCTGCTCCCTGCTTCCACTTGTGTGACAGTCAGGGACAAACCAGGTATGTGAGTATGAATCACCTCTCTACTTGATTGATAAATGTTATCTATAGTCCTTAAATAAAAAAAAATCCATCAAGGAAAATCTTAAGTTTGGAGAGGCTACAGATTAGATCTACTTGATATAGAAAAGAGAAATCATTTTTTTTTTGTACCACAGACCTTCACACAGTGCCCATGATGGCCTTCCAAATTTTTCACATGCATGTTATCTAACTTTTTCTGTAATTGGAACTTGTAAATGTGATTATATGCATGTATGTCTGTGTGCATATATATGACATTATCTCACATTTTAGCCTCTAAGAATTATATCTTCAAGTTATAGTATAAAATCTCAACACTAATTAGGATTAACAAGGACATGCCTGCCCTTAATTAAGAAAAAGCAAAAAACAGACTCTGAAATGTAAAAGAAAAAAGTAGAGTTTAATTATATGTCAGCCTTGTAGTGTCTCAGATGAAAGAAACAGAGGGTGAACATATCTTTATAGTACCCAATAAACAGATATTTATTCTCAATTGTTAAATTTATGAATCTTCTCTTAAAGATTTCCAAAGGTCTTTTCATCAATTCTGAGCATTTATTTTTATCATCAACTTTTAAAATTAATTGTGCCTGTATATATTATTAATCTACATATGCTTCATGTTGCAAAAGCCATTTGCTATGGAAAGAATACATGGGATATGTTCTGACAATAATCACATATAGTGATGTATTTTGAGACCTGAAGACTGAATATTTCTGTGTATGTTCTCTTGAATATTTCTTACTAATTTTGGTGAATAGGCACAACTTTCCTATCATAGAGGCTTTTAAATTTATACACACACAGAACAAAAACTGTCTCTTGTAAATATTAAACAAATCTTTGTACATCTTCATTATTTTTCACTAATTTCAGAGGAAACCCATTTCCTAAAACGGTCCACATGAAAATTAAAATATTCTATTAATGTATTTATGATAGCTTGTGCTTGTCATATAGCCTGGAGGAAAAAGCACTTTTTCTTCAGTGAGAAATAAATAAGCAGTGACGCTTAGAAACTGCAGGCATATTAAAGCAAAAAGTCACTTAGGGAGAGCAACTATATTCTGACAATCTGTTCTCTTAAATCTGTGTTTCTTTAGGAAGAGAAGGTGCTGAGTTTCATAATTTAATATGAGAGGGTAGGCTTCCTTTTCCTAGAATGGAGTACAAATTTTTAGCTGACGGGTGCAGTATTATTTGCAATGCTAGTATGTAGGAAATGGCATTGAATGGAACCATGGTTTGAAGGATCTACACAAGTAACTGGTTTGAGCAAGAGTCACAGCAGGTACTGATCCCTGACTGTCTAGCAGATTCCCATTTGCTGTTGAAGCCATGGTAAACTCATCTCTTCACATCTTTGACAAGTCAATCAGTCGAGTCTAATGCAGGATGACTTACAAATGTACTTGGGGAAACACACACTTTTGGGATAATTAAATGCCATTATTTTTCTTTCTGATCTCTGCCTTAGCTGGTTATATTCTGTTATTTTATTTTAATCTCTAGCTTAAATAGCTCATTTCTTCTAAGAAGAATACTTATAGTCTCCACTTTGTTAAAAATACTAAAATATACTTTACTATCCAAATATAGAAAGAGTTATTAACACACTGTCTATTAAATATCCCCAGAACTCAGACACTTTACATAACCCAAGTTCCATATTTTCGAATTCCTCTTGAATACTTTACTTTTCTATATTAAAAATCTCAGTTCTTTGATCGAGTTAGAGTGTATATATAACTTTCCAAATGTATTCTAGCCCCAGATATTTTACTGAATTAGTTTCTTTGAAAGATTTTCTTTCTAAGAACCTAAATTATAGTAAGATTCATAGAACATATAGCACTAAAGGAAATTAATAAAGAAAACACTGAGTTTTCTCATGCCATTTGGTAGAGGGAGCCTGTAGAGCATGCCATGGACATTACTTCACCTCAAATATCATTTACATTAATTGAAATTGTCAGCACTGGGCCATCCCAGAGACAGTTGGAGAATGTGACACACTGGGCCTGGCCTGGCAGGATATTCTTCTTGTGTCCTGTCTTGTGTGTCTGATTCACGGTGCAAGTTCCCTTTTTAGTTTCCTCATGTGCAGACCTGTGTGTGTGGTCACTAACCATTTACCGGAGGGAAGTGATTACATCTAAAAATAAAATCTAGCAAATCTGAGGGAGAGGCTAGGGTTTCAGTTCTGGACTTGGTGTGGTTGTCAACAGTTTACAGTTAAAACTAAATGTACTAAAGGATAACCTGAGCCTTCACTGCTGTCCTCTGCTCTATGGCAGTCCTAAAGATTACCTGGAATGTCACTGCAAGTGGGACACAATGCACAAATAATATAGAAGAGTCCATAATAATGTAAACTGGGAAATTGTAAATTCAGGTATTTCTAATTCTTTGATTTACATTATATGTGTCTTATGGGATAAAATACATTTGTGTGTTTTTATAGTGACAAGAAATTTCAGCTTGACTCTGATAGCTTCAGCTCAGCTGCCAGGGCAGAAAAGAAAAATCTATTTATATATATTTATTATATAATAAATATATGTATATAATATAAATAAACATATATAAATATATAAAATGCTTGACAAACTTCAAATTTACTTTAATTGGTTGCTTAAAATGGAATCCTCTCTGATAGAAATTTCTATATCACATGCTTAGTTGCTTCTCTTAATGTGGCCTTAAACATAAGTACTGAATTATTATAAGAATTCTTTAAAAAAAAAACAAACACAGGAAACCAGAGTGAAAACCACAGGTGAAATAGATGGCAGGATGCCATTTAAGACAATATTTTTTCAAACTGTTTTCAAGCTTTAGGTAAACTATCTAGCTGGTACTGAAGATTCTCATAAGCCCAAAGCTAAACACAGAAACCTCATTAAGTCAGTTATCCTACTAACTTAAAGGATAAAGTTATTCTTAATATTTAGCTTATATTTGTTGACAGAAAAGTATCCCATTAACCTCATGGAGAAATTTGTCTTCTGTATTTCTCAATAACTCTTAGCCTGGTACCACCTAAAACTTTTTCACAGTGACTTGCAAAGAGAAAAAAGCATCACAATGACTGGAGACTATGTATGCCTCCTAGCCAGGAGAAAGAGTTTTGAATTAAAGCTAAGTAGTGCAGGTCCTTGTGTGACCTCTGTGCCCTTTTCCTAAAACAGCTATTTTTGTCTCATTTGGAAGCTTTTTTTCTCTATAATATTTTATTATAGGGAAAAATGTCCAGCATGCTATATCTACTTTTGTTAGCTGTGCATTGACTCTCAACATAGAATAGAAGTTATTGTGTTCTCAAATGCTCTGGCAACATATAAAATAAGCACACAGGGGATCTGAAGCTCAGCCAGTACCGACTAGTAAAGAGGACACGTGACTGTCTCTACCCAATAAGAATTCTGATTTTGCCTTTTAAAAATTATGAGAGATGGCTCAGTCTCTAAACGGCCTGCCTTTCAAGCTAAATGAGATTGATCCCCAGTTCTGGGGAGGCAGAGACAGTCAGAGCCCTGAGACCTATTGTAGCCCAGCCAGCAGAGACTACATAGAGAGTCCCAGGCCAATGAAAGAAGTTGCCTCAAATAAAAAAAGTGAATGGCTCCTGAAAAATGACATCCCAGTGGTCCTCTGGTCTCTATATGCATGTGCGCGCATGAGTACAAACATCCACTTACACATGTGCACTGGGACACATTTACATTCAAATGCACCCCCCACACATACACAAATAAAATACAGAATACCCAAGGGGCGTTTTCCATTCTTCTATAGAAGATAAACTAAGTACTTCTACATCTATAAACAACGGTGCTATTATTATCTCCACCTCTGGTCTTCAGGAAAAGTTCCAAGTAGTATCATAGGTAAGAAAGGTAATTTTCCTTAACGAAGATTTGAGATTGATTAAAAAAAAAAAAAAAAGTGCCAAGCAAACTGAATTTTAAATTATAGCCTTATAAGTAAAATTTCTTACATACATCATGTATGCATGTGTAGTATGAAGAAAAAGGAAAATCAAGGCAGAAAATAGACCAGGAGAGTAGTGCGATTCCTAGGGTGCTGTCTTCCTCATCTCTCCTCCACATACTTCCGGCGTGACCGTATGCTCCCATTCTTAAAAAATGAATTATATCAGTCCCAAGTGTGCTTCTCGGTCTCGGTCTGTTTCAGTTTTGTCCTTTCCTTCCTTCCTTCCTTCCTTTCTTCTTTCCTTCCTTCCTTCCCCTCTCTCTCCTTTCCTCTCTCTCCTCCCTCCCTCCCTCCCTTCCTTCCTTCATTCTTTTTCTCCTTTTTTTTCACTCTGTTGATAAAAATTATAATTGGCATGTAATATTTATACATATTTCTGGGATGCAGTATGATAACTCAATATGCATATACATGTACAATAATCAAATGTGATTAAAAAGATTTACATGTTCTTAAACATTTCTTTGTGCTGGGAAGCCTTGACTTTCTGTTTTCTTATTATTTATACAATTTCTAATACATTTTTATTGTTAACTCTAGTTGCTCTTTCTGTAGAACACTGAAATCCTTCCCCTACCCTATTTCCTCTATCCTTCAGCATTACTTGTTTCTATAGTTTTTGAGATAAAACAGCTCACATAAGCAGCTAAGGCTTTATTTTAGCCCATACTTTAAAGGTTCAGTTCCCAACATGATACCAGAAGACTGAGGCAACTGATCCCATTGACATTCAGTCAGGAAGCAGAGAGATGGATCCTGGTATTTTGATTGCTTTCTTTGTTTTTAATCAATCTGGGACCTGAGCCCAGGAAACGATGCTGCCCACACTTAGGCTGGCTCTTTTTGTTAATTAACCTAACAAGAGTTCCCTTATAGATAAATATACCAAGCAGTTTGCCTTCTAGTGATTGGAGATCCTTTCAAGTTGACATTGACCATCAACCTTCTTAGATTCTTGTGACTACTATTATACCCTCCACTTCAATGAATTTAACTTTTCTTTTTTTTTTTTTAGCACCAATGACTAAACTAGAATACAGAGGGTGTTTTTCTCTTTTTATGGCAGGCTTATTTCAAGTTATATAAACTCCTCCAGTTCTACTCATGTTTCTGTCAATGACAAGACTCCATTCATCTTTATGACTAAAATCTATTGTGTATGCATGTATTGCATTTTCTATGTCCAGCTATTTGTCAATAGACATTTTAGTTATTTTTGTAGCTTGGCCATTATAAATGGTATTATAATAGGTACAGAAATAGATATCTTTTGGTATAAGAGCTTCATTACATTTGGGAATGTCTTATTGGGGGGTATTTGAGTTATATCTATTTCCATTTTATGAGTCTTGAGTTCTACACTATTTTTCACAAATATTCTAATAAAACATTTGTATCAACAGTGAACAAGAGATCCCTCTTCTCTTCATCATATCCATCTTTTTCTTGTCATTTATGATAATTCAAATTGGAATGGGTTTGAATATGAATTTCCCTGATGATTGGTGGTGATTTTTTTTTTAAAAAAAATCCAGTTGTTCACCTTTTGTATGCCATCTTTTGAGAAATTCAGGTCACTCACATATAGTTTTAACCAGATTTAGTGTCTTTTCTGTTGTTGAGATTTTAGAGTTCCTGGCATGTTCTAGTTCTTAACCATTAACTTCTTGTCAGTTGGATAGTCTACAGATGTTTTCTCACATTGTGTGTTGTCTCTTTACTGTATTGATTGTTTCTGTTGTTGTACACAGCTTCCAAGTTTTACACAATCCCATGCCCCCTAATTCATAAACTTCTATCCAGCCATTTGAACTACCTATGACTCCTAAATCTTAATACTTCTAGGTCTTTCTAACTGCCACTGATTAATTTGTATGCTATCTAATGAACTCTTATTTTTATGGGGAGATTGCAGTGAATCAGACTTCTATCTATTTTTTTTCATATTAAGTTTTCTTCTTCTCTCTATTCATCTCACTGCCGTGGCTTATTGATTCTTATATCTCACTCCTTCTGCCTTTTCCTATCCCTACTGTTATCTTTGTAGTCCAGGATAACATCATCTCTGGGCTCACAGAGTGTGGGAAAGTGACCAGATAAAATCTCAAGCTAAATTTGAAGTTTAGATAAATAACAAATGATGTTTTTAAATATGCCTGGATGTTTTAGACATTATATCAGACATACTTATGTTAAAATATTATTATTATGTATCTGATGTTTGATTAGGAATTTTCTGCCTGTTTGCTATATTGGGCAATCCTATATGATGTAATAGGAAAATACAGATGGGCAGAGGGGGCTGGGCTCATGTAGGGACATTTAAGAGTAGGCACAAAGGCTGTGAGAATAAGGCACATAGGCACCTGGAAGGCAGCCAGCAAAAGGGTTCTGGGGCAGATGACTGATGGATATAAGAAGGAAACATCACAAAGACCAGGAGACTGGAGTCAAAGAAGTGAAGATGAAGGGGTTAGAGGGTAAGGGGTAGAGACACATGCTTCTGTGTTCTGTGATTGCAAATAATCTGATCTCTACATCTGCAAAGTCAAAAGCTAGACCATGGACTCTGGCACATGTACCAGAGCAATGCACACTGTCCTGTGGATTCTCTTGGGAAATAGTGCTTCATTTGTTTATTCCCAGATAACATGCAAATGGCAGACTTCTGCACTTACAGTGTACAGTCTTTCTCAGAAAGACTTAAATTATGATTATCTGAGACCTATGACAGAATTATCCCTTTCATCTTCAACAGATATATTTCAAGGCTTTCAGTGGATGTCTGAAGTTTGGGTAACATAACTTACATACATTGTTTTTCCTATATGTACATTACTTATCTATAATGAAGATCAAACTATAAATTAATCATAGGAAGAGATTGACAACAATAGCTAGCACTAAAATAAAAATTTAAAAGTTCTCAATATTATGTGATTAAATTTAAATTTAAGAAATTATTTCTGGATTTTTTTCTTTTAATATTTGCACATTTCTTGGATTACTAAGATTTCATGGTAGAAAACTCTCAACAGGAGAATTTTTATAAAAATGCAAGTGTGTAGAGATATTGTACTTTATCTTTGTTTTATTTTTTAGATATACTTATTGTATTTTATGTGTTTAGTGTCTTATCTGCATGTATGCATGTGCACCATATGAATACCTATCTGGTGTCTGCAGATTTCAGAAGATGGTGTTGGACCTCCTGTAACCAGAGTTTTGAATGTTTGTAAGCTCTGCCATTTGGGTGCTAAGAACCCAACCCTGGTACATTGCAAGAATAAGTGCTCTTAACTGGCACATCATTTCTCCAGTCTCAGATATGTACATTTTAACAAAGTTAAAATATAAATTATATCCTATTCAGGCAAATGACACTTTTTCATGCAATTTGTGAAGTGTTCTGTAAGTGATGCTAAGACCCATTGGTAAGCTACAAAATGTCTAACAGAACATGCTGGTCTTCATTTTTCATGACTCCGAAAACTCAGTTTTTCCCTTTGCCTTTTGTATATACTATAATGAGTTCACGTCCTGCTTATTCTAAAGTAGAGTAGCAAAGGTAGCTTATATTTGGGATGATCATCAGTAAATAAATACAAACTGCTTAAAGATTAAATAAATTGAAAAGACAAAATTGAAACAGTTTTGGTCTTAGATATGAGAAAAAAAGGGGAAACTGAAAAAAAATACAATAAAAAAGCAAAAGAAATTTCAGCATGCTGCCAAGTATTTTGGTTAATACTATAATAAAATGAGAACTTACATAACTCACAAAAGAAAATTCTAGATGATAGGAAAGAGCATGTATTTGGAGATATACGTTTTTTAAAAAAATGTTGTTTGTTTTGTTTTTGTTTTATGTGTTTTAGGGATCTTGTCTAAAAATCCTTGCCTCCAACCCTACTGATAATGTTTCTGTACATCATTAAAAAACATTGGCAGGGCTAGAGGAATAGTTCAGGTTAAGAACATATTGAATAATCTTGCAGAGGTCTTGGATTCAGTTCCCAGCACCTGTATGAAAGGTTCACAACAGCCCTTGACTCTAGGGCCATGATATCCACTGCCCTCTTCTGGCTTTTGAGAGTACTGCATTCATGTGTTACACATACATTCAGGCAAAACACTCAAAACCACATGTATTTTAAAATGTCTTTTAAAAAGAAGTGAACTAGTCCCAAGACCTACTAGGTCATGCCTGTTGGTGAATCAGAAACATAACTAACAGATTAAATTGTGCATGTGTGAAAGGGGATACATTTTTTAAGCCCATAATTTAAAAAGTTAATGGGGCCCTGCCAGGAAAGTTGTATTCCGGACCAGGATCAGTTTATGGTTCCTGACCTCAGACTCCCCTTGGCAGACAGGACAGAGGTTTGGCTGTGAGGGGCTCCTCCAGCCACACCTAAAAGAGGGGGCATTGCATGGCTAGCCCCGCCTCCAACTGCATCAGCAGAGGACTGAGGACTCTGAAATTCAGACCCTGTCCAGAGGTGAGGTGAGCAGGTTCCGGCTCCTGATTCCCTGCCGGGAAAGTTGTGTTCTGGGACCAAGATCAGTATGTGGTACTTGATCCTAGACTCTCATTGACAGACAGGACTGGGGTTTGGCTGTGAGGGGCTCCTCCAGCCATACCTAAAAGAAGTGACCTTGGACAGCCGGCCCTGCCTCCAGGGCAAACTGTGTCATCAGAGAAGGACTGAGATCTTCAAATTCAGACCCCTGCCCAGAGCAGAGTCAGAGATCAAGCAGACCCCTTGCTCAGAGGAGACAGGAGACACACAAGACCTCTGCTGCAACTGACTAGGAGCTGCCTAATCGTGAACAACTGAAGTCATGGGCAGATGCCAGTCCAAAAATACATATAATAATGTAAAGAGCAACAAGGTAACTCCAGAAGAAACTGGCAGTTTTCATGAAAATTATCAGGCCGTTATATTTATATACTCAGGTAATGTTTATTATTCCAAAGCCACTTACAGTACAGAAGGTATTCAGAGGGGAAAAGGGAGAAACAGTGTGCAGGAGAGGTCCAAACTGAGTGGTGCTTCCTAACCATGCCATAGGTCAAAAAGGGGTCGGCTCTCTCCTTGTACCGGGCTCTTTCCAGTTGACCATGCCCTGCCCAGCTCAGGTTCCTTGACGTCATTAGAGTTTACCTGGGTAGCTTCTGGTTTCCCACTACAGGTAGTTCTACAACTACAAGACCTGAACAGAGCAATGAAGAGGAAGTGGAAGGAAACTACACCAAAAACACCTTTATGAAGATTATTGAAGCCTCCAAGGAAGATATAAAAATTTTCCTTAAAGAAATAGAAGAAAATACAAAGAAAAAATTGGAAGAGATGAACAAATCCTTGAAAGAAAACCAAAAAAAGGTAAACCAAAAAAATGAAAGAAACATTCTAGAAATTAAAAACTGAAATAGAAGCAATAAAAAAGGAACAAAATGAGACAAAGATGGAAATAGAAAACCTGAAGAAACAAAGCTGGAACTACAGATACAAGCATAACCAACAGAATCCAAGAGATGGAAGAGAGAATCTCTAAAGTAGAAGACTCAGTAGTGGAAATAGATACATCAGTCAAAGAAAATACTAAAACCAAGAAAGCGTGACTTCTTTGTTCATAATAATAATAATAATAATAATAATAAAAGAAAAAAAAGAAATTACTAAAACCAAAAAAGCCATAACACAAAATGTTCAGGAAATCTGGGACACCATGAAAAGACCTAACTTGAGAATAATAGGAATAGAAGAAGGAGAAGAATACCAGCTTAAAGTCACAGATAATGTATTCAATAAAATCATAGAAGAAAACTTTCCTAACTTGAAGAAGGAAATGCCTATAAAGATACAAGAAGCTTACAGAATACCAAATAGATATGACCCCCAAAATGTCAGTTCACCACATAATAATCAAGCCACAAAACATAAAGAACAAAGAAAAAATTTTAAGAGCTGCAAAAGAAAAGGGCCAATTTACATATAAAGGCAGACCCATCAGAATAACACCTGACTATTCAATGGAAACGATGAAAGCAAGAAGGGCTTGGTCAGAAGTTATACAGTCACTAAAAGAGCATGGCTGCCAATCTAGAATATTATATCCAGCAAAATTATCAATCACCATATATGGAGTAAACAAGATATTTCATGACAAAGTCAGACTGAAACAATACCTATCTATCAATCTGGCCCTCCAGAAAGCATTACAGGGAAAACTCCAACCTAATGATCCCATATACACTCATAAAACTACAATCAATAATCCCACAGGAGAATAGCCCAGAGAAAGGAAATACATACAAGCTACCACCAAAAATAGCAGGAAATATCAATCAGTGGTCACTAACATCCCTTTATATTAATGGACTCAATTCATCTATAAAAAGACACACACTAACAAGATGGATACAAAAACAGAAGCCATCCTTCTGTTGCCTACAAGAAACACACCTCAAACGCAAATAAAAACATAGACTCAGAGTAAAGGGTTAGGAAAAGATTTTCCAATCAAATGGTCCTAAGAAACAAGCTAGGGTTGCCATTCTAATATCTAACAAAGTAGACTTTAAGCTAAAAGCAATTAAAAGGGACCAAGTTGGTCATTACTTATTCATCACAGCAAAAATTAGTCAAGAGGAGATTTCCATCCTGAATATTTATGCCCATAATATAAGGGCACCTACCTATGTAACAGAAACACTGCCAAAGCTCAAATCCCACATCAATTCTCACACTCTAATGGTGGGAGACTTCAATACCCCACTTTCATCCCTGGATAGGTCAATCAGACAGAGACTGAACAGAGAAATAAGGAGTGTAACAGAGGTTATGATGCAAATGGATTTAATAGATATCAACAGAAGCTTCCACCCAAATGCAAAGGATTATACATATTTCTCAACTCCTTATGGAACTTTCTCTAGAATTGACCACATAATTGGTCATAAAGGAAATATCAACAGATACAAAACAATGGAAATAAACCTTGTATCATATAGAACACCAGGGCTGAAAGCTAGAGTTCAACAACATCAAAAATTACAGAAAGCCTACCAACTAATGGAAACTAAATGTCACTCAGCTGAACCTCCTCTGGGTCAAGGAGGAAATTAAGAAAGAAATCAACATCTTCCTAGAATTTAATGAAAATGAATCACAACATACCCAAACTAGTGGGATGTAAGGAAAATTCATAGCACTAGATGTCTATATGAAAACCTAGAGAAATCCCACACTAGAGCACTAACAGCACAGCTGAAAACCTTGGAACAATTAGAAGCAAACTCACCTAGAAGGAGAAGAAAGTAGGAAATAATCAAACTTAGAGCTGAAATCAATACAATTGAAACAAAAAGAACAATACAAAGAATCAATGAATCAAAGAGTTGGTTCTTTGAGAAAGTTAATAAGACAGATAAGCACTTATCCAAACTAATCAAAAACCAAAGAAAGAGTATCCAAATCAAGAAAATCAGAAATGAAAAGGGGGACATAACAACAGACCCCCAGGAAATCCAGAGTATTATCAGATCATACTTTGAAAATCTATATTCCACAAAAATGGAAAATCTAGAAGAAATGGACAGCTGTTTGGACAGGTACCATTTACCAAAATTAAATGAAGACCAGATTAATTACCTAAACAGGCCTATAACCCTTAAGAAAATTGAAGCTGTCATTAAAAGCCTCCCAAGGGGGAAAAAAAAAGCCCAGGTCCAGATGGTTTCAGTTCCGAATTCTACCAAACATTCAAAGAAGAATTACTACCATTACCCTCAAACTATTTCACACAGTAGAAACTGAAGGAACATTGCCAAATTCCTTTTATGAGGCCACAATTACCCTAATACCCAAGCCACTCAAAGACACAACAAAGAAGGAGAATTAAAGACCAATTTCTCTCATGAATATTGATGCTAAAATTCTCAACAAAATTTTGGCAAACTGTATACAAAAATATATAAAAATATCATCCACCATGAGCAAGTAGGCTTCATTCCAGAAATGCAGGGATGGTTCAACATACAAAAAACTGTAAATGTCATCCATCATATAAACAAACTCAAAGAACAAAACAACATGATGATATCCTTAGTTGCTGAAAACCCTTTGGCAAAATCCAACACTCCTTTATGATAAAAGCTCTGGAGGGATCAGGAATATAGAGAAAATGCTTCAAAATAATAAAGGCAATTTACAAGAAGCTGACAGCCAACATCAAACTTAATAGAGAAAAACTCAAAGGAATCCCACTAAAATCAGGAACTAGACAAGGATATCCTTTCTCCCCTTATCTATTAAATATAGTTCTTGAAGTTTTAGCTAAAGCAATAGGAGAACGAAAAGAGATTAAGGGGATACAAATTGGAAAAGAAAAAGTGAAACTATCCCTATTTGCAGATGATAAAATTGTATACATAAGTGACTCACAAAATTCTACCAGGGAACTTCTACAGCTGATAAACACCTTCAGCAATGTAGCAGTATAGAAGATTAATTCAAAGAAATCAGTAACCCTTCTATACACTAAAGATAAAAGGTCTAAAAAAATAATAAGGGAAACATCACCCTTTATAATAGCTGCAAATAGTATTAAATACCATGGAGTAACTATAACCAAAGAAGTAACAGATGTATTTGACAAAACTTTTAAATCACTGAAGAAAGAAATTGAAGAGGATTTCAGAAAATGGAAAGCTCTCCCATGTTCCTGGATAGGCAGGATCAACACAGTAAAAATGGTAATTCTACCAAATGCAATCTACAGATTCATTGCACTGCCCATCAAAATCCCAACACAATATTTTAGGGACCTTGGAAGAACAATACTCAATTTCATTTGGAATAGCAGGAAAGCCAGGATTGCCAAAACAATTTTACTCAACAAAAGAACCTCAGGTGGTATCACCATCCCTGACTTCAAGTTATACTATAGAGCTACAGTAATAAAAACAGCCTGGTACTGGCATAAAAACAGACTTGTGGACCAATGGAATAGAATTGAGGATCCAGACATTAACCCAAAACCTATGAACACCTGATCTTTGACAAAGAGGCCCAAAACTTTCAATGGAAAAAAGATAGTATATTTAAGAAATGGTGTTGGCATAGCTGGATGGAAGTGTGCAGAAAAATGCAAATAGATCTGAGCCTGTCACCCTGCACAAAACTCAAATCCAAGTGCATCAAAGACATCCACATAAACCCAGACACTCTCAACTTGATAGAAAAGAAAGTGGGAAATACTCTCTAATGAATTGGCACAGGTGACCACTTCCTAAATATAACACCAGTGGCACAGATACTAAAAACAACAATCAATAATTGGGACCTCCTGAAACTGAGAAGCTTCTGTAAAGCCAAGGACAATGTCAATAGGACAAAGTGACAGCCTACAGAATGGGAAAAGATTTTCACCAACCCTACAAGTGATAAAGGATTGATCTCTAAAATTTATAAAGGATTTGAGAATCTAGAACCCAAAACCTTGACTAACCCAATCAAAAAATGGGGTTCAGAACTACAAAGGGAATTCTCAGCAGAAGAATGCTGCATGGCTGAAAGGCACTTGAAAAAGTGCTCATCATCTTTAGCCATCAGAGAAATAAAAATCAAAACAACTTTGAGATACCACCTGACACCTGTTAGATTGGCTAAGATAAAAGACACAGAGGACAGCCTATGCTGGAGTAGTTCCAGGACAAGGGGAACACTCCTCCATTGATATTGTGAGTGTAGGCTTGTTCAGCCACTCTGGAATGCAGTATGGATGTTTCTCAGAAACCTGAGAATCAATCTCCCCAAGGATCCAGCAATACCATTTCTGGATGTATACCCTAAAGAAGCACAGTCACACACCAAAGGCATTAGCTCAACTGTGTTCATAGCAGCATTATTCATAATAACGAGAACCTGGTAGCAACCTAGATGCCCCTCAACAGAAGAATGGATTAACAAACTGTGGTACATCTACATAATGGAGTACTGCTCAGCAGTAAGAAAAAATGATATCCTAAAATTTGCAGGCAAATGGATGGATTTGGACAATATCCTCCTGAGCGAGGTATCTCAAACCCCGAAAGATAAGCAGGGCATGCACTCACCCATTAGTGGACTCTAAATAAAGCAAAAAAATAAAACAAAACAAAACAAAACAAAACAAAAACAAAAAACAAAAAACAAAAAACTTCCTCTAGAGGAACACGTTAGTCCGTCTCGATGTTGTGGGGAGGAAACTGGATCTGCCAGGAGTGGAGGCTGATCTGAGCAATACTGGGGCCTTAGGACCTCCTGCCCATGCTGGGGAGGAGATGGGGAGATGTGAAGAAGAAAGAGTGATCTGAGGGTATGGGAGGAGGATGGTATCTTGAATAAGGATATACACAGATAGAAAATGTGACTTTATTCATAATAAAAAATTTTTTAAAAAAGAGCACAGGAGACTTATTAGCAGATCAGGACTTGAAGGTGGTCATGACCTGCATTGCCCCATTTGAGCTGCCCCTTAGAAGTGCATCTTTGTTATGGAAATGCAGTCTAATTACTGTTGAATAAACATTTACACCTTAAAAAAACAAGCAATAGGAACAAATATATTTCATTAAAGAATGAACAGAGTTTCTTAGGTATGTTATTATTATGTTTAAAAAATGTTTCTCAGAGATATTCAATACAGAGAAAATTTATTTGCTAGAAATGTTTTTCTCTACTCTTCCATCGAGGAGTTGCATGACCTATTTCTCTAGGGTGACTCATTTTCAGATCACCAGGAATCAGAGTTAAAATATGTCATTGAGATAAGGTCGTGACATATGCAAGACTGAGCCAGATGACTTCCCTTTTGATTTTTGTGGCTCTTTTCAATATTTCACCAGTCCTATAGACTGCCCAGGTCTTTCAACCATTTAAAGAAGAAATTAATTCTGATAATCATTACACTAAACACTTTAGCATACATTTGCTAAAGCTACTTTTATTTGCTTTTGAAAAACTGCTGAGTTCTGTAAGCAATGCTTCTTCCTTAGTAAGGTGGCATTCATTACTTTGAAATACTTCAGAAAGCCCCTGAAGGTCAGATGTGCTGTGTTTTATCCTGTCCACCTGCAACAATATTTGAACCTTATTAAGTATAAAGGTACATTAATATTAAAATGCACATGTATGTGCATATGTTTATATTTGAATAAATTAACATACCCAACTTGTATAGCTACTTCCAGTGTTTTATATTAAAATTTATATGCCAATATTTAAATTGATTAGCATATCTAGCTTATGATAGGCATTGCTGCTGCTTCATTCTCCCTTTTTATGCAATACATTGGTAAATCTTCATGAATTTAACTAATCGCACCTTAAATTTTAAAACACTTAGTTTTAATTTGTTTTGTTCAGCTATTTGCAACAAGGCATGTGTTCTAAAGGTAAGAAATGGCACTAGTGTTTTATAAGCTAAATACTTTTAGTGGAAAAATACATAAATATTGCTGTAAATGTTGAATTCCATTTATTTCAAACCAGTATGTTTATTCCGTTGCCATCAACATATATTTGCTAGGAAGAATTTAAATGAGATTTACAGTTTCCTCTTGGAAACAGGCCACACACAGACCTCCATTCCAAAATCTGACAGCAGGGAAGCCCTTCTGATGCCCAGAGATTCATCCTGCCAATCAAGCACTGCATCTCTCCTTTGTGTGCCCATGTTATGAAGAATGCAAGGCTCCTCTTCAGGTTTTTTCCGTATAGACATTCACAGCCAGTATACATTTTTATTGAGATTTTGCTTTTTTAATTTAAATTATAGTTGTTTTTACATTAAAATAGTTTCTCAAGAAAGCTACTGTTTTTCTCCTTGTGTTGAGATTTTGCTTATATATATGTAGTCTAAAGCCAGTAAATGTTAAAAGCACACTTCATTAAATTTTTTACATGTTTATGTGTATAGTTATGTAATTATCAATCAAATAAAATCATAAGATATATTCAGAATTCTAGAGATATAGAATATATCTCTCTATATATAGTATATATATAGCAATATATACTTGCTCTGAGGTGCCACCCTTTCATGGTTATCTCTCATCTAGCAGAGATTGTATAATTATTATATAAATGGAATAGGTAGTATTATTTAGGGGAAATGGCACTCCCCCACTTACTTTGTCTCTAAGATCCAAACATTTCAATGTATCCAATCAATTTTTTTATGATTATCCAGTTTTTTCATTTTTTTTCCTGTAGTATGACTTCTTTTTGATGAACTTTACATTGTAACTCTGAACAGGCATTCTTATTTTAAAAGGTCATGTATGTCCATATGTTGCTCTCATGTCTTGTGTGTCATTGAGTTTCTCTTAGAGTTCAAGCATCATGAGTTTCCGTAAATACTGTCACACATTTTTTATCAAGTTGTTGTACCACCATATGCAACGTAGAAGGGCTGGAAATATTAACCATTTGTCACATCCTCATCAACACTTGGAGCAACTTTACTTTTGGTCATTTAATGGAATCTCATTATTTTCCTCTACATCTCTGATTACTGATGAGGTGACACACCTTTGAATATGTGAGTTCATAATTTGGAGATTCTGCTTTGTGAAGTGCTTCAAATGTTTTGAATTTATTTGTAATGAACTTTTTTTCATGTTTATCCATTTGTGGGAGCTGAGAGTTTGCTTTGGACTTGATACTTCCCTGGATATTTTCCCCTTTTGTGCAATTTGCCTTCTCTCTTTAATACGCATATGTAGGTACCTTCTCCTATTCTCTAGCTTGTCTTTTTACACTTCTGATCTTTTGATCAACAAAGTGTTTTAATTTAATGAAACCCTATTTATCAATATTTTCTTTCATCTGTAGTGCTTTGTCTCTTTCAAGAAACGCTTTGCTTCTCCAAGTTCACAAAGCTTTTTGCTTTACCAAACCTGCTTTAGGTTTTACATTATCATTTATAATTTCTCCAATTCCTGCATGTGGTGTAAAAAAATCAAGATTCTATGTTTTCTGGTATCAATATCTAATACCACACCTCACTGATTAAATATATTCTTTATTTCCTACTGAATTACAGTAATCTTTTTGCAGTAAATAGAGCTATATGTGGAAGGCTCTATATATGAATTTTCTGTTCCATTTCATTGATCAGTCTTCCTATATGTACACCAATGCTATGTTAACAGGATATCTTGTATCTCATGTTTGTCTTCAAGTTATTGTTCAACTTTGCCATTAGCTATTTTGTTTCTTTGTTCTTCCATTTAAACTAGAGAATAAGCTTATTGGTTTTCTGTCTTAGAAAAACAGAATAGAATAAAGTCTTTTTTATGCATGTATCCCCTTGTTCCAATTCCCTTCCCCCTTCCAACCCCTCCCAGTCAGTCTTCAACCTCCCTCCTCCCCATTCCTCATCCCCTCTCCAGAAAGGGCAAGAGGTCCCAAGGTGAATTAGCTCAGCATCCACTCCAGGCAAGTTCTATTTCCTCATCCTAATATCAAGACTGAGTTAGGTGTTCCTCTGGAGGGAATGGGCTCTGAAGTGCCAGTCCATGCACAGAAACACAGTCTGAACCCTTCCCTTGAGGCTCCACATATTGCCCATGTCAGTGGACAGTTGCCTATCTTTTGAGGGTCTAGTTCCTTTTCCTGATGGTTCCCAGGTGGCTGTTCTTGATTCAGTGAGCTCCTCAGAGCTCCAGCCAGCCATCACTGTGAGAATTTTCCTGGAAAATCTTATTGGTTTTTAAACACACACACACTCATGCACATGCACACGACACTGATCTATTGGAAATGGAATTTTAATTGTCATTCATAAAGAGTATGTTATTGCTTTTTACTTGCAAATTCTGGATAGCATTACTTAGACTTTGAGATTCCTCTCGTTAAGTATGCTATTCTGATTCCTTGACACAGCTCTAGGTCTGAGGTATGTTTGCCAATTGGAGGGCTGAAGCACTTAGTAGTTAACTGGAAAATTAGAGGTTTTTTATTTTCAGCCAAACAGACCATCAGTTTGGCCATAAGCAGTTTATTTCCTGTTTATACGATAAAATTTAAGACATCAAATGCAAGCACAAATTTCAACATGGAGAATTGAACTTGTGACTATAAAATGTAAAAGGTTTAATATACTTAATTTAAGAGTAAGCTGTATTGTTGTATCGTGGTATGACTTGGAAAATGGGTGGGAGTTTTATCAATACTACTTCACTTATAAGTTATAGTCAGAATTAGATTTAAATATAATGCAAATAAATATATATACTGATTTAATATATATACTAATATATGCATATGCATTACTACATTTCTATGATGTGTTTTATTGGAAATATAAACTCACTGAGTAGACATTAACTTTATCCTTTTGAGCATTATGGACAAACTTATAAAGCATTAACTTCCTCAATTTTTATGATACAGAAAAATTTTGCTTCCTAATTTTATTAAGTTGTTCTGCCAATGTCTCCTTCTGCTATAGAGGCTTAGGATCACTTAATAACAAACCTGAATAAAGTTATGATAAAATATAGCAATAATTTACTTAATTGATTAATTGATAGAGTATACATTGGATTGGAGAGCTTAATGGTGCTATGAAAGTTAACTGATTCCTTTGGTCAAATTAATTAAAAAATATGGATATTTGAGTTCTGGTGATAATAATAGCCAGTGATAATAATCACCTTGTTTTACCATGAGCCAGGCAATATTTACTTTTTTAAATATGAGCAAAACATAAAATCTTCATAGACATACTGAGGATCATCATGCGCACTTTATGGAAATTTAATAAAATACTTTATTTTATTTTTTATTTTCCCTTTAATCTTGCTTATGACTGTATGGTAGCATTCAACTTTAGTTGGAAAAAGTAAGATGGACATTTTATTTCAAATTACTTATGCTTGTCTTTTAAATAGAGTCAACCTGCCCTACACTGAGAATGGAGGGGCATCAAGATGACAGGAACAAACCTGAAGTCTTGGGTAAGCATTCTTGGCCAAGCACCACTTTGTACAAAGTGTCCATTCATAGTCACCAGATGCTGTGAGGTTGTAGTTCAATAAGGGACTTCTCCAGGGAGTGGGAATTCAGAGTGGGTAAAGTACAATATCTCATTAAAGGAATAATGATTTCCTTCTCTTCAGTATGGCTTGTTATAAACCACTTGTCCAAGGAGAGGCTTCACTCTACCCAGAAGGAACCCAGAGATTTTTATCCTCCTGACTGGAAGGAGAACTCCTAGGTGGACCTGAATGCTCCCTAGGTGGGCCTGAGTGCTCCTTTGCAAAAATTGCAAGTTAAGATCATTACATGCACATAGAATTGGAAAGTAAATGCTACTTGTGAAATACTGTCAGCAGAGTTCTATATTGTTTAATCTCAGGGTAACAAGAGCTCCACTTGGTGGAGAGCAAAAGTTACATAAAACCACAAAAGTTGTGCCTTATGTTGCAATTGTGTAAAAAGAAAAGAATATTTTTTAGAAGATGTTCTACTATTCATATTTAGTCATGATTTCCATACTATTATGGTGTAATGTTTTATATTTTTATTTTTCTTTATAATGTCTTTCATTATTAATGTTGCCTTCGTTGGTTTTGTTGTTATTGCTATTTCTTTGTTGTCTGTTTGTTGACAGGATCGCCCTATGTAGGTCAGGTTAGCCTCAAACTCAGGATCTTCTTGCTTCAGTCTCTAAAATGTGCTACCAAGCCGGGTCAACATTTCTATTTTCCTTTCCTCCTCCTGTTAGTTTCCATATTCTCTTTCTGTTTTTCTCTAATCCTCTCACACATACATGATAATAACACATATATTTCACTAGAATTCTATATCCCCACATTCATATAATTCTCCTGAAGTATGTTTTTGTAAAAGACTAGACTTGAAAAGAATGGCTTCTACTTTTATTCTGGCTAATGGTCTGTTTAGAGATGGTACAATGGACCACTGTAAACAATTTGCTTAGGTCACTTCCTAATTTAAAGCAAAGTGATGTTGTATTCCTCTGAAACATCCATGGGAAGCAAGGATGGTGATGGACATTTGCAATCTTAACCCTGGGGAGGCTGCAGCAGAAGGATGGCTGTGCATCAGACTAGGCATAGCCAAAAAGAACTATATTTATGAACCCTTTTTTTTTTTAAAGAGATAGCTGTGTCTCCTGTAGACAGAGAAGTTTATTCTCTTGTACACTAAAAGGAAAATAAGCAAAGAAGAAATTGAGTCTACTTGTTGATTTCTGAACAGGACAATTTTATTTTTAAAGCAATTAACCTGTATATAGGAATAACAAGTTTCTGTTTGAAAATCAGTATGCCTGTGAGTTTATTGGGAGGTTTAATAACTTGTCACATTTTACAGGATTTGACCTGGGAGAGAGCTTTGCTCTGAGGCATGCATTTTGTGAAGGCGATAAAACCTGCTTCAAATTGGGAAGTGCACTTCTTCTCAGAGACACTAGGTGAGTAAACCAATTCATTTTCTATTCATTTTAATAATACTACAAAGATTACTTTCTAACAATATTCCAAATTCTTGTTCAAAAGTATAAAATCTCAGTAGTGCTCCCTCCCAATGCTGTAACAAATATATGACTTAAGTATTTATTATTGATAAAACTCTGCAATTGAAACTTTTACATGCACAGAGAAATAGCTTTTAGAAAATTAAATACATTTTTGGAGTAATCTTTTTAGCATTTAAAGTAGACGTTACTGATATCTGATCTTAAAAGTGAACTTTGAAGCATAATGCTCAATGTAGATTAAGAGACAAAAGACTGCTACTGTATTTATTCCTATGTATACTGTGTTTTGTGGGGAATTAAAACAACACTTTATTAGCCATGGGTGTTTTTTTCTAAATAGAGCTTGGAGTAATGAGAAATTGTTTTGCAGTTTAACCTTTTTGTATTTATAGCTTGGGTCAAACTTGAACATCTTTGTGTGCAAATGCACGATTATGGAAAAACATCACAGTCTCCCTGGGTTTAGAACTCAGTATAGATGTCTTTTGTGTAAAAATGAATACAGCATGCCTGTGTGTTATCACTTTCGACACACATCTTCTTGCCTATCCTCAGGTTCTCCACATAGACTTAGTTCCTAACTTGTTTTCCTCTTTTGTGATGCTTTGGAAGACTTTAATTCAATGGCATGTTTCTGTTCATTCGTTGATGAGAAGCAAGGATGTTAAGGAAGAGCAGAACTTGAAATAGGAGATCTGTCAGGAGTACTGTCATGTGGGGCACTTTCATTAGGTGCCACAAAGCATAAGTTCAGGTGACTTCATGAGCAGACACTAAGGGCAACCCTGAAGTTCCTTGCTTGGATATGCTTATACTGTAAGGAAAAGCAAGATGCATGTTAGTGTGTGCATGTGTGTGCATGTGTGTGTGTGTGTGTGTGTGTGTGTGTGTGTGTGTGTGTGTGTAGGGAAGAAGAGAGGGATGCTGTAAGGAAAAGCAAGATGCATGTTAATGTGTGTGTATGAAGGGAGGGAGAGAGGGAGGGAGGAGAGGAGGGAAGGAGGGAAGAAGAGAGATTAACTACTGATAGATAACATTTCTTAATAAGTTTAGGAAAGACAATATATTCTTTTCAAACAATTAGATGCATTACTCTTCTTACCTCTTTTTTTCTGTTGATTTAAATTCCTGTAAGACTGGTAATGTAGGAAGAGAATTGACTGGAGTGAGACATTTTAAATTCACTGGACTTTTACGAAAGCAGAATAAGCTAATTTTAAAAGTATTGCCACTATTAGGTGATGGTATTCTCTCTTTAAGTCCACAGGATTATAAATAAATTGAAGTCTGCTTTCCAACCTTTGGCTCTAAATCACTCTCCAGTCTCTGGACGATCAATGAAAGTGAATTTTCTGGCTCTGCAGAGCATAACCCCAGGTTCCTCCACAACAGGAAACTGGAGGGTGTCTGATTAAGCTGACTAGTGAGTGTCAAGTCACTTGGCTCATGTCCACTTACATTTCACTCACTGAGCCAAGTATGCTAGGATGCTTCTCTTGCATGATGCCATTTTGATTTTTCAATGGGCCTGGAGTAAAATTGCAGCTATTTATATATTTGTAAATAAGCTGCATTGCTAAGTCAGCATGGGAAAAGGCAGATGCTGTTTTATATGGAAAATGAAAATGCTTTCTGTGCCTGAACTTGTTTTTATTGTTCTGGCATTTTCTACTTGACATTCATGAGGGAAGCTGCCTCATGAATGTGGGAATCAGAAACCTATTTGAGTACATCCAATATCTTCAGCCTGGCTTCCTGTCGGACACACAAGATTTGCTCAAGCAAGGATCCTCAAGATATCTATACTTATATCTACATATCTATATCTAAATTATTGTACACTTAGAGGCACTTTGACTCAAGGGTGCCTTGAGAACTTGGTGTGGTTTTCTTGATTTGAAACTCCTGTGTTTTTTTTTTCCAGTATTCCTTGAACTAACAAAGGATAAGTATTGGTGCTTTAAAAGATTTTGGGTGGCATACTATCTAGTTGTCTAAATTATTTTTTCAGAGAAGTTTTTTTCCCCTTTCTTATGGTTCTTAGTCTTATTGCTAAAAGAATTTAAGACTGGACTCAAACGGAATTTTAAAGACAATTTTATTAGAGTTTAAAAGAAAAACCCTTAGGACAGTCAAGCAGTAAATCTCACCAGAGTCAAAGAAAGTGAAAGAGAGAAAAAATCCCATTTTTTTTTAACCAGCATGAAGTTTAGACACATGGCAGACAAGTAGACTCATGGCAAGGAGTAAGGAAGCCCCCAGTGTGAGGGAATGTGTGCTTAGAAAGACAGAAAGAAAGGAAAAGTTACACTTCTCTGTGTAATTCAGGAAGGTAAGAATACATAGAAAGCTGCATAGATGTGCTCTGTAGGACAATGTGCTGTGGGGAAGAATCCAGGGGAAGAAAAAATATGGAAAAATCTCATTAAAGGAAAACATATCCTACCTATCTCTTTAGACTGGCTTAAAAGAAGCCTACCTTCCTAGGATTTGTACCTTGGACAGGTGATTGACCTGGTCCAACTGGAATGTTATGTCACCACCAGGCCAGAAATACTGTTTTCTTGACTAGGAGGGGTATTTTTCTTTTTGGTTTTGTACTTTCTTTTCTTTTCTTTCTTTCTCATTCAAGATAGGGTCTCTCTGTGTAACAGTTCTGTCTTGGAGCTCACTTTGTAGACCAGGTTGGCTTCAAACTCAAAGAGATTCACCTGCCTCTGACTCCCAAGCTTTGGGATTAAAAGCATGTGGCACCAGCATCCAGAAGAGTATTTTTCTTAATGAGCCTTTATTAATATTCTAACAATCCAAAGGTGATGGTTCATAAGTTTTGAATTTTTATGTACTGTTTATACTAAAGTCATTATACTCAGAGCTGGGTTAGGAAAGGAAATGGTGAATTAATGTAAAGAGTTGAATTTTCTGATTTATTATTGGTCCTAATATGGTAAATCATCCTAACTCTGTGGTTATTTATTTATGTAGTGCTGTCAGAAATACTATGCTAAGGTAGATTTTGAGGCCATATTGAATTCTGTAGATTTTTAGCATTCTGATCCACAAGAGGAAAAAAAGTGTGGGGCACTCACATGAGTTTTAGATATGCAAGTGCTCTGATTCATGATAAAACCCTGGAAATTCGTGGGTTTTGCATTTGAAATGACACAGGAGAATGAACTGATGCTTAGCATAAAAAAATATCCAGATAATACAACTTTGTGAGCTAGGATAACATACTTTACTTGTGATATATTTAACACATATGACACCGGATATGTAAAAAACAAAAAACAAAAAACCTCTCAATCTTTTACAATGCTAAATATATTCTACTTAGAATGGAATAAACATATTCTGATTTTTGGCACTAAGATAAATCTCTAGTGAAGAGGAGTCATCTGTCTCTGTCTCCTTAATTTCATGGTTGCTTCATGGAAGCAGGGTTATTTAGCTCTACACTTTTACATGGAAGACAGGATAGTTAGTGAGGGAAGAATGGTGGTTATGAGACACCAGAAGAAAAGGTATATTAGTATTGTTTTCATTGCTATGAAAATACACCATGACCAAAAAGGTTCATGGAAGAAAGAGTTTATTTGGACTTACAGTTCCAGAGGGGGGCTACGTAATGGCTATGGGCAAGGGCAGGACACAGACATGGTAACAAGTGTCTAGACAGGGATCCAGGAGATTACCTATTCAACTGCAAAAAGAAAGCAGAATAAACTAGAAGTGAGCAAAGTTATGAACTCTCAATGCAGGTCCTCAGTGATTTACTTCCTCCAGCAAAGCTGCAGCATTTCCGTAAATAACATCATAGCCTAGAGACTGACAGTTCAAATACTTATGGGAAGATTTTTCTCATTTAAATGAGCACAGTTGTGCAGTAGGAAAGATGCAAGGAAGTGCATAAAGAATTGATGGCCACTTGAGGTGATAAATACATTTAATTTCATATTAATATCATTACATAATACACATATCAAAAATTATATGAGACCCTATTGTTAGGTATGACTTTTATATATCCATTTAAGTAAACTTGTAAGCCCAAAGGACAAGTAAACTTTATGGGGGAAAATGCTTACACTCCATTGAGATGATAGAAGTGTCAATGGATAATCAAAAAAGGCTAAGAAAATGTCCTACAAATAACACCCTGAACAAATCTGAAAGAAAGGGAAGAAGTAAGTAGAAGCTAGTCTAATTTATATTTTTATATTTTAGACAATTGGGGGGGCCTCTGGAGTTTAGCATCTCCCTTGGAAATCACCCTGACCCTGAGTGATGCACTGGATAGCTTATGTCAAGATTTACATGTTGTCTTTGCTAGTTTTGGATGACAGACCCATTGAGTATGGCTTTTTCACATGGGCTTTCATACAAATTCAAGTTGATTGTTATTTATTTTTTATTTTTTCTTACATCCCAACTCAGTTTCCCCTCTCTCTTCTCCTCCAACACAACCTGTCATTAGTCAAACTCAGCTTTTTAGTATTATAAACTGCACTGCACGATACGGGAAATAGATTTTTACTCTATATGTACAATTATTTTCTTAAGATTGAATTTTTAGAAATGAAAGCCATCTTTAGGGATCTTGATAGAGTACTAACTCTGTCCCATCATATTCATATCCTTGCATACTCTGTATTCTCTGAAGTCTTCTGTAGCATTAGGGCCTGTTGTTTTAAATTTATATGTGTTGTTTTTAAGCTTAAATTTCAGGCAGTTACAAACAGGAGCTAGGATGTGTTTTTCTAACTACCATAGATGTTACAAAATGGTTTTGTTCAGCTAAAGGACAAATTAGAAGCATCATTAACAAGTCCCTGAAATTTATGCAATCAAAGCTTATTTCAGTGAACATATCTCATGGCTCAGCACTGAATTATGTTCCAGGCTCTCTCCTGGTAAGGGACTGGCGTTTGTCTTCCTGGAAGCTGTTAGAGAGATACAGAATACAAGGAATTTTACAGCTGTGTCCATTTTCCTACAGACATCATAATTTCATGTATTATCGCAACTGAAACAGATTCCATTGCATCACATTTTCTTCATCTGTTCAACTTCTGAGACACAAAGCACTTCTTAGTTATTGTAAATGGAACAGCAATAAACATGGAAATGTTACATTAAGTGAAGAATCCCAGACTGAGAAAGACAAACCCACATATTTTCTTTCATATGTATATATATATAGAATATGAAAATATTATATATGATATTTAATCCATCTATATAACTAAAAAGCAGATCAGGAGTGGGAGAAAATAAAAAGAGACAGTCATGGAGTACATGTAACATAAAAAAGAAGAGAACTGACTGGGGAGGGAATTTGAAGAAGGGGTCTAGGAGGCTGGAGGACAGAAAAGGAGACTGAGGATCAACAGGAACAAAGAATGTATGAAAAGAACACAATGGAACCCATCACTTTATATATATATGTGTGTGTGTGTGTGTGTGTGTGTGTGTGTGTGTGTGTGTGAGAGAGAGAGAGAGAGAGAGAGAGAGAGAGAGAGAGAGAGAGAGTTCCAGGTGGACTCAAGCTTCTGGCTTCTTAGGGCAGCAGCCCTCACATGCACATACTCACTCACACATAGGAATAATTAAAACTAAAGAAAGCTTCAAAAACAGCAAATAATAATAGAATGAACAACAACAATAATAAAGATTTGCGTTCCCGTTGTACTGGCCTGGAGAATCTGAAGCCTTTGTGTTTCACGGTTCAGCAGGGTTAAACTACTCAAAGCCCACTCTTCTGTCACTGAAGTTAATCTTTAAACATCAAGCATTTAAAGGCCAGTTTTCACTATTTTCATTCCTTCCCTCATATGGGCCTGTTTTCTAACCCGTGTCCCCTTCCCCCCCTCTTTTCTTTTGCTCTTAGTTGGGTCCTTTCCAAGTACTTAGAAGCAGCTAAATTCTGAGGCATGAAACCATGCTCAGAAACTCGGCCACAAGCCTCTAATTCCTAAGCGGTTTTCAAGGATCACTTTGCAGCTCCATTAAGCTATGGAGAGTGACTATGCCTCTCCTGGGCTTTCCTTTGGACATTCTTTTGTTTTGAGATAGGAAGCTTCCTATATATGGGCCATGTGACTTAGCTAAAGCCTTGTCCAGCTGTTTTATGAGACTGACTGACGGTTAAACATCATTCTTTATGTCATCAGTGTACTTCCTTAATTATCAGCTGGTATGCTAAGAATGTGAGGTGAGCCACTGCTCAGACATTTTAAAATAGAAGGGAAAGACTGCTGGGCTCATGACTGAGGAATTAAGTCAAGCTAGTCAGCAAAATTATTAATATTAGATCTGAAAGAATTTAAAGATAACTGTTGTAGAAGTTTTAAATAATGCAAGAAAATATTGAATTACTAACAGTTGCAAGAAATTATCTCAGAACTCTTTAGAAAATCAGGGATACTTATATCTATCAACAAGTTACTTAATATAAAAGTGACTACTAAAATGTAAAAATGATTCAAAATCCTCTAGTATTTTTGTTTGTCTTGGAAAAATTTTTTTATTACCTCCAAATTTTCTTTATAATTAGGTAGATATAAAGTAGTGAACAGAAATTAAGCCAGATATATGTAACAATTTAATGGAACCTGATAATCTAATTTCAATATTTTTCAAGTTCACATTTAAGTCTTCCCATCATGTGGTTCATCGGGAAACTAAGCAACCTATAAATACTTCAGCTGACTGTCATATTAACTATCTGTTGCATAATTTCTTCTACAATTCAGTTAGGAAGAACCTTTAAGAAACTTCTTTATGTATAAAGAGGTTAGTTAAACATAACATGATATTTAAAAAACTGTATCTGAATTGTTAGATGAAGACTGCTTCTTAAAGAACAATATCACTGAGGTGAAGGACAAGTCACCTAAAGAACCTAAGGAGACATGAACACATGCTAAATGGGTACACTATACATCTTTTTGTGACCATCTATCTCTACCGCTAACAATTCAGAAAATTTAAGAGTATTCTTACATTAATTGCACAAAAAAGTAAACAAGAAAACCCTTTGAGATTACAACTATGAAATCACGTGGTTATAGAAGTCCTGCTGCGTTGATGTGCAAAACGTTTACCTTTCTTGTCAGTCACCTATCAAGACTTGGGAAAGTTTTATCTTTTTAACATCAAACTTAGTTAATTGGATATTCTTCTTTTAGATTTCACATCGCTTAATATTATTTTGGAAAAGTAAATAACATAAGTAATTGATCACAAGTGTACAGATGAATTTCAATTTACTTTAATTAAAGGTTCCCTTGAGTGTGAACCCAGAGACATCATTTGTTGAGGAACTTTTAAAATTTTGTATTTATTTATGAGTATTAGTGGACAAAACAATTACAAGGTTTAGATATTTTTCTTTCATGTGAGATATGAATGAAGATACTATGAAGAGATTTATTTACATAATATTAATTCATATTTAATATATTGGTAAAGTAAGAATTTTCTTCATTTCCTTCAAAGAGTACATTCTTAAAAGTTAAATCCACCATCAAATAAAATGAAAGCAAATGCAAGTAAGACACTGCTATGGATTTTCAAACTTACCTCTTTCTAGATTCAAATGCATATAAACTTTTGAAAGTGATTATGGTTCCCTTTCTGAGAAACATAGTGGGTTTTTCCTCTATGTGCGTTAGTGTAGAAACAAGACTTCCTATGAAAGAGCCAGTGTGTTCTTCTAGAAGGGAAGGAAAGCAACTGAAACTCAGACTTGTATCTCTGAGCATACAGTTAATGCTTTAAGTGTTCAGAGGAAAACAGAAACCCCATGTCAATAGGCTATAACTTTGGGATGGGAGAAGAGAAGAAGAAAGAAAAAAGAAAAAAAAAGAAAGGGCAGGAAAAGAACAAAAGATGGGCTGGCATCACGATTTCTGTCAACTTGACATTAAATCCTGAGAAGAGGGGACCCCAGTTGAGGAAAAGGCTCAATCAGAAGACCCATGGGTGTGTCTGAGGGCATTTTCAAACTACACAAAATAAAACAGGTGCATAAGCACATGCTTCATTCACCTCTAATCTTATTAAGACCATAGCATTCCTGTGGAGATGAATTAATAATTGACCTAAGAAACTAGAAATATATTATTTTATAATGCTTACCAGCTTTCAAATATTTAGGCGTAACCTTAAATTTATGAATCATTTTCTTTACTTTTAGTTTAGCATATGTGTATATGTATGTGAGTGCGTGCGTGCGTGCGTGTATGTGTGTGTGTGTGTGTGTGTGCATGTATAAACATGCCACCATGTATAATGTGGGGCCACAGGGTAACTTGTGAAACTGGGTGCCCTCATGGCACTGTATGGCTTCTGGAATTGAATTCAGGTTTTCAGGCATGGCCACCAGCAACTTTATTCCCTGGTCTGTTCTGACCCTAAATTTATGAGTTAGTTGAAGAGCTAATGATAGTGATATATCATCTTTTGTTATGTACTTAAGAATATATTTATAGCAACTTTGCAGAATTTTTGTAAGTTGGTAGGACTCCATTTTCATACATATCAGTATAATCATAATAGCCTTATAATCACTCTTGGTTATAGTATGCTATAATCAAAATTTCAGTGACAACCTTTGAGATTTATGTCAACCAAGTAAGAATATCTGTGGTGCCTAATAACTCATGAATTTCTTACTATATTAATTTTTCTTTTTATAAATAAAGGCTAATCAAAAATGGTAATTATATTATATTGATGTGGCCCACATACTCATGCATACCTTGCCCATGGCTTCATTTTAACAACAATTTACATCTCTTAAAATACATTCACTCTTTAAAAGGGTGAATATTTCATAACTTTAAACAAAAAATATTGAAATATTTGACAAGAAAATTTGATTTAATATTTTGAGTTTGTGATAGATTTGTCAGTATTTTAATCAGCATTGATGCATATGGTGATACCATGAAGAACTAACATCTTATGCTTCAATATGAGTTTGCATTAGGCAGTGTTACTTGAGCCCTCTCATCTTGCTCTTTAAATCTTGGGATTCTTGTCTCAGCCGTCTTCTCCACAGGTGACCTTTCTGCTCTTCTCATTTGTGATGCTCCTCTCCTCCAAGCCAGCATCCTCTGAGAACTTCATCCACCATTGATCCTTTCCTCTTGTGTCTTTACCTCATCTCTTCATAGTGTCTTAGCCTCTCATTCTTCAAATAGATACTTAATACCACATTCACTCATAAACCTCTAGATGTTACTAATGTGTTTTCTTATTCATCCCTTAACCCAGTCACATCTAAGATTTCTTCAGCCTTATAAAAACTTCTTTTGCTGAGATATTTACAATTACTGTTCTATTTCCAGGGCCAAGAGCATCAGTATTAGACGTCTCTCTCATACCTTGTTTATCTTTTCTGCTAACTGGATAGCACTGGAGCCTAGAAAACCTAGTGAATGCCCTGTCATTAGCACTCAGTCCTTGTCGATGTCTTCAGTCAACTTTACTTGAATTTTGTGTTCCAATACACTTGATTTTTGATAGAATTTTGTACACAACATTGGTCTCATTCTGACCTGAGTCATAGAAGTGGTCCCAGAAGACTCAACCATTTTGAGGCTCAAAATGATGTCATAAGTACATGGAAGCTCCTGTTGGTGTGATGTTTCCCCCTTACCTGATTATCTAGGGATTCTCAGTTCTTCTAAAAAGGCTATTCTGATTCATTTTCTGGTAAAATAGGGGTTCATTATGTGTTCATATTTAAAACAAAAAGCTGAGGATTTAGCCCACTGATTTTAGCACAGGCCACTATCATGGCCTATGCAATGCCCTTGGGTTTTGGTTTAATTCCTAGCTCTTCGAAGAAAATACAAATCAGAACAGAACAAAAGAGGCAAGTAAATCCACTTCCATCATTGTTTTCTAAACTGCTTGCCATGAATACTGTCCTTGCTAGAATTTCTATTCATTAAAATGTTGCTTCCCAAGATCCAATCAAATTCTGCTCAGTCCTACTCATCTTCAGTCTTCAGGTAGTACACACACACACACACACACACACACACACACAGACTTTGGTGGGATGTGGTGAGGATCCAATGCCTCTAACTCTAGGGCACTGAGGAGACATTGTGTATCCACACAGTCTCACAGAGTTCTCAGTAAATATAGTTCTACTGACTCTTGGTTCTCCTTTCATTGGGCTCAAAAGTTAGAGCTATGAATATAAGCAATTCTTTCAAATGCCTTCAGGTTGCCTTGCTCTTTTTGACATAAAATTATCTGTGCTAAGGAGGGCCATACAAAAAAGAGCTTTATAATGTTGTGTCACCATTAAGTGCAGCTTTGATGCCAGTGAAGACAAAGAAATTCTACAAAGTATTCACTCGATTCCTAAATGATCATGTATACTCACTGTGGACTGAAAGATGAATAAAGACACAGTTCATTCTTTCAAGTTATTTCTGGCCCAAAAGACAGAGAGGCCAACAATTAGCTACTATGAAATGGAATGGAATGTCATATATATGTGACATGCACTCTGGGAGAGCAGTTTCACAGAGGATTTGAAAGGTTACAGCTCAAAGTATTAATGTACCAGGTGAGCTGGGGTACAGTGTGTGCTATGGCTGTTACAATGATTTTAAAGGTCAAGGCAGCTGGAGAATCCTGCGCAGTTAGTGAACATGGGTGTAAGAGTGTCTAGATAGGCAGGAATATTCTGAAGGGCTATAGTCTGAAGAGTTTGGACTTCATTCATCTAAAGAGCCAAAGGTATGAGAACAGGAGTGTACACCCCAGGAAAAGAAAATTGGGAACTGTGTGAATGTCATTGAGAAATCACAGCTTTCAGTTAGGTGTGAGCCTCCATTCTAAGGAGATACTGAAACAGGAGTTGAGCACCAAAATCCCAGAAAGATATTTCAGATTTCCAGGGACTCTTGTAAAGACTGGGTTTTACTCAAGATGTTTTGATCTTCCATGGGTGAGAAATACTGGACAGAACACACTTGAAATTGCTCTCTATTTCTGAGGAGCAACTTGCTTAATTTACTCTTGAAGTTTTGCTTGGAGACTGGACAGCATTTGTAGGAGGGCTTGTGTTCAATGGGAAGTCATTTGCAACACCACAATGAACAAGTGCTTCCCAGAACAGGCGAGAAATTATTAGAGCATCACCCAAGGTTTGTTTTCCCATTAACAACTTATCTATCTGAATCCTCTTAGCAAACACAAAAAGGCTAAGATTTCAGACTCTCTGTGGCTCTGAAATCAAACATTATCCACAAGCCTGAGTGAAGACATTTCGACAGACTCTCCAGCCCAGCTAGCCAAATTGCCTGTAAGTAGACAGGTGATGTGGATGTCAGCTGGGAAAGAAATGACTTGCTATAAACTCCAGGCATCTCTCACTTCACTCTCAGGAAATGTAACTTGTATCATATTTCTCTTCCTGGAAAATGTTCAGCAAGACAGAGTCCTCAGTGATACTGGTAAATACGGAAGTTCTTTATAAACTTTGCCTCACACTTATTCAGAATGGAAGAATTAATTTGGAAGCCTGTTCTTAATGTTTAAAAATAGATTTTTTCCATGTGGCCAATCATTTTAAAAGAAAATAAATAAACAAATGTCAGTCTTGCTAACTATTAGTTGGGAAACTCGCTTTAACTCTACTGGAAGAGGGCTTTCTAAAAGGCAGCTTTACTTATGGCTCTAGGCTATGAACTGGTTGAAGAATTAACATTGGGACCCTGTAATCAACAGTTAAGCCTTTTAAACAAGTCGTTGTTTGGAAACAGATTACACTTGATTTGGAAAACATAATTTACAAGTGAAGTTTTTATAAAACAATTATAGCCTCCTCCTCGTAGTTTATGAGCTCTCAAAGTTTGAAAATGTGCAATCGCTGTTCTTTTACATATAGGCTCCTTTTTGCCTCACATGCTTTATTACATAGTGGGGATGTGGGAAGAAAGGAAATAGCAGTTAGGAGGCTGTTTTTCTTCCTGATTTTTTACTCTGCAGTTTGGTTTTATCTTTTACTTTGTGTGTAAGACAGAGATGCTGTTTGCTACCTTTCAGACTGTGATTTTTTTAAGAACATAAAAAACACCAGATTGACCTTTCTATACAAAGAAATGACTTAATATACCAAGGAACATAAATTGATGACTTTTCACCATGCCCTTTGTTTTTCTCATCAGAAAAACATCTAAGTTTGTGATGAAGAATAAATCAATCTGTCTTATACTTCCTTCCCTCCATAAAACATCCATGCCCATACGTTTTTGTACATATTTTAGAAGTGAGTTATTTTCCAAGTTATTCTTCCTGAATTTGCCAAACTTCCCATGCTCACCACCTGGAAAGGGGGTAGAAAGTGAAGCCTGTTTCTTTAAGACAGCTCCGACTAGTTTCTCATTAGTTGGTCAACCAGGGATGCCTTCCCATTTGTTCAATTCAAACCTCCTGTTTTTGAGAGATGAGGTTCTTTACCTTCATGAACATAACTTTGTGGGTAGGTAGCAATATCAGACCCTGCTTTAGGAACTCAGTGGATGAATGGGATGGAATAGACGCTGATCTGCATATAGGACAATGACCCAGGATCTGGGCAAAGGGTTCTCCTCTCAATCATTGTTTAAAAGTCAGATTTATGATCATTCCTTTACATCCTAAAGACTTATACATTGCCACCCTCAGCTCTGGCAGTCACACAAGTCCAGTATGTGCTTGGTGGATTTTTAAGCAAGAGAAGTGGATGGCCTCCCTAGTCATAGCAGACTTGGCCCAGAGTGGCTTCTCTGGTCCTAGGAGTCCAGCAGTTCCCTGGTGGGAAGGACTTTTATCTTTAAAAAATTAAGTCCCCAATTTTTTTTGATTTTTCTCCAGCCAAAGCCACTTTGGATGTCATATCAAGACTTAAAGCTACTTTACCCCTGATCTTTATACTGTATTCACAAAGTCCCCTTATTAGGAGTGAAAACCCAAACCAAGTTTCCATAAGATGACCCAGGATCCAGCCATTGCTAACAAACAAAAAGTGTTTTCATACAAGAAAAAAAGTGAATTAAGTCTCTTTTTTTTTAAAAAAAGAAAAGAATTATTTATTTTAAAATTTAGGTTACCATTCTATTAGTTTTCTTCCCAGAGTGTTACAATCCCAATCTAGTATCTTTTTTCTGTAAGACACACAGACACTTCTCATCAGAATTCTACAGTGCTTTTTGCTCTACTAGTAACTATGATGTATGTATTTCTCTTGAGTTGTTTACTCCTCCCTGAAAGCTGAGTTCCAAGAAAAGAAGTACTTGTCCAAAATAAATAAGTACTCTGTAAGGTTTATAAGAGGAAAGAGTTTTGCTTTTCCCTTCTTTAGCATGTATCTTTCCTAAAACCTAACAGACTGATTAACCCATTTTAAAGATATTCCTGAGTGTTTTATGATACTTTCTGGTGTGCTCAAATAACAAGGGGGGAAGGAACTGGAATTATCAACTTCAGGGATACCAGCACTTAGGAAGTACAAATGTCACAGTGAACATTTTCCTTAGAGACCAAATATAATTTGTTGTTGTTGCTAATATCATGTGTGATTACAAACATTGAAATGGTTCTTCTTTTATCAAATTTTATAAAATTACTATTTGTATCAATTTTCTCACTCTCCAATACTCAGGAAAAGAAATAGCGACTTGTTTTCTTCATCAGAGTCTGAAAAGATTACTTTTAAGTCAGGTCAGTAATGATGGGAGAATATTATTTGTAACTAAGAGGATGCGAGCAACTTGATATTCTGGAAAAAATTGTCCTTGGAATGAAAAGTCATGAGTTCAAGTCCCATCATGCTCTCTGCTTGGCAGTGGGATGGAAGGTAGTCATCTAAGTTCTGTGGCTTTGATTTCTCACCCAGTAACTAAGTGGGTGATAAAAATTGCTGTCAGGATTCCTGACAGTGTATAGTTTCTCATGACTGAAACATTTGTAACAATGCAAAATAATACCAAATAACATTTTTTTGTTTAAATCTTCAGCTGTTACCCTATCAGTGTTCTTAAATCACTGTGGGGATTGTACATTTCTCTTTGGGAATGATCATCTGTAGTCCTTGTTCTTAGACACTTTTCATTTCTAAATCTTTGATGAAACTTTAGCATCACATGTTATTTAATTGTTCCTTCTTTTTTTTCTTTATTTATTTTGTATTTATCAAGAAAAACAGTAAAATGAATTTAAAATGCTGATAAGTTAACAGTAACTATAAAAAAGATAAAAATCATAAGCATGACTTATCAAGGGTGATAATGCAAATAAGATTGCTACACATATATTTGCTTTGTGTTCAGCTTTCCCTCTGAATTTTTTTTCCATCCCTGTGTATCCCCATTCAAGGTCCCTTCCCCCTCTGGCCACATCAGGTCATTTTTTCTTCTCCACATTAATTGTTCCTTCTAACATTTCCCCACTGAATAAAATATGGTGCAGTTTCCAAAGATTAAGCATATGAACATAGATTTTATGTTCATTTAGTACCTGAGACAGTATCGCAGGAGTTGTAGGTTTTTGCCAATGGCACAGGTCACAGTTACTTAGGTCATTTCACAGAAACAAGTTGGTCATAGGCCTGTTTTCATGGAAATCATTTTATAGTGGTTGGAAATAGGAAAGAAATGTGTAAGATGTAAATTATTTCAGTCTCAGAAGACTGAAGAAAGTAGAGCAAATCAATGTGTCAGGTAGTGACTTAAACCAGGATAACTTTAAGCTTTTTAGAGAAAATGGCATTTGAGCTGAGACAAGAATGATGAGAATTTGTGTAAATGAAAACTCTTCAAAGGCTGTAACACAGAAGATATAAAGGACAAAGACCTCAATGACCCCAGTGTATTCAAAGAATCAAAATCTAGGTCACTGTGGCAGGCTGTAGATGCCGCACAGAATCTGGGATAGGAGGCAATGTGTCAAACACAGGACATCACTGGCTTCTGGACCAGAATCAGGAATGTGCCCTTTAATCTGCAAACTTAAGACGTGTTCTAAAAGTTTTAAGTATTTTTTTATTATGAATAAAGAAGTCACATTTTCTATCCTTGTTAATCCTTAATCAAGGTCCTTTTCCCCTCCCACCACATCAGGTCATTCTTTCTTCTCCACATCTGACCTTCCCCCCCCCCCATGGGCAGGCAATCCCAAGGTCCCAAGGTCCCAATATTGCTTAGTTCAGCCTCCACTCCTGGCAAATCCAGTTTTCTCCCCCCAACATCAAGACTGAGTCAGGTGTTCCTTTGGCGGGGGTGGGATCCAAGGAGTCAGTCCAAGGTGGTCCTGATTCCAAGCTGTTCAGTGGTTGTGGTTTGCAGCTTGGGCATGCTTTGCTCTTTTCTTGTTTGTTTGTTTAGAGTCCATTAATGAGTGAGTACATCCCCTGCTTATCTTTCTAGGTTTGTGATACCTTGCTCAGGAGGATATTCTCCAAATCCATCCATTTGCCTGCAAATTTTAGGATATCATGTTTTCTTACTGCTGAGTAGTATTCCATTGTGTAGATGTACCACAGTTTGTTAATCCATTCTTCAGTTGAGGGACATCTAGGTTGTTTCCAGGTTCTTGCTATTACAAATAATGCTGCTATGAACATAGTTGAGCTAATGCCATTGGAGTGCAATTGTGTGACTTTAAGATATACAGCCAGAGGTGGTATTGTGGCGTCCTTGGGGAGATTGATTCTCAGTTTCCTGAAAAACTGCCATACTGCATTCCAGAGTGGCTCAACAAGCTTACACTCCCACCAACAATGGAGGAGTGTTCCCCTTGCTCCACACCCTCTCCAGCATAAGCTGTCATCTGTGTCTTTTATTTTAGCCAATCTAGCAGGTGTCAGGTGGTATCTCAAAGTTGTTTTATTTGCATTTCTCTGATGGCTAAAGATGATGAGCACTTTTTCAAGTGCCTTTTAGTCATTTGTAATTCTTCTGCTGAGAATTCCCTTTTTAATTCTGAACCTCATTTTTTGATTGGGTTATTCAAGGTTTTGGGCTCTAGATTCTTGAGTTCTTTATATACCTTAGAGATCAATCCTTTATCACTTGTAGGGTTGGTGAAAATCTTTTCCCATTCTGTAGGCTGTCATTTAGTCCTATTGACAGTGTCCTTGGCTTTACAGAAGCTTCTCAGCTTCAGGAGATCACACTTATTGTTGATCTTAGTGTCTATGCCACTGGTGTTATATTTAGGAAGTGGTTGCCTGTGCCAATTCATATTGCCAAATTCCTTTTATGAGGCCACAATTTCCCTAATACCCAAGCCACTCAAAGACACAACAAAGAAGTAGAATTACAGACCAATTTCCCTCATGAATATTGATGTGAAAATTCTCAACAAAATTTTGGCAAACCATATACAACAATATATAAAAAATATCATCCACCACGACCAAGTAGGCTTCATCCCAGAAATGCAGGGTTGGTTTAACATATGAAAAACCTTAAACATTATCCATCATTTAACCCCAACTAAAGCAACAAAACCACATGATCATATCCTTAGATACTGAAAAAGCCTTTGTCAAACTCCAATACTCCTTTATGATAAAAGCTCTGGAGGGATCAGGAATACAGGGACAATATTTCATGATATTAAAGGCGATTTACAAGAAGCCGACAGCCAGCATCAAACTTAATGGAGAAAAACTCAAAGCAATCCTACTAAAATCAGGAACTAGACAACGATGTCCTCTCTCCCCTTATCTATTCAATATAGTTCTCAAAGTTTTAGCTAAAGCAATAAGAGAATGAAAGGAGATTAATGGGATACAAATTGTGAAAGAAGAAGTAAAACTATCTCTATTTGCAGATGATATGATTGTATACATAAGTGACCCACAAAATTCTACCAGGGAACTTCTATTGCTGATAAACACCTTCAGCAATGTAGCAGGATACAAGATTAACTCAAAGAAATCTGTAGCCCTCCTATACACTAATGATAAAAGAGCAAAAAAAGAAATAAGGGAAACATCACCTTTTATAATAGCTGCAAATAGTATTAAATACCTTGGAGTAACTATAACCAAAGAAATAACAGATCTATTTGACAAAACTTTTAAATCACTAAAGAAAGAAATTGAAGAGGATATCAGAAAATGGAACGTTCTCCCATGTTCCTGGATAGGTAGGATCAACACAGTAAAAATGGCAATTCTACCAAAGGCAATCTACAGATTCAATGCACTGCCCATCAAAATCCCAACACAATATTTTCTGACCTTGAAAGAACAATACTCAATTTCATTTGGAATAGCAGGAAAGCCAGGATTGCCAAAACAATTTTACTCAACAAAAGAACCTCAAGAGGTATCACCATCCCTGACTTCAAGCTATACTATAGAGCTACAGTAATAAAAACAAATTGGTACTGGCATAAAAACAGACTTGTGGGCCAATGGAATAGAATTGAGGATCCAGGCATTAACCCAAAACACCTGATCTTTGACAAAGAGGCCCAAAATATTCAATGGAAAAAAGATAGTGTATTTAACAAATGGTGTTGGCATAGCTGGATGGTAGTGTGTAGAAAAATGCAAACAGATCCCAGACTGTCACCCTGCACAACTCAAATCCAAGTGGATCAAAGACCTCAACATAAACCCAGCCACTTTGAACTTGATAGAAAATAAAGTGGGAAATACACTTCTAAGTATTTTTTTTCTATTTTAAAAGATTATTCTATCTAACATGTGCAGGCCAGACTGAAAACCAGGAAAAGCAATGTGTAGAATCATGATAGTGTAACAAGAGAGATGCTGACTGCCGTCACTCAGGGAATGACAACCTAGATGGAGAGGTGTAGACAGAACTGGGGTCTGTTTTGATGGGGGAAAGAGTAACATTTGCCTGTGGATTGTTTTGATAATGAAGAAAAGGCAAGAGTTAAACTACTTCCAGGAATCTGGAGGGAACACCTGGGCAAATTGTTGTATCTCTATTGACTCATTGAATGTTGATAGAGAAAGTGTATGGCTGGGAAGGCAAGAAGTTGAACAAAAGGATGAACTGGCCTCCAAGTAGAGATACCCGGGAGGAACATAGGCATGTGAGTCCAGAGTACACAAGAGAAAAGTTGACAAAGTTGACCAGTGTTATTTCCCTTCTAACATATTTCTTTTTCTTCTTATCTTTTTCTTCTTCTTTTCTCCCTCCATGCCATTGTCTCCTCCTCCCCTCTATACATCAAGGTGACATTTTGAGTGCTTAGATTGCATAACACTACTGTGTCATTTTGTTCTGGCTAACTTCGGAGTGTTTTGAACTCTAAACTCAGACTTCTCTCTGTGTTCTCTACTAAAATTTCCTTCCTTGATAACAATTTCTGTAGACCTTTGCTCTGTGCTTTCCAAAGTGAGAACTGATTAGGATATAACCTGGTAGCATCATTTGACTAATTTTCAGAGATTAATGTTGACTAAGGTATAGGGTTAACAGAGGTTGTGTTTTATAAACAGAAGTACTATCCAAGGATGAAGAACAACTTACCAGTGGATAGTATAATTTTGGGCTTTCAGTGAGAGCCTTGCATAATTAGAGGGAATGCTGTCTCCTTCCAACACTTTTTTGACCCTGTACCATACACTTAAGTGACCTTGAAAGCACAATTCCATTTCACAATAATTAAATGTACACAGAGTGATCAAAGACATTCTCTAATCTCTTGTCAAGAGCTTTCCTACAATACACAAACTATCTAAACTTTATTATCTTATTTGTTCTTTCTAATGGTATTAAATAAATCTTGCCTAGCAAGAAATTTCATTAATCAGCAAGGAAAAAGGTCATTAGAGAATATAGTTAATGTAAAATTTGTATAAATATAGTCTAGTCTAAAGTTCTAAACAATGAACTCTTTCATAAATACTTTAAATGCTATTTTTAAAAATGCAGTTTAATATGTTTTAGTGTTTTGTCATTAATTGTTGAATTTTAAGGACATGGAAAAATATTTACTCAGGCATATTTTCATGTGAATATCATTTTTCAATTTTTTCTGGTGCTTCCAGATTTTCCTCAGTGTAAAGTAGTAATTACAGATTTAAGTTTCTTAGTTTTGCCTATTATAGTAGAAAAAGTTATATTTATTAGTCTACTTATCATTGTTCAAAAACTTGCCTCACAACTTTCCTATGATTATATATGATATTTGGAGGATTAGGAAGAGGTGGTGGTGTAGTCTATACTACTCTATTGTCTAAGTCTCTGAAGAAAACAAGTTACCTAACAAGTCATTTTAAGGGTTAGTTTTATTTTTTTCCAAATGGCAACAGTTGTGGGAGTTTTGTTTTTATTTGGTTTTGATTTTTCGAGATAGAGTTTTTCTGTGTAACTTTGATTGTTCTGGAACTCACTCTGTATACCAGGCTAGCCTCACACTCAAAGATGTGCCTGCCTCTGCCTAACACAAGCTGGTATTAAAGGTCTGAGCCTCCATGCTTGGTTCATTTGGAGTTTTTAAATGATCAGTAACAGGATTCATGCTCTTTGGAAAAATTGAGTAAATAGAGAAAATACAAAGAAAAGAAATGAACTCTTTCAATTTTGACACCCAAAGGAAAAATACCATAATATTCAGATTTTTAGAAAATGTATTTTTTTTTGTTGTAGTCAAAACCCCACTGACACAAGTTTTCAGATTTCTGCTCTCCCTGTTCATTTCAAGGATCCTGGTACTTGATCTTTGCTAATGCCTTCTTTTCAGCTTCACACTATCTCTTTTCTTGGGGTAATCAAATTGGGGGCTGCTGTCTAGAGAATGTCAGAGAACAGGTGAAAGCTAAAAGATTTTTCCAACATTGAAATAAACAAGTTCAAAGTCATTTAAGTCATGTGACTCATGAGACCTCAGAGTCCCTCCGGATTCTACTGTGCTTCTCCCACTCTCAGCAGCCAATACAAAGGGAACCCATGGAAGCAGTTTCCCTGGCACCTCTGGACAATTAAGAATAACTTTACCTTCACTCTCTATGACCATTGGTCATTAAAAATAATGATTTTATACTGACCATTCTTAATTTGGTGAGATTGTTGCCTCACTTGACTATAAATATTTAGGTAACGCAAACCAATATTCAGAAAATAGGCATAGAAAACACATGGTGGATTAAATTCAAAAATCCATTGAGCCCTCAAGAAAAGGTTAATATTAATGTCTGTGGGTAAGTTTTATAAGGATGACATTGGACTAGAAGCAATGAATATAAGATAGGCAGAATGCAAAGGCAGAAAATATTCCATTGATAATTATAGCATAGCTATATGTACATTTGAGTAAAGCTTAACAATATTTTCTTAATGGGTATATCACTGAAAAAGAACAGATAGGGTTTCTTGTAGGAAATTACACTCCATTCAAAAACATTCAGGCTGGATATCTTGTACATAGCAAGCTGTCATTATATTTCTCTGGTAGCACACAAGTAATCCAATATGGCCTCTTTTGCAATAGAAACTTTGGCAAGGCCCAGAGAAGCTATTCCATGTCACACTGAGAGTATGTGTGTGTCCTGTAAACACAAAACCAAGTTGGTAGAAGTGGATATAGGTTTTTTTGACATTTTATTTTAAAACACAGAAAATTTTCTTTAAAACTTAGGATTTTGGTGAGAAAAACAAAAAAAAAACCATTATTTCGTTCTTGAAGACTGACTATAAATTTCTGAAAGACAAGTATGATAATTATAAAGATCTTCATCTACTATGAATGCACATCAGTGACATTTCTTCACTGTATGTTTTAGACTTTGATTATTACATGTTAACTGTATTAGTCATTTTTGTTACAAGAGGCACTTTACAATATAAAACATTTTAAACTTTAAAATTAGATTACAAATTACTGAAAAGAATTATGTTGAATCTTTACATATGAAACATTAAAGTTTTCACTCTAAAATTAAGTGTGCCTTTACCTATTCTGTTGCTGGATCACACATTTCTTTAACACAAAGTCATCAGGTGCTCCATCAAAATGCTGATAGACTTTGTAGCAAACATAATAATTTACATGTTTGCATTCAATATCAATCAGAGGTGAGTACAGTGACATGCTAGTAGAAGGTGACAAAAAAGTTGTTTATTATATTTTGTTTTGATATAAAATGAATTAAAATAACTATGCCCTTGATTTTTCATTAAAACCCATGAGAGATTAAAAAAATATCTACTTCACTAACAGCAGAGAGAGCATGGACTAAAGATGGCTAAATGAGTGCTTCTCTATCAGTAAATAGGTTTGTAATAATCTAATGACTGTCCAAGTTAGTAGACACTGACAACAGCATAGAAGCCACTGGAGAGTAGCAAGAGACCCTGGATTCTTGACAGACTCCTTCCTAGAGAATTCTCATTGCCTTACCTGGAATTGCTTCTTCCTTTGGGAAACTGTGGAAAACAATCAATGATTGTTCTTTTACACCCACCATTTTTGGAAATCCAGACACTCACTGCTGTTCATAAGGGTGTATGGAAAGATAGGAAAGACCTGAGAAGCCCTTTGAAACTCTGGACAAACACAGGCAGAAGACTAACAGGAGCTGTAGACTACCTTCCTGAGTAGTAATACAGTACCCTCTGAATGTACCACCAGAGCTGTGCTGGGATGCTTGTAGCTGCGTATCAGGGACCCTCCCCTTTCTACTTCTCTAGTACTGCAACTACAAGTTCTAGGCACCATGCCTTGCTTTAATGTGTATCTTGAGCTTGAACTCATGTCCTTTTCCTTATGTGACAAGCTAATAATTTACTGAGCAATCTGTCCAGCCCTGTCATGACCGCCTCGTCCCACAAGGAAGACTCGACACCAGGCTCTTCTTTCAGCAGTTTTATTCAGGAACCTTGAATTCTGACTTCTGACTTACTTACTTACTTAGGACGGGGAATGACTGACTTTCTACATCTTCTCTCTCCCTCTCCGGGGAAAACCCGCCTGCAGCCTAAATAGCCACGTGGGCATTACCAATAGGTCCAGGTATGTGGAAGCAAGCCAGATCCTCAGCCTAGCCGTATATTGGAATGTTTGTCACTGAGAGCACTCACCATGTGGAAGGTGGAGGGCAGAAGCCAGCGCCATCTTTAAGGCATGGCTGTAGCAGATCTCTACAGTTCCCCCTTTTTATATTATAGCAACAGGCAAGAGTAGAGGCCTAATCTCTGTAGAGTGGACCAGGGACATTGCACTGATCCTCACTCAGGTGTCATCCACCCAATGAGTACCAGACCCATCCGATACCCTTTTTCACAGAGGTGGGATACAAGGTATCAACCCACATGCAATCAGGCATGCTCTTCTTGGGGCCCAAGTCTCAGCGGGTCCCAAGTGCAGTGCTCAAGCCTTGCATCCTGCACCTAGGAAAATTAATCCTTTAAGGTAGCCAGTCAAGCATAAGGGGACTGTCCTGCTTCAACGGCTGTAAAGGCTTGAATAATCATGGCTGCATTGTGACACTGGGAAGCCTAATCCGACAAAGGCACCACAGGCATACCAAGGAGACTGACGCCAGAAGGCTCGTCAAGGCTCCTATACTCGCCCACTCCTTAAGATGGTTCATGGCATCAGACTGGTCTCTGGAACACAGACAGGAGTCCAGCATCTACCAGGGTCGAGTTCACCGTGATGATAGCCACCCTCAGCTGCTCCATCAGGTTGTCAAATTCTCCCGTCCAATTACCTAAAAGATAACTAGACAATTGCTTAGACAAATTTGCATCACGGGTAAAACTGTCATATTGCATACTAGTCACACACAGCCCAGCATATTTCCAGGGCTTGTGCTACATTGGCAGAAAGATTATTCAAAGTATACTGGCCTCCCAGACCTGGAGATTTAAAGACACGCTGACTAGATCTACAAGACTGCTGGGTCATTCATGCAGGGAGAGTGCTGAATGCCACTTACTGAGCGCCTCAGGCTTAAACATATACCCAAGGCAGAGCACACAGGTGGAAATTCCCCAGGTGGCTGGAATGTAAACAACTTGGGCTCACCTGCTCTCACTTTGGATGGCTGTGAGCCACCATGTGGTTGCTGGGAATTGAACTCAAAACCTCTGGAAGAACAGTCAGTGCTCTTAACCTCTGAGCCATCTCTCCAGCCCCCTTGGTACACTGCTCATAAACAAGCTGCTTAATCAGAGGAATTGCTGCATCTGGGTCCCCAAAAATTCTGCCTGCAGCTTCAACCACCTGAGCGACAAAGTCCGAGAACGGCTCCGTGGAACCCTGCAAAATCTTAGTGAGGTTACCGCTCACCTCGCCCTTATTTGTTAAGGTCTTCCATGCCTTAATACCAATCTTATTACTATGTTCATAAACTTGAACTGGGTAGTCTGTCTGTTGATTAGCAAAACGACCCTGGCCAAGAAGCATGTCTCTATCCCAAGTGGGATTTCCAGCAGCCTGATTAGCTGTGGGCTCTTGACTGGCAAACTCAATCAGAAAGGCCTTCCAGTCTAGATACTGTTCTGGGCTCAAGCATGCTTGCACAAGCCCACTCCAATCACTGGGTGTCATGCAGTGCCTGTTCAAAGCCTCCACCTGGGCTACAGTGAATGATGACATGATCCCCTAAGTCCATACTGACTCAGCTAGAAATTTTATCACTTTGAAATCTAAGGGCTCCTTGTATCGATTTCCTTGTGGATCTTGAAACACTAGGTAAGCTAAGCATAACTCTGTTCTGATGGCCTTCCATGCCCCAGGGCTGAAAGTGCACCCTAAACCGCCATTCCCACCTTCCTCATAGGGAGGGGGAGCCGAAGGCACAGTTTGACATGCTGGGGATCTGCAGCATTCTTCTCTATCTGGATCCTCCTTTTCCTTCCTTTTTTTTCTTTTTTATGGCGGGGGAGCCCACAAATCTTTCCCGCTGCTAGCAAGCGGAGCAGACTCAGTAAAACCTTAAGGTGGCCTGGCCACCCACCACTGCCTCACTGCAGCGCCAATCCTCAAGACAGCCTCCTATCAGCTTCAGGTGGTCTCAGCAAATGGAACCACACCTGCCCAGAACCAATCCACAAGCCTTGATCCTCCGTGGAGACAAAAGCAGAAACTCTTTTCCCAAGTAACATATTCTTATAAACAGATTTTAAAGTCAAGACATCTTTAAAATATAAGTATTGGTTTAACTTAGCAGCCTTAGCAATCAATTGACACTCTGCAATTAGCTCATTAAAAGTTAAAAAATTAAAAGAACACGCAATAACCAGAATCTTTACGTGGCTTTTTTATCATTATTTTCTTCCCCGTTTAGGGGTTTTGAGAGTCTAAATCTGTTTTAAAGAATTTTTAAATGGTTGATGTCACTTTAATTGTTGACTCCACCCCTCTTGGCCACTTTTGAATATGGCAGAGAAGCCTGCGCACTGCTCTGCCGCTGCCTGCCAGCAACTAGAGCGGGCTCAGGAAATGCAATGAAGCAGCTCCTTAAGAGCCAAAAAAATTGGGAGTGACAAGGACGTGCCCATGGTTAAAATTATGCCTTTTGCAATAAATCTGTTTTTACTTTTACTTTGAGTTCGCTCGTCAGCGAATCTTATCCCGCTCTCTCTTTATCTACCAAGTAGAGCAAATTATTCCCCCGCTCTTGTCGCAGATTCCCACGTTGCCTGAGGACTTACCGGTACACCACCCTGACCACTGAAAGTTCTGAGCCTTTATTGAGAGTAGAAATCCCCTCCACAGCCACCATTTGTCTTGACTGCCTTGTTCCAAAAGGAAGATGCGACACCAGGCTCTTCTTTCAGCAGTTTTATTCAGGAACCTTGAATTCTGACTTCTGACTTACTTACTTAGGACAGGGACTGACTGACTTGCTACATCTTCTCTCTCTAGGGAAAACCTGCCCGCAGCCTAAATAGCCACATGGGCACTACCAATAGGTCCAGGTATGTGGAAGCAAGCCAGATCCTCAGCCTAGCTGTATATTGGAATGTTTGTCACTGAGAGCACTCACCATGTGGAAGGTGGAGGGCAGAAGCCAGCGCCATCTTTAAGGCGTGGCTGCAGCAGCTCTCTACACAGCCCCTTGTTTGTTTTAACTATTTTCTTATTATCTTTAAAATTCCTAGGTATAAAAACATGTATGTTATATATATATCAATAATTATAAATCTATGTTGATAGGTATATAAAGTATAAAGAAGCATAAAAACACAATGTAAGGGAGAAGAAATGATTGTATGAGAGCAAAGTGTATATAAAAATATTTTACATGTAATTGAAACTAAGTTGTCATTACCCTAAACCAGTGTGGTAAATCTATGTTAGGTACAATACCGAGAGCAGTCAGTAAGAAAGTAACATAAACAATATATTTTTCAAAGGAATAAAGTGGTGCTGCAGAATAAACACTTAACACAAAGAAGTAATGGAATGAAAAACACAAAGTAAGTGGAAAACAAACAATAAATTATGAGCATGCATCCTATCTTGGTGATAATTATATTAACTGCCAATGTTTACACATCAAATATTTATTAAATGGATAAAGCTATGATATACATTTATATACTATTTAAAACAGAAATACTTTATTTTTCAAACTTTAATAAAAAGAATTTACTAAAATAAGAGAAGTGAGTGTGCCATTCAATCTCAACCAAAAAAATGCTGTAGTGGCTATACAAATGTCAGATAAAATAGACTTCAAGAGAAGGCTATTTTATAGTTTATCATTTTTATAATCTTAATACATCAAAAGGTGATAGTAATAATCACTATATATGCACCCAACAACACAGCTCTAAAATACAGAAACTCTAACAGATTTAAGACAGAAATAGATGATTCAATGAAAAAATTGTGGAAAACTTTAATTTTAAGTATAAAGATTAATGGGCCATCAGGTAGAAAATTCTCAAGAAAATGCAAAACTTGACATCTGTAAGATAACTTATTCTAACAGTTTTCTGGAAGACATTCCTTCCTGTAACAGAAGAATATATGTGCTTCTCAAGTGTGCATGGAATATTGTCCAAATAGGCCATAATATATGTTTTAAATTTAAATGTTTTATATTCACAATAAATATGTTTCCAATCATAATGGACTCAGATTAAAAAGCAGCAAAAACTACTGCAAATGTAAAAACATGTGCATGTTAAGTATCATGCACTTAAATAATCCATGAGCCAAATATACTAATATTCATGAGTAGAAAATATAAGTTTTCCAAAAATTACTCACTACAGATAACTCAATGCTCATAAGAGTATCTTTAGCAATATTCTATGAATTGTATAACACAGCTCCTTTCCAATTGCCTGGGATTTCTAGAATGAAAGCATCAGTTGAGAGATTATCTGTCTTTGAAATATTGATAAAAGCCTAGAAATTATAGCCAGACATTGAGACCTTGAGGGACATGGGAATAACAATCTATAGAAGAAAACTATATGAAAGAAAGAGAGACAAAGAGACACATGGAACAAGGAAGCAAATAAGATAATCTCCTCCCACTTCCCTGTACTATTGGTACTTGCTACGAAAGCAAAGCTTGTGTAAGACTGTGAAACATGAACTATGTTCTCCTTGAACATCCCCATGAACTCTGCAGGAAGAGAGGCTGAATCCAGTTTGTGAAGCCCACAGCATTTTAGATGTGGCATCAGCAAATGTCTTAGGCATAAAGATGAGGGTATCATCATTGAAGACTAGTAACTTGGGCTATGAAATGATTTTAGTAAGCTCTTGTTGGTGAAAATGGTAAGAAGGAGTCCCAGAAGCATAAAGTATCACCAAAGCCTAGAGATGCATGGCAGTGATCTAAGGTTTGCCACTCTGAGACAAGGTATTTTAGGACATCTCTCACTACACCCTCATGGTTATATTCCTTTCAACAGAACAGTATGAGAACATCCAACAGCTGCCATCTTGCTTTGCTCTTAATAACGATTTTTAACTAATTTTTCTTTCACCACCATGTTTTCCATTCATATCTTATAGTTCTGGTTTTGATTGCCTTAACATTTTCCTATTCTGATCCAATTTATATTACTTCTTTTTGTTCCCAGAACTCTTCTCCAATCTCAGCTCGTTTGAAGAAGCAAAAAGGACAAGCTAATGACCTTCCTTTTGTCATCATTAAAAGTTCTATAGTGCTCTATAGCAGATGAGAATTCAGCTGACTCTTGTGTAATTCCAAGTTTACTAACTGCTGCTCACTGGCTTTGTTTGCCTTGCCCATTATTGGTCTGGACATTATTTATTAAAAGCATGATTCATTGCCAATATTTGAAACTCTAAACTTTTTAAGCATAATTCTAGACTTTCAGCTTTTGGCTTCTTTGGAAAAGTTGGATGATCTGGCAACACTGAATCTATGTTCCCATATGGTACCAGCTGGCTGGTACTATGTAACAGCTGTCCCTTTAGATGGACTGGGCTGTTGCCTACAGTCCTCACATGTGTCCTCTATATAAAGACCAGTGTCACTTACTATTATTAACTCCCTGCTCTGTTTTTCATATAGAGGTATCAGAAAAATTTGGGAAAGTAAATATATTATGTATTCACAAAAGTGAGGGAGATATATTGAAAGTCAACCATATTTTTATCTGAAAAAAATGCCAAGTTCAGTTCATTTATTGATTTCCTTACATGTATAATCTACTTTGCACAGGCACTGATGTAGTTGTTGAGGCCAAGCAGATGAGTAGTTTAGACAGAGGCACCCAGATAGTTTACAATCCAGTCTTCCTGCAGGGTTCTTTAGCCATTGTGGAGTAAGTCTTGTTTTATATAAACAACAACAAAATATGCAAGTAGTCTTAAAAACTGCACAAAGAGTGAGAAAGGTGATTGAGAAGAGAGTGGTTGACTAGCTAATTATAATAATGTTTGAATTCAGGAGAGAGTAGCTAAGAAATGAATGGATGGCAAAGATGTTGATATATGGAATGTCCATTCAGTTTGGTGAGTGAAGCAGAGGCTACTGGTTATACATAGCCAGGCCAGAGGAAGTCTGAATTAAATATGCAAATACAGCTGTCGGCTGGGATATTGAACAATGAAAAAACATTACAGTATATCAATTGGGGAATATGTATCTGACGGACAACAGTGGGGAACTGGAACTCAGTGTTGTAAGTGGGAAATATTAGCGAGAAGTGGGTCTGTCTGCCTCGCCACATTCCTGAACCATGCATGGTTAGGAATAAGCCTCTGCAGAAACCAGTGAGGGAAGTGTGTATAGGTGTACAAGCATGGGTTTGTGTATGGGAGTGCAAACATTCCCATGTGTGTATGTAAATGTGTGTGTAACACGAATTATAGCTGTTATTAAATGAAAACTCAGATATCAGGGAAAAGGTGGAATATCAAAGAGAAGAAACAGACCACAGTCAAATCTCACCCAGCCAACTTCTCAAGGTAAAAGCTATCTTCCTGCTTTCTCAGCCTTGCTTCTTGTTGTTCTACAGAATTATTCTCTGTCTTCCTCTGCCTGCCTTAAATATCTTCTTTGTCCAAGTGTTTTATTTCCAGGTTCAACTCTGCATCATATTTTAGAGTTAAGATTAAAGGTGTGAGTTACTACTCTCTGACCCTCCTGGAGTGGCTGTGGGTGCATCTTTTCTCTGATATTCCAGACTGATTTTATTAAATATGTACTATATCTCTACATGTGTGTCTGATGGGCATGTGAGTCTGAAGCCCCAAGTTACCAACTTACCCCTTCTTTATCCAACCACAAGAAAAGTAAGGGTCCTGTTAGCTAAAGAATTTGAGCTAGAAGTCTTTCAGAATGACTCCCAAAAGAGAAGTAAGACAAGAATGAGCCAACTACTCAATTACCCAAATGGGGTAAAAGCAAAATTCCAATGAAAGTGGGACTCACCCATTATCCCCCCTCACCTCCACACTTGTAAAATGCTTCTAGCCAGGTGAACATAATTTACCAGGTGTCAAAAAAAAAAAACCCAAACAAAGAAACAAACAAACAAAACAAGTGTTCTTTTCGGAGAAAAGAAAATACAGCAGGATAACTAATGACCATACATTTACATTAACATTTGTAAAGCCCTTGACGAAAATTCCCAACTAATCATGCTGGGCAGTGAGGTATACCTATTGCCTCATCATGCCAAAACAGACAATGTTTTTCACATTGAAAGCAAAATAAAGAATCATGTGATAAGGGGAAAACATAGGTTTAAATTTTTCTTTAACAGCAGTTTTGCTATAACTACCTCAAAGCTTATCAAACGTTCCATTTGGAAGTGTATTTGGTGTTGTCTCTTCAACCCTACATGCGCCCATCTTTTAGGTTTAAATAGTCCCAAAGACAAATGGCAGGTTATCTAAGCCTGGTTGCTTTTTTTTTGCTGTTACGTTTTGGTTTTTTTCTCTTATGTGTTAAGTCAGCAACACCATTTAAAACAATACAATAATTATCAATAGTAATTTAGTAAAACTTTAGTTGATACTGAAAAAATCCCAGAAGAAACAATATCCCACTACTGGGATTTATTTTGCGAGAATTCATAAAAACCTTGTTTTCTTTTCTGTTAGTTTAAGGAATATAATAATGTAGTTATGAGAATGTCTGTTGCTTCCTTTACTAAACCCTCAACAAGGAAAATAAAGCTAGATTATAGGTAGGTGAATTTATATATTTTTAAGGTTTATTTATTATTTTCAAATTTTGTTTCTGTATGTTTAATGGTATGTATGTATGTATGTATATATGGGCACTGTATGTATACAGTGCCCATAGAGGCCAGAAGAAGATATTTGATGATACTGTATGTGTTGAGGATCAAACCTGAGTTCTCTGCAAGGGCAAAATAATGCTTTTAAGTGCTAAGCCATCTCTCCAGCCCTATATAGATGATGCATTTATACAAATGCAGATGCTTTTAGTGATTTGAATATATTCAAAGTGAAAAATATATTTCATTCACTTGTCTACCTCATATCATTGCTGAAAGCATAGTGCATTGCAGATCTGGCTTCCTCTAATGATCAAGTGACCGATGGAGCCCTGTGGCTTCCTGTTGCTCTTCAGTATCACATGTGAATATAGTGTACCACATAGTTGGACCCAGAAAAGATCAAACTGGAAAACTTAACTGTGTTCAACTGCTTTCTACTGTTGTGATAAACATTATAACCAAAAGTGATTTGGAGAAGAAAGGGTATATTTTAGTCTTTAGGTTCCAGTCAGTCTAAAATAAGGGAAGCCAAAGCAGGGACCCAAGGCAAGAGATTGCAGGAGCAACCATGGAGAAACTGATTTGCTCTTAAGCTCTCATTCAGCTACCTTTTCTTTTGCAGTCCAAGTCAACCTGCTGAAGGATGGCACCATCAATGGTTGCCTGAAATTTCCTATGTAAATTAGTAATTAAGGAAATGTCCTTTAGACTTGCCCACAGACTAATGGAACAGAAGCAATTCCTCATTTGATATCCCATTTTCCCAGATATATGAAATTAACAACCAATATTAGAAGACAAACCAGTTGATGCCGAAGAAGTGTAGTTTTGAGCTATGAATTTTACATCATTATGACTAGTCTCAAACGTATCTTCATTAAGTAAAAGAAGTCCCCCTGTAATCAACACATTTTTGCCAATAAGAAATAAGTTTGCTTATTTCCTGGCATGGAAATCCATGCTTCAAGATTTGATGGACCCTTGGAAAGTATTTCTTCATCCTGTTGATTGTGGAAGTGTTTTTATTGCTAAAATGCTAGAAAAATAGCAGTTGTTGGCAAGACGTCAGATGAATATCATCAATAAGGCAAAATATGATAGTGCAATTTGTTGAACTTTCGAAATGTTGACTGCAATGTGCAGTCAAGCATGCACTTCAACTATGCCCTTTCTGATGAGCTATGGTAGCTGCAAACATTGCTGATTTTGGAGCCTGTCATCAGTTTGTTGAGTATATTTATCATAGGTGATAATTTCTCTAGAATTCAGAAACTTGTAGTGGATGAGACTGGAGAAGACCACCCAACAGTGACCATAATATTTTTTCTGGTGCCATTTGGCATTGGAAAGTGCCTTGGTGCTCTTCTCTGGTCATCCATCACTGATTGCTGTTCCATGTCACAGGCTGATTAAAAATGGTTTGTTATTGTGTTTGATAACAGAAGATGATAGAGCAAGGGGACATTTAAATTATTATGCACCTCCTTACTGAGGTGTTTTTTTTTCCCTCTCCAATTGGACCATCTTTGGATGGTTGGATCCACTTTGCATTCTTTGTTAACTTCTCATGTACTTGTAAGAGCAGCTGAGATGCTTGTTCTGAATTGGTTGTCACCAACTCCTGAAGGCTGGTCACTAAACTCCTCATCATCAAGGCTCTTCTCTTCTTGCAAAGCTTCTTGGACCACTGTGTACCAGTCATAGTTTGTTATCAGTTCTTGTGCCAAATGCACTGCTGATGATGTAAGTTTTCTTCACTACTTGATGGCCCATTTTGAACATGATAAAAAAATCACCTGCATTTGTTTTTTTTGTCTAATATTAATTTCCAAACTATAAAATATAAGAATCATTAGCAAAAAATAATAAAGCAGAAAATGTACATTACATGGTATAGAATACAACTTTATTTATTAAAAATGTATTCACATTTTAGATAATATTTTAGCAATATAAAATCTTCAGTTAGTTTCTCACCAACCTATAGTAGTGTTTCTCCTTAATATATATAACCTTACCACTACTATGAAGTCAAAACTCTGTTAGGCTAGCAGCTTAGTCTGTATCTAATGCGCACATACATACTTATATATGTATGCATATAAATAGATCTATAGGTACATATGTGGATGTTCTATTTAACCAAGTAAGTAAATTAAAAGCTTAAGCAAGCACATCTTTTTCATATTTTCTTTGTAAATTCTCTACCCATGTGACTCTGTGTCTAACACAATAGAAAGAAGAAAACTTGGATGTTCACCATAACAATCTGGTGGTCAGTGTCTTGATTATCACTTTTAGTAGCAATAAATATAATATTCAAAGTTAGTAGTTATGAATTAAGTGCATGATGCTTTATTTATATATGACAGCTTCAAGTTGTTTGTCTTTAAGGAACATACTATCTTAATTGAAAAAAAAGAAAAGAAAATCACCATTATAATATTGCAGAATTCTCACATTCAATGAAAAAATATAAACATGTGACTTATCTACTGAAAATTAAACTCAGCATATGTGGATATGTAATATTGTGAATTTTTTGTGGTTTCACTGTGTTTTTACCAAGACCAATATTTTGAATTTGAGGTTAAAGTAGTATGTTGGGGCTATGTTTTGGCTTATACCACCTTGAAAAAATTAATTTTTCTAAGGGAATGGGGATAAAGCTAAATCTCATTTAGCTTAGTGTCAGCATAACTTACTAGGAAATCAATAATAAAAGCTCACCTTCAAGAGTTAAATATGGTCAGATTTCTTCAGAAAATTTTCATTGATTTATAATTGATGTTATTTAAAATTATCTCTACTGTTTTTTTCCCCAAAACCACCAAAGAAACCCACTTTTGTTTTGATAAAAGCAATACTGTCCATTTGAATGCAATGAATTCCAAGCTCATCTGTGTTTGCTCTCTAGATAAGAGAACAGCATGTTACTGTAGCCTATCCACTAGTTTAATATCTTATCTTTTAACAAAATCACATCAAATGATTAAAATAACAGGAGAGAATAAAAGTAAGAATTACATAGAAGATGCCATTATGACTGCTTCCATATTTCTAACAGCTGAAAATTAATCATAAATTACAAATTCACTGAGAGTAGCTATGACTAAGCAATCACATTTCATAGAGTTTATACTTGAATTTGTTTCCTGGCTACTTCAGTCTCCCCACAATAGTTATTTGTTTTCTTCCCATAGTAAGATATTTCCCAAAGGCCTTCCTGAGGACTACTCTGTAGTGGTCATATTTCGAGTACGAAGAAGCACCAAGAAGGAGCGGTGGTTTTTATGGCAGATTTTAAACCAGCAGAATATGCCACAGGTAAGATGCCAGTTCACTGGATTAAATCAGATGGTTCTCCATGATGTGTACCCAAATCTGAGAAGAGATGTAGTTGGTATTCAAATGCTGTGCTATTTAGAGGAATCATCCATAGAGAAATGCAAGCATTGTAAGTAGGATAGTCTTGATGATACCAGTGATGTGAGAATCTAGTGGATGTGAAGTTTGTCTTAAAGATTTATTTATTTATTTATATTTTATGTAATAAATTTTTGCCTGGATATATGTATGTAGACCATGTGCTTACCTGATGATCAGAGAGGTCACAAGAGAGCACACACAAACACATATACTTCACATATAGGAACAGAGATACCCAAGCATACCACATATACATACACATGCCAAAACTAAATAAGAGATTTGAAAAAGCAGAATTCATGTTCTTATGGAACATGAAAAGGGAAGTGGTGAGTCCAGAAGACCTTGTGAAGGTGACACTGGTGACACAAACATCCCACAGACTTCAAAATTACTCATTAGCGTAAGTGTTAATGTTAATTACTTATTAGCTTAGTAATAAGTAATTATTAGTGGTGTTCACTTCTATACATAACCATTGAATGCCTTTAGCGCTGGCTGATCTTACTATTACTATAGGTCACAATTTTATGATGGGATGATCATTTGCATTGAAAGAGCATGTCATCTATAAAATATCTTCTCTTTGCCATGAAAAATTGTTAAGGGTTTAAAAGGTCCATGCCAGTTTTCATGTAAGAAGAAATGTGTATATTGTTTTTCTTCTTAAATTAGAAACCTTGTTGTCTATATATTCATATAGAACAATAACATATCTAAGTATATTTAGGTATGTAATAATACTATCCACAAGTATAATTTAAAACCATAATTTTTATACTTTATTAAATTATACTTTTATGAATACATAACACAAACGTACAGTTATGGTTTCATTTATAATTGTAAAATAATCATTTACATTCGTGAACACAAACATATCCTTTTATGTAATTTTGTGAAGGAACAGATTACGCAGGATGTTTCATACTAATACACTTGCAATAAGGTAATTGATTTTTCATATCCACTATTGTATAAGGCATTTAGCCAGTTCTCACATTTAGCCAGTTCTTAGGTTAATTGGTTGTGCACATGCAGCTTTTATTTGAGAGCTTTACTAATTTTGAACATTGAGTTTCAAGACATATGAAGATACTTTACTTATCTTGCTTGTTTTTTTCCCCAGATTTCTATAGTGATTGATGGCACAAAGAAGGTGGTAGAATTTATGTTCCGAGGTGCTGAGGGAGATCTGTTGAACTACGTTTTTAAGAATCGAGAACTCCGTCCTCTCTTTGATCGTCAGTGGCATAAACTTGGCATTGGGGTCCAATCCCAAGTCCTTTCTCTCTATATGGATTGTAATTTAATTGCAAGTCGGCACACAGAAGAAAAGGACTCTGTGGATTTTCATGGAAAGACAGTCATTGCTGCTCGAGCTTCCGATGGCAAACCCGTGGATGTAAGTTGTTACAGCAAATGCTAACAGGGAGCTTCCAATGTCCCTATGTTAAAGCAAAATATCTTATTAATAGTGACTTCCTGGGGCCAGGGATGTGACTCCATGGATAGAGAGCTTCATAGCCTGAAAAGCCACATGGGGTTTGCTAGCTCTCAACACCACATAAACCAGGCATGATAGTTCATGGTGTGTGCCCACAACCTATATCAACTAGAAAGGTATAGGCAAGAGAATCAAAAGTTTAGTCCAAGATCTTTCACAGGCACATTGTGAGTATCATGTCAGTTGGGCTACAAAAAAAACCAGTGAAAGCAAGCAAGAAGGAAACAAGGAAAGAAAAAAAGAGAGGAAGAAAGGAGGTAGGAGAAGAGAGAGAAGGAATGAAGGAACCTGATTCTTTCTTTAATGATTACACACATAAACTCATTAATGTTTATAATGTCATTAGATATATGAAGAATATTTATTCCCAACTCTATTTTCACACATAATTATAGTCTATTTTCAACTATTTTATAGTCAGCAAATTTAAAATAATTGGATCATATCTTTAAAAACTAAGAGTACTAAGAGTAATATTGAAAATAGGACACAAAGAAAGTATAAACTTGGCGCAACCTTTATGTTTTAAATAAAAAGATTAGAAAAAGACAGACTTTAAATGGTTCCAGACTATTGGATGTTTTCATTCAAGAACAATAGGCAATTCACTCAAGCAATTCTTCTGCATTTTCCACAACTTATAATGACTTTTTAGAGTTCCTTTGGTCAGAAATACAGTCTTTAAATCTATCAATGAGTCATTTGAATGAGGAGACAGCTAGAAAAACCCAGATAAAAGGCTCCTTTAAAAATTGCATTTTGAAGCTAAACTGATACAGATTTACTTTTTATTTTCTCACAAAATAAGACCTGTAATCTTTAAAGAGTGAGATATGACTACATTTTTTAGCTAAATATTTTTCTGCGGGTAAAATGATAAGAAAGTCTCCGAAAATCTGAATGCAGATTACCAGCAGTAAATGCCAAAGCTGTAAACACAAAGTGTTGACAGTGAAACTGTATTTTAGAAATAAAGTTTCGAGCAAATATGCAAGTGTTTCTTTTCTAGATATCTTCTTAGAAGAAAAATGTATAGATACTGATACATATTCAAGGATATATGATTTTTAAAGCATTTTTCTCTTAGAGACTGTGCACGAGCAAATCAGAAAGACAAGATTGTCAGGACTTGTGGTCAGGGATGATCAGGAATAGAGACAGAGAAGAGCAGCTGGGGTTGTCAGGGATACAGGGAGAGCTTGCTGGCTTGAGTCAGTATCCCATCTTGGATCTGTTAATTGTTAGTATCTTCATGTACAAAATAGATTTGGTGGAGTTCTTTGTTATAATAGTGTAGGATTTGTACCATAGTTCCTTATTCATAATCTGTTCTTTAGATTAGATTAGAACAAGGAAGAAACAAACACACAAAAATCACACACACCACCACAACAACAAAAAAACCAAAATCAACCAACCAAACAAACAAACAAAAATCCTATTCTTCTTTGTTCTCCAAGACCTCCAACCTAGCAGCAGGACTAAAATCTGTCAATAAATAGTGGCTGTTACTATTAACGTAACATTAATCACTGTACAGTAGTTTTAAGTGGGCCTTTGAGAAAGTTTCCATGAAAGATGAAGCAGAGACCATCAGTCAGTACATCAACACTGTGACTCATCTTTAGAACCTACAGATTGAGCTTCTTGCAATGGTACTGGAAAATGACATCAGCATCTGCATGTATTTTAAGATACTGCCTATATATTTTAGCTGGATACAAACACTTTGATTTTCTTTTACAGTACAAAATTATGTTGTTAAAAGATATTAATAATTAACAAATATGCACATTACTGTCCATCTGATCACCTGAAAACACATTTATTTCAAATGTGTGCTCATTAGATTTAGCTATATTATGAGTGCCTGATGCCATTGACAGCCAGAAAGAGGCATCAGATCTCCTGCAACTGATGGTAAAGATGGTTCTAAGCTGCCACGTGAGTGTTGGAATCATCCTGTGTCCTCTAAATGATCAATAAGTGCTCTTAATTGCTGATATATCTCACTCAACACCCCAAAGTATAGTCTTAATTTTTGTCTGACTGGTGGGTAAATTTGATATTTATTGTCTTTTGGTCAGGTACATATTGTTTTCCTAGTAACGGCCACACTAAAACTTTAGCATCTATTTTTAAATTATCTTTTGAGAGTTTCATACAATGTATTTCAATCATATTCACCACATTCCTCCATATACATTTTCCCACTCCACTACATACTCCTTCTAATTTCATGGCCTTAAAAAAGGGGGAGGGGCAGGAGGGGGAAGGGAGTTTGAACAAGGGTATACATGGATAAAAATATGACTTTATTCATAACAATAAAAAAAGAAATTACCAAAGACAAATCAAGTTTGAAAATTATTCTTTACTAGAGCTTTATGTCTTGGTATGTGATTAAACAATAAAAGATTACAATTTAAAAAGAAAAGAACTATTTAAAAAGAAAACACTGTATCCATCTGGTGCTGCCAGTGCATACATGGGTGTAAAGACATGTACTGAAGCATGGGTGGCCTTTCAGGAGCCAGATCCCAGAGGAAAATTAGCTCTCCTTCCTCTGGTTCCATGATTGCCAATAGTTCCTCACCGGGTAGTGGGGCTTCATGGGGCAGTTAGGGCCCTGTGAGTTGATGTGTGTAGGGCCCCACTGTGTCTGGAAAACACATCACAGGATGCCTCCCAACCTCTGGGTTTTTTTTTTTTAACATCTTTCTGCCACTTCTTTCATGACGTCCCTGAACCTTGGGAGACACTTTAGATATCACACAGTCACCTATTTTCTGCATTTTGCCCTGTCGTGATTCTTTTATGGACCATTATCTTCTGCAAAAGGTAGCTGCTTTGATAAGGGCTGAGAACTGCACTCATCTATGGATACAAATATATGTATTTGGTATTAAATTTTAATCCCTTAAACTTGATCACCTATCTTGAGTTAAGTCAAATAACATGTTCGCAGTGCTGAGCACAGTGTGACACATGATAGCATTTCAGTCCTTGGTGCATATGTGTAGTGTGTTAGTGTGCAGCATGTTCATATGGGGTACATACATATGAGAGTGCAGAGGGGTTTACTGTGCAGGTACATGTGAGGGCTGAGCAGGACATAAAGTGTATATGGTTCTTTATCATTCTCTGCTCTGAGACAAGATCTCTTACTGAACCAAAAGCTTCATTTCTCAGGTAGGCTTGCTTGGCAGTGAGTACTCAGGAACACTTGAATAGCTCTGATGGTAGCACTGTACAAAGACAAACACAGCTGTGTCAGAATTTTTTCACAAAGAAGCTAGGAATTCAAACTTCGGAGGTCACAATTGCAAAGCAGTTGCTCTTACCACTGAGCCCTCCTGCCAGGACATACCCTTTATCTTGATAACAATGATTAGAATAAGTTTCAGTTATAAGCAACATTAGCTTATTATAACTTCATTCTTTACTTTGCATAATTTGTATGCTATCACCAGTGTTTCAGTAGACTAAGTACTACACTTAAACTTTTCAAATGAAAGTTCATCTCAATGACCTTGTAAAACACTGTTTAAATATAAGTTCCCAAATCTCATCTACTTGCACATTTTTGTGTAAGCCACAGACCTGAGGCTGCTCATGAATCCACAAGTTTTCTAGAATGCCCAATGCTTTCTATGAGCTAATCAATTTTGCTCATCTCAGTTTGTGAACATTCTAACAGCCCTCCTGATTTTGGCTGTGTGTGTAGGATGGGGCAAGTGGAATACACATGTTTTCTTACACAGAGCATTTAGAAAGATGTTGATGACACTCCTCTCCACAGTGATGGACCACACCCACTTTAACTGCAATGGTACTGGAAAATGACAGCCAGAAAGAGGCATCACAGACAGCCAGATGTCTGTTTTCTATAACCACAAATGAACTCTAACAATGTCATGATTTGACTTTTCTATACAAAATACTTGTTAACTTCAAAGTAACTTCAAATTAATTTCAAAGTAATGCATAAACAAGATCTGTTATAATGGCAATAAAAAAAACCATAGAGAAGGGGTCAGGAGAAAGAAGTGTAGGAAAGGTGCAGAGGATTAAATGTGATTCTGCTATGTATACTTATTTGTATATTAATTATATCCCTAAATTCACAACATTTGATAATTTCAAAGATCTAGTCAATGCCTACTGTTACACAGCATTGTTTAATATTTCAATGGTCTAGGAGTTAAAGACAGTGATTTAAACATTTATCATATTAATAGTTTATCAGAAATACTGTTTACCATTTCTCGGGCAATTTTTCTGATCTCCCTTTAAGGGTATGATTATCTTTCCATGAAGTACATTTATTCTCTTCTAAGTGCCAAAAAAGTGAATCTTCAGGAAATAGAAGAAAGTTTCATAAAAAGACTGTGAATCTTTTGTTTAGTGCTATTGACACAGGATCACTCTTGGTGTTCCAGACAGGTCTGGAACACCACATATAACTCAAGCTAGCCTCAAGGTAACAGTCCTCTTGCATCAAAGGCACCAGTGTTAGTATTGCAGGCAAGTCCTACTGGGTTCAGCTTTTGGACTTCACTAATATAAAATCAATAGACTTTATGTAGATTTCATCAAACATATATCTTCTTTTTACTTTAATGGGAATGGCACGTTTACTTCATACCTCACATAGAACATTTGGATCTAAAGAGAAAGTTCTTTCCATTTCATATTCACACGTTTCATGATTTTCTGGCAAAGTTGTACTTTTAAATGTGATTTTGTACAGTGTTATATCATAGTACATAGCAATATATCTCTAATTAAATATTTGTCTTTATTGCCTTCTTAATTCAACATTTCATTTTTATTGCTGGAAACAATTAGCTAAGTTTTGCAATTGTTTTCCTTGACTCATTTCCTGTCTGAAGATCTTCCTGTGTAGCTGATTGCTTCTCAAATGACTCTTAAAGTAATGAATCATAAATTAAAATAAAACACTATAAATATGTATTTGTCATCTACATTAACTTTCCTCCTCTTTCTTTTTAAATTGCTCTAGTTAATAATGTCTTAATTTGATTCTCAAAATCAATGATGTGTATTAATACTTATTTTTTACAGATTGAACTTCACCAACTCATAATCTCCTGCAATACAAACTTCTTAGCTGAAGAATCATGCTGTGACATATCAGCTACTAAGGTAGGCTGATTTTCTTACCAGGTGAAACACAACCAAATGATAGTCATCAAGCAATTCATGGTCTGTACAGTCTACATGTAGGGCACTGTGAAATTCTCAGATAAATCTGGATGAATAATTTATTCCCAGTAGGGACCCTTCTAAGTACCTGCTCAAACTTTAACTACTGGGTAGGACACTGAAATTCCATAATGATTTGCTCATACTTTTGGCTCAACATCACTGAAGGGGCCTTTCATCATCTCCTCCAATTTACTCTAAGCCACGCCCCCACTGGAGGTGCTGCCCGCATTCAAGTCAGGTCTTTCCCTCTTAATTGGACAACACCTTAGGATTAGTTAACCTGCCCCTCTTGTCTAGTTCTGCTTTGGGACACATTTTATTCCTTTCTTCTTTTCCCTGTCATTGCCAAGTCCCCTTTATACCTTATGCCTAGCTTCCACAGCATCACGACAAATGCTTTTCTAATATACATTTTTTTCCTTGACAGTATCAGCAGAATGAGTCTCGAAATCACTGAATTGTATGTTTATTTGCTTTCTTACAGTAAATATTTGTTATTATCCATTGATCGTGTAGATACCCCACTAAAGGGAAAAAAAAAAAAACTGACTGACAAGAACAGTGTCCCAGTCTGGTCATCTTTTTCTCAAAGTCCTAAGTAACTCGGTATTGGCCACAAAATATCAACCAAATGAATTTGTCTCCCATGTTAAATATTCTTGACCTTGCTGTATGACCATTACTCCCATATCCATGTACTTCATTCCAAGCAAAAAATCCAGTACTTCCTGACTCTCACTGTAAAAATGGTCACCACACAAAATAAAGAAGGAAAAAAAAAAAGGTCACCACAGAATCTCATATTATGAATGTAATGGCAGTTGTTTTTAATTAATTGAAATACAACTTATATTGCCATGGAGGATTTACTTCCAAATCCTTTTATATCTACCAGGTTGTTAACAAAAAATTGTCAAAGTATGCATTAGTTCTGATAAAATACCATGACCAGAGGCAACTTACAGGAGAATGGGTGTTTCTCAGCTTATGGTTCCAAAGGAGGAGTCCGTAATGGTGATGGGAGAGGCTAGGCCGGGCAGCAGGCAGCTAGTACAGGAAGCTGAGAGATCACATTTTCAGCCTCATACACAAAGCAGAGAGAATGGACAGGAAGTAAGGTGAGGCTATGAATTTACAAAGCCCTTGGCGCTGGCATACCTTCCTCCAGCCAGGTGTCAGCATCACCTCCACCAACAGCACCACATCCTGAGCACCAAATGCTGAACTATCAGAGCCCCTAGGGGATCATTTCTCTTTCAATCATCACACAGCAGAACCTCTTTATTTACTCATTTGTCGACTAAGAAGAGAAAGAAGGGAATAATTCTAAAGAACTCACCAAAGAACATATAAAAAACAAAAGTCCAGGATTTAAAGTTCTATTTCTTTGGATCTTAAAATTCTCCCAAGTTTCAACACTTGCTAGGAAGTCTACATGAAATTTTAATCAGTAATGTTTAATTCAAAAATTCTTGTAACTTCTCTTATGCAATTTGAGTAGTAATGTGAAAATCTAGCCAAATAACTTCAAGTCTTTCAAATATTATGTCTTGCTTATATAACTTGGTTGTACAAAGCACATCTCAAACCCAGTTTATGGATCTCATTCCAAGTGAAGTGAAAGACTGCCAAATATCTTTCTATAAATACATAAAAAGATAGCTTGAATGCCAATCTACAGACTTAAAATACCAAGGCTGCCTGAACCTATACCTTGAATCATGAAGGTTTTCTTATTCCAAAAGTTTATTTTAAGTAGTTATAATTGTATTATATTAGGTTTCTTAAAATAACCATTTTCTTGCATTTAAGAGTAATATGATGCTTTGATATCTGTAAATGTTATATTCTTGACCAATATTTATTGCCTTATGTTAAAATGTTACTATAAAATGGATTATATATGTACAGGTGAAGAATTAGATAAAGTAACTTAGTAATTAAAGTCAGATATGACTTTATAATTGTTAAGTTTTTGTTAATTTTACACTGCTAGCCTTAAAATTTAATAAAAAATAAAGTGTTTATTAGGATTATTTAGAAATTAGTTTTATAGTTGAAAATAAGTTTAAGAATTCAAACCAAGTAAGGAAAAATAACCAAACATGGTATTTTTCATGTTGATGTTTATTTGTGGTGATGACATCACTATCCACTCTGTAATTAAAAGTAAATATAAATCTGACACAAATCATGAACACTTAAGATAATTACACAAAAGGTATTTAAACACAGTTGATGAAACTTCGATATCAACTATCTTCTTTGCTTTATATTTTTGAAAGATGTTTTAAAGGAAGCTGGAAACATGGCTCAGTGGCCTTGAGTGCTTACTATACAACCATGTGGCCTGGGTTCAGTACCTACCACCTGAGCAAACTTCACATGACTGACAAGATAAGGGAAAAACTACTGAGAAAATAATAAGTTATCTGGGAAGAATAAACTGGGTAGTGTTGTTGTTTCATCTGAATACAATTTTTAGGATTTTTGGATTTGAAAATTTTAAGGATGCCCAGTGATCATTAAATCTAGAGGCAATGAGCATGAAATCACTAGTGAATCTGCTCTCAGTATATCGAGCGCTGTTTGTTACAGGTTTTGTTGTTATCAAAAGTATTAGAGTATTATCTATTAAAAAAATTTACAAATTCTTATTTTAGGAAGTAAATTTGAGAAGTAGATAAATACCAGATACAATAATGAAAATAGATATACACCATGGTTTCATACCACAGAAGAAAAACCAGTGAGACTCTTTTATATTTATAGCCTGAAAAATGTTTTTCCACTTATGTATAATTTGTAGTATACAAAGCAACTGGTGACTTCTTCCACCTGTTGTTTATACTTTACTGAAGCTGCAAATAAAAAGTTAATGACAAGACCAGCATGGTGTCAGATATCAAGAAGAGTCATTCTCTTTAGAATCACCTTGTGGAATATCTTTCCTCTATATTATGTAGTATTTACTTGAGTTAGGTTTGTAAATGTGATGTCATGTGATGTGTGTGTGTGTGTGTGTGTGTGTGTGTGTGTGTGTGTGTGCGCGCACGCGCGTGCATGTGCAGGAGTGTGGAGATCTGCTGTGGGTGCAGGCATGAAAGTGCAAAGAAGAGCATCAGAGGCTAGAGTAACAGCTGGGGATGCTGTTAGTCCCAAGATGTGAGGTGCTGAGGCTTGAACTTGGGTTCTCTGCAAAAGCAGTCTTGGCTCTTAATTTCCATCTCTCCTGCCTGGTGATGGTGGTGTGTGTATGTGGAGATTCTGTCTATTTATGGAGGAACTTTAATTCATGTTATTCAGCATGTTCTAAACTCACCAGATTCAGTGTCCTCCACATCTTTAAAGGACAGTGGAATAATATAGGGTGCACTTTGATTAAATAATTATAATCTTAGAACATAAATAAAAAATTTCCCAGCTTTACATGTAGTTATAACCAACTTGTTGTAGTTCCTATATTTTACCAATTCAATATATATACACTTAAATTTTTGTTTTCCAGATACTGTTCACATTTTGCTTGTGTAAATATTTTACATAATTATTTTAAATGTACACTATTACTATACTTATCATAAGGTCACCTCAAGCAACTAAAATTTTTCAGCAAAATAATCAGTTTTTATATAGTCTTCTATGTATTGTCAGTGTGGTTTAGTGATAGAGCAAAAGTATGATAATTTTTCATATACAGATGGCCATGCTTGGTTAATAAGAAGGAAGTATGATAGCAGCATGGCAGGCAACCAGGTATCTCTAGTTTGATGGGAGCTAGCACCAAGTACTGACATTATTCTCTAAATTCTTTTTTGGAAATTTTAGTGTCCTGAGCAAGACAACTTTGGAAGTACTACTCCATCATGGGTAACCTCTCACACTGGAAAAATATCTTTATATTTGCCTGGAAAGCAGGAACTTACAGATCCCTGCCAGTGTATTCAGAACAAGGTATGCTAGCCTCCATATCTACACAAGGAAAAAATGAAAGGTCACCCCTCACAGTGGTCTGGATTCCTTGACTAAGGCCTGTGGTCCACAGAAGGTGTCTTTTCCTCAGTGTTCGTAAAATCAAATCTTAAAAACAATACAACCACCAAGGTAGGTCAGAAAAAGAAAATTAAAGATCCATTTCTTGGATTTTTGCTTTCCTTTTATGAGACATCATCATCATCATTTTTACATATTGACCATTGTTTCCCTTTCCTCTTCTTTTGACAGTCCCTCACTCCCAAAAGATTTCCTAAGTCTGCTTCCCATTTACTCCTCCCCAATTTCTCTTCAGAAAAGAAGAAACCTCTCGTGGATAAGAATCAAACATGGCATATAAGGTTGCAGTAATACTAGATACTGCCTTTTGTATTAAGGGTAGACAAGGCAACCCTATGAGGAATACAGTCTCAAAGGCCAGCCAAAGAGTCAGAAACAACAGCTGGTTACACTGATTGGAGCCCCACAAGTGGACCAAGCTAGACAGCTGTCACATATACGTAGAGGGCCCAGGCTGGCCCCATGCAGGCTCCCTGGTTGTAGCAAAATCTCTGTGAGCTCCCATGAGCTCAGGTTAGTTGGTTCTGTGGGATTTCTTGGTGTCCTTTACCCTTCTAACTCATCCAGTCCTTCCTCCCTGTTTTCTGCAGGGTTCCCTAGCTCTGCCTAGTGTTTGGCTGTGGGTCTTTTTACTTTTCTTTTACTGTATAGAAGTTACAGTTAATAGAGAAAATTAAGGAGAAAAACATTATATGACAGGGAAGCACAAAGTATATAACTAATGCTAGAAGTAGGCTGCAGCCATGGAGTCCTGAGGACAGGGCACATGGTAGAAATAGGCTGAAATTCTGGAATTTGGTGCTGGAGGAGAAGTGTCTGATCTTCAACACTCGGCAAAGCTCTCCTCCTTTTCTGTGTGATGGCTATATTTGTGAAGCATCTGCAAATTTCTAACCATTTGCCTCTTTTTCATTAATTTATTGTGTCTGTGGGGCATATTCAATTTAGTAGTTTTATCTAAACCAATATGGTAATTTGATCAGTGATGGTGAGCCATGAACTTCCATAAATACCTTTTTTTTATGCCGATAGAAGTCATTATGTCTATTCTAAAAGCAGACAATTAAAGAAATAAATGGTGGCAGGGAAATGAGTGATATGTAGGTTGGTATGTAGGTAGACAACACAAGGATAATATATAGAGATAGATAGATAGATAGATAGATAGATAGATATATAGATAGATAGATAGATAGATGGGAAGGCAGACGGATTTAGTTTTAGAGCAGTGGAACAGAACGATTTTGACACAGATACTCATTTTCCCCCCTCAGGAGGAAGCAGGATCACCAGAAACTCTGGGCTCCATTGGACATAAAGGGGACAAGGGAGAACCGGTATGTTCAAAAGTATCTTAAAAAGATATTTCTACCTCATATTTTCCAAAAACACATTTCAAAAGACTTTCAAAAACTAAAGTGAGATGAATATCTCTGTAAACTAGAGTACCATCAACAATGGAATCTATTTCTGAGAGCATGTTAGGAAATTCTAAGAGATTTAGAACAGCAGGTCTTTGTACCTCCTAAACAACACTGAGGCAGGTGTATGTCCCAATGTCCCAACTGCTCCCTGGCCTTCTCCACTACCGTTTCTCCAGTTACTTAAGAAACATTTCCTCCTTGTCCGATGATGGGTCCCCACTGAGAAGGGGCTAACTTTCACTAAGTATCTGTGGGAAGCATATTGCTGCATGTTTTAGATAAAATAAAGAATAGGATAAATTGCTTCTTGGGATGTTACTCCTAGAAGGAGATAGAGAATATTCATGTTAAATGCTATATGAGAGTTTCAAGAGTCCTATGACTACGCCCTGGAGAGACTGGAAAGAACTGAATGAGGGAGGTGCTATGTGCTCTTGGCCTCTCAGTATGCAATCAAGATTTGTTTTCCCTTTGATAAGGTTAAACTTAGTTGCAATGTTTTCTGGTCTTTTGAATGTGTCTTCTAGCTAATTACTTAGATTAAATCGTACTATGGTCAGGTGGCTATGCTTTTCTATCAAAGAGAAAATAGATTTCAGTTCCCCACTTGGAAATTCATGACTCTAAATTATTTACATAATCTGGTTGGTCTTTTTTTTTGGAGAAGAAGATTAGTGCCCAGGCAGGTCCTCAAAACTTCCACAGAGTAAGTCGTTCTCAGAGAAATGTCTGTCCATTATACCTTCTGTGGGAAAGTCTAGCACAACAGCAAGTGCTGGAGAAGAAATTTGTGAAGTAAAAATGGGCCCTTTGATTATTTCACCTCCTTTACAAAAGTAAAGGTATCATTATATCAGAATAATTAAACACATTATGTAAAATTACTTAAATCAAATTAATCATCAAATCATTATGTACAGTAAATATACATATTTACTGCTCACCATATGCAAACACTGAGACAAATGCTTTTGATGCAGTGATATTTGACCCTCATACAAATTTTTCATGTTGGGAATTAGTATTGCCATTTTACAGATGGAAAAACCGAGGCTGAATTCTTGCCCAAACATTTGAGGCTGAGAACTGAGTCCAGATCTGCAGAGTCCATTATCCTTCTCTTGACTGGTATCCATTTTGAAAGTGACTCTTTTTTCTAAAATGCACTTCAGTATTATGTGTGTTCTGTCATTGGGGTATTTTCTACTTTGTACTATTTTATCCCTTATAAACTTGTAAAGAATGATTGCCTAGCATTAATAACTTCATCTTACAACTAGGGGCACCATGCACAGGGAAATGATGGACAGATGTAATGTAATGAAAAAGACTCAGTGTAGAAAGATCCAGGGACCTGTCATAACTCATCTCTACTCAACAGTGTGAACGTGGCCTCACCTTCCAGGGTCTTGATGTTTTATTGTAAGGCAAGAGTCCTGAGAATTTGGAAAACTGATGTAATAAACAGCAGGACTTTCTGTCAAATACTCCCCCAGGTACCTTGAACAGTTTTCTTTTGCATCTGGGTTACTTCAGATGCTCCTAAATGTCTCACAGACTACAGATTGATTCTGCTTCCAGTAGAGCTAAATACAGTATCAGCTTAGGTTGCTCCTCTGTAGTCTGTTTCATGAAGCTTAGAGACCCTACTTGATAGTTAGCATCACCCTGGTATTTATAGAAAAGCTCGTCTTTGACCACATTCTCTTCCCAGGGTGTGTGTCAATGGTGGTGCCAACTCAGCCTCTAACTTCACTTTCTTTAGCTGTAAAAGGGATTTCACACTTTTGTGTAGCAAAGAACTACCACCCTCAGGGTGTTTTCTCACTTCTATAATTCAAGATTCATCATTTATTTAAAATAATTCTAATGAGCATGTGTAAAATAAAAATAACAAGAAAGTCACTGCTATTGTATTTGATGGTATGGTTGATACATACTCATTCATTATTCTAATGAAGAAATGTCAGTATTTTAAAGTTTAATTTTTTATTCATCACATCAGGTTTTTATTTTATTATCTTCCCTTTAAATTAGTTAGAACCAACCTTACAATATCATAATCCCTTTGTGCTGTTTATATTCCTTCTTGAATGTATCAAAACTCATACTGAATAATAAGTTCTGGGTTGCAAAAGAGGGTTTATTTTTGCTCTTGTCTAACCTGCCTTTGTTCACAAGCTGAACAAAAACATAAAAATACAAGTGCTACTAAATTTCAAACATTTTAAATCATGCTTTATTAAATATTACAGGTAGAATATTTCTATTGCTTTGTAATAAAAATCTTTTATTTGACTTTTTTTAAATTTTGGCTGTGAGCTTAACCTTTAGTGGCTGAGACATCTCTTCAGTCTCAATCTTTCTAAATAAATTTCTGGAGAAAATAATTAGTTCACATATCTTATGTGATTTAATGATTAGAGCCACATATCTTCACAGCTACATTTCCCACGTTTTCATCAATTGAACATATGGTATCTTCCATATCACCTAAACAGCATCACTAAGCTTTACATAGTTACTGCCTCTCAGTAGTATTAAATTTTTTTCCTCAAAATTGGATGTTTTTAAAAGTACTGTCAAAAACAAAATAAAAAATAATACTTGTTGAAACATCTTGGAGCAAGTATGCAGGCAGCATTGCCACAGTGCATACACCTCTGGCCCATTATTTTCAAAGGGAATTTTTTTATATTTAAGCCAGAAACTGATTTATGATTATGAAATGAGGCATATCCTGAACAAGGCTAAGTAGAATTTGCATACTAGTTTTATGTTTCCATCCAATATGATATTGCAATAAATTAAATTATTCACATGAAAATTCTGTTGTTGTAAAATAGACCAACACTTTGAAGTTTGGGGAAATGACAGAGGTAATTATTTTAAGTAAAGACCCTGAACAAAATGCTACTTCACCAAGGAGGCATTTATTTCCTTAGAGAAAGAAGCAAATTAATGCACTGTATAGCACTGTTTTGTGAAATGTATTTTTGGAGAATGGAGTCATTTGGACTTTAAGGATGAAGAATTATAGCATTTAATTATATTCTTTTACAAATTACTTTTACCAGCCTGTGCAGACATTGAGTAGGCGTTCCTCTCCTTACACATAGCCTTTCTGTCAAATATCACAAAATAGTAACTGTATGCAATACATTGATCCAGCATACCTACACTTCTGCTTAAGTTTGGTAAACTAACTGCTATTGGTTCATGGGGAAAAGTTCCACTCTCAGAGCAAATACCTAATTACTTAGATGTATAGATAGGAGTTACTGTCAAAAAAATGAGTAGATGCAATGGATTCACTTCCAGAAGAAATTAATGTTTGAGTGCATAGAATCACATGAATATACATACCTACACACATGTACATACTTCTCCCCCTCCACACACACACATACATATGGGCTCAGGGGAGATGAAAGTATTTTTAATAATAAGATTATTTTCCAATGTGTCTATTTTACTTATGTTGTAGTAAAAATGTAACCGAAATAGAGCCTAAATGATGCTACATTAATATTTGCTTGGTTAACTTTTTTTAAGAAAAGGAAACTTTTTCTTTCTTTCTTTTTTCTTTATTCCTTCCTTCCTTCTTTTCTTTCTTTTCTTCTTTCTCTTTTGAGACAAGGTCTCATCTTGTAGCCCTGACTGGTTTGTAACTTGATAAGTATACGAGACTGACCTCAAACAGAGATCTCATTCATGTCTCTGTCTTCTAAGTGCTGGGGTTATAAAGTGTGTATCACCATGTCAAGCAGGAAGAAATCACTATTAAATTAATTTTGTTTCTTCTAGAGTATGTAGAGAGTGAATACTAGTCATCAACTATATACTTGACAATAAGCAAGCAAGCAGAGTTACATTACCTGAATTGGGGTTTTAGTTATAAAAATCTTCTTTATTAAATGGAAATTATACTTGGGCCCACTTTTGATTTTTCTTAGGGGTGAAATTAAAAGATCTATTTATTTATTATGTATACAGTATACAAAAGAAAGCACCAGATGTCATTATAGATGGTTGTGAGTCACCATGTGGTTGCTAGAAATTGAACTTAGGACCTCTGGAAGAACAGTCAGTGCTCTTAATTTTTAAATGATAGGTTAAAACACTGTCCCCAGTCTGATTTTAAATATGAAACTGAAGATTAGAAAAAGATAAGCCAGAAAAAATATTCAGAGCAACTTATTAAAATCACTTAAAGGAGACAAAACAATCACATTTAGTTATCATCATTATTATTATTAGTTTAAGTATGATGACCAGATAACCACTAAAAAGGCCCTCAGTATTACTTGCTCTTCATACATAAGGCTATTTTGACTCATTCTGCTATTATGTGAAAATAGTCACAGAGTTAATAAAAATCTTGTTTCCAAGCAGGAAACATTTTAAGGATGTCTCAGCTTGACCCATTCCTTAATATAGGGCTGTGTTCTTAGGTACTGAGTTACCAATGGGGAGTGTATAGGGCTGTGCTCTTAGGTACTAAGTTACCTTGTCTTGACTTCTGAAGCACGTTCTGTAAATGTGCTCCTGTTCACCTGTAGAGGATCTTAAAGAGAACCCAACTTTCTTTCCAAACTCAGTTCTTTGACTTGCCTTGATTTATTTTTTTAATGTTGAAGGAGTTACACACTCATTCTTATAGTTCACAATTGACATTCAGTGGAATAGAAGGTGTGACATTGTAGAAAGGTAGAAACAAGAAGGACCTGGATGATCAGTATACCCCCTCCATGTGTCAGAATATCCAGGAGGAACCAATGAGCAACTTAGATAGACAGTGACAAGGATATGAACATTCCAATATTAAATGAACCAACATTTCTTCTTTCCTCCCTAAAATTCCATGTAAAGAAAACTCTCCCAGTTAGTGGTGCTGGCCAAGGAAGTCCCTTATGGACAAAAAGTTTTCCAAAAGTTGAATTACAGGGTGATTATTTACAACTGATGCATACACATTTTATCAAGGGAAGCACAGAGATGGAGGCCAGCTGCCCATTAAACTTTCCTGTAGTAAAATGCTAACGATATACTTCAACAGTGTTTCTAAAGGTATTTTGATTAGAACTTGCTTTGTGAATTACCGTTTCTTCTCAGTGTGCCAGTTTCACAGAAGCGCTGTCAGTAGCACTTCAGATCATTTGTCTAGATTCCTAACTCTTGTTACTCTGTTATAGGAAGTTGCTTCTGGACTGAAAGTATCCAGGCTTTTATGAACTGTGGGATGTGGATGTAGCTCAGGGCTGAATTTGGGGAGAGAGTGTTATATTTCATGAAAAACATCACCTAACACTCAGAGCTGCATGTGACCCTTATCTATTCCATGAAAAACATCACCTAACACTCAGAGCTGCATGTGACCCTTATCTGTGTCCTTCCAGGCAAAAAGTTGAGCCTCCTGAGGCTCATTTGTCGGGAGAACACAGAAATAAAACTATGCACCTGCATTTCTCCTTTCTTGTGAATTTGAAAGTCTTCAGTTTAATATACAGTTTGGAGTTGCTTGGTCCATGGAAAATATTGCTTTTTCCTACGTCTTAACAATATGAGTGATGTGTTGTTAAATTAAATTTCAGACTGGGTGAAGTAAAATGATGAAATCAATAATCCACATTTTTTAAAAGAAAAAAAGAAAAAAAGAAATTAAAAGATCATGAAAGAGAGAGCTTAGTGACAGGCATACATTTTTGTTAAGTAGAAGATAGATTCTGAACACACAGCTTGATGTTCTTGTTCCAAGCTTGAGCTTAAAATGAGAATAAATTAAAACTCACTTGAGGAAATTTATTTTATTCAAAATTTGTTTAGCAATAATGTTAAAATAAAATTCAAATATCTTCTGTGTCTTTGGCTTCTTTTACAAAAAAAGTAATGTTTCCAAACCAATGAACTCATTCGAAATAATTACATATAGAGTTACAAAGTTGTATCACATTGATAGAAACAGCTACATATGCAGTAAATATTATGTGCTGAACATTGTCAAGATCCTCCTTTATATTAATTCATTCAATACTTTAGCTCAGATTTATTATTTAGTTTTTGCATTTAGAATCTAATATATAAAGAAAATTAGAACTTCCCTAAGTATCCTAACTTGCAGGGAGTAGAATTAGGTGAAGCTCTGCCCACATGAACTTTCCTGCTATGGCATCATCATCTTGTTGCCCAATACCCATATTTCCTTTCACACTCAGTTTGAATTAGGTTGCAAATCCATTTGCCTTGCAGCTTAGGGAGTTGATTGTGAAGTTGGCTCTCTATACTCTCCTCCCAGGACGGCTGCATCTCTCATTTTTAACTCTATAGATGTTCTTAACATTAGATCTTCTAATTTCAACACCTGCAGAAGATTATATTCATCTCTTAAGAATTACTGAAAACTAGTTTAATTACAAAATGAGAGGAATTTATAGATTTACACTCCAAAATAAAAATTATGACAATATGATGGTTTAATTTTGCCCATTTTCCAAATTCAAAATTATATTTAAAATATTTTCAAAGGGTCCAAAGGTGACTCTATAGTCTGCCATCCATGAGCAGTAATCTACTCATGGCTGCTCTCTGGGTTGACTTGAATACCAAACATAGAAAAATCTACCCTTACACCCTTTATCAAATATACTTTTGCTACAATGCACACATACACACATACATGTACATATAGATACAGAGAATGGTCACTATCAAAAACACTAAATTTAGTACTATGACTTTATTAAAATAACTTGTAATGGTAAAAAGCAATATGCATAAAAAGACTGAAGAATTACATGTACTTACACAATGGGCCAGTTCCTTATTTGTCTGTCATAATAAGCAGCTAAACTACCCTCAATATATGGGATTTTGGAAGATCTTTTTTCTATAAACTCTGGCCTCAGTCATTGGGTTGGCATGAGAACAAACAAGGCTAATCCACTGATCATTGTCTTTGCCTTTCTTTTCTGCTGGGAAAGAAATGAGACTGATGCTTGAATCTCAATTTTCCCTAAAAAGGCATTTGTGAGAATACTGCAGCTCCTGGAAATAAAGGCAGATGCTGTTTCAGTTTATGTACATGCAGACGAGTCCTGAAGCTGTTGAATCCTAATGAGTTCTGCTCTAGCCTGGTCCAGATGTGGTACTAATTCCTCAGAGACTAAGAAACTTATAGGCGTTTAGTGAAAATAATTTTTGTTTAAGTCATTTGGCTCTCTCTTTGCATTTCTGGTTTCACCTAATTTTTCCATGGACAATCAGAATTAAGCTTGTTTCCACAGTTTCTCCTTACATTAAGAAAAAAAATCTATTTGCACATAACAATTTATTATAGAAACTGAAACCACAAAATAAGAACACACAACTTTATTTAATAAGAAAAATTTAGATTATAAAATAATTACATTTTTCTCTTTCAGTTCCTCCCTTCAAACACTCTCATATACCCCTGCTTTCTCTCTCTAAATTCATGGCCTTTTTAAAAATTGTTATTCCATGCATATGTGTATATGATATATTCCTAACTCTATCCTGCTCTGTCTGTGTGATGTTACTTGCACTCATGTTTTCAGAGCTGAGCATTTGGGATTGGATAACCTGAGAGAAGTCAGTTTGTCCTGTTCTCAGCATCCCTTCACTTCTTGCGGTTCTCTGTGTAGGTTGGAGCCTCACAGGCTTCCCCTGTCCAGTTTGGCGTGTCTATTGGTAGTATCCTTGTTCAGCTCATGTTGAGCAATAGGATATTTTGTCAAGATTGATAAAAATAAATGTGTACTTTGTTAGCAGAAATACCATTTTGACTGTTTTTATCAAGTATTATCAATCAAAAATGTTCTGCTTGTAAGAAAAACAATTAGATCTCAATGTGGCTAAAGTTCACTTTTCCATTAAAAATAATAATAATAGTGTTCAGGTTTATCAATTAGTCATATAATTAACTTGTATTTTACAAAAAAATAATTACCTGTATAAATACATTTTAAAATATATTCAATAATGAAAATCTTATCAAATCCAGACATAGGATCAGAATTCTTATAATAACCAGTATTTATAGAAAATGACCACAAAAGTTATAGTTTCATTACTCTATTTTCTAGGTTCACTCGTTAAAGTTCCAATACTAAAATTTTATTGGTGAAAAACCATGGCATTGATATGGAATGCCTTGTCACTGTGTTATCAAGAGGTGTACATTGACACGATACATCACTGAAAGGAGCAGAAACGTAAGAAGGACAGAGGTGACAGAGGGATAGGAAGAAGAGAGCTGCTTCTGTGCAGCTGACTTCACTTCTTAATGGTTTCTTATTCCCTTCTAATGCCTTCCACTCACATCCCAAGTAGAGCAGTTGGCAGAGACTGCAACAGATGGATGACAAGCTCAACACATGCAGCGTATCTGGCACCCAAGCCCTTGACTTTTATTTACCAAACAGCCAGATTTCAGAAACCCAGTCTGCTAATGTCCCTTTTTGGTTTAACGTGCAATTGGTATCTAGAACATAAATATTACATAGCTTAGTGGCTAATTATCTTATTCTTGATGTAGATTACTAGTATACTGAACAGTGGATTTAAGGGGGAAAAAACTGCTACTGTTTAAGACATCTGTGACTTTAGACAGTACAATTTTCTTGAAGTGGCTCCATCAGGAATGTCTTTATGCCATTGCAGCTAGGGCCAATGGTACCAGTGCACAATAGTAGGTAAAGCTGTCAGGTAGATTTGAAAGATGGAAGATGAATTCAGACAGTTGATACTTAGATCCTTTACCATCATGTCAGATTACTATATTCAAATTTCATGCTGCTTTCTAATGAAACCTTTTGGTCCAGTGAGCAAAACTGGAAGCTCTTCCATTTTCCTCACATAGTATTTTGTTTACATCACCAGTAATTGTGCATCTACATCCCTGGGAGCTCCTGGGATAAAAGAAATCATTGTCTCTCTCGTCTCTGTGATGTTTACACTTAGACCAATAGAGAATACCCAAGCTAACAGAACCTTTGCAAGTGCTAGCTGAATTATGCAGAAACAAGGAAATTTAACTCCAAAGTGTAAGAAGGAGATAAAAGACAACAGTTAGGTAACTATGCTGAGGAATGGATAGGAACAGTGCATTAGTAAGAACTCCCAAGACTCTATGCAGAAGCAAACCTCAGGGAAGTAGAGGGGAAGGGGACTCTCTACCTAGCAAAGCTTAGAAGTGCTGCTTCCTAGAGTGAAATGTAATCCAGACAGTGTGCACAGCTCCAGAATTTGCTTCCTATTTCCTCGGCAGCTGCCCTCCCTGCTCTCTTAAGCATAACCGGTCTTCATTATCTTGCTTTCTTTTTACCCAGCCCCAGATTGAAAATCTCCTTACTTTCTTACCAGCAGGAATTTTTCATCCTCCAAGAAGATGCCATGATTATTTACTCTAAGGCTGAAACTAAGTTAACAGATGACTTAAGCATAGCTAAGCTTTAGTAGATGTAACTGATAGGGAGTCACACTATAAATTACTCATCACGAGGAATACTTTGGACAGGAAATGGTTTGCAGTGACTGGTATCTCACTGTCCTCAGTTAGGAGTTGGCTGATGGCACTGTGCTCTGTATCTTAAATCATCTTGCACTTGGTGGACTGCTCGATGCAGGTGTCAGTTACTAAATCTCAGATCTTTCAGGAGATGATTCAGACTAAATGTCTTGATTTTCCTACCATGGTTTTTGCAGTTTCAAATTTATTGAGACTATCTTTAACCTATAATTGACAGTATAATAAGAACAAATTTTTGTTTCTGACAGACCCACTTTAAAAAGATATCAATTTCATAGGATCCCAGTTTTATATACTATCCTACAAAAGTCGCTGTCTCTCTAACTTTAGTAGGTATGAAAGAAAACTTTTACCACCTGCACAAATAATTTCTTGATTGCTTAATTTTTAAAAGCTCAATATAACTTACATTTGTCTAATTTGAAAAAGGTTTAGAAATATATTTTTTTTCCTTTGAAAGAAAATATTAGTAGAGCTTATACTTGGTTACAAATTCATTATATGCAAACATATTTTTAGAAGCAAATTACATGAATAGAAGTACATTTTAGCATTCAAAACAACATGGTGTGTGTGTGTGTGTGTGTGTGTGTGTGTGTGTGTGTGTCTGTATGTGTAGCTTATGGCCTTTCTTTCTGATATGTGTGGGACAATTTCCGATTCAATAGGCTGAGTTTTACAAGCCACATTTTAAGAGATTTATTAACTGTACATTGTATATCCAGAGACCAGCATTATAATATTAAGACTCCAAACTATTGCTAATGGTTTACTGAATGTAAGCCTTGATAATGACCCAAATAGATGTCAAATATAAGATCTGGAACATATTTTCCACATAATTTAAGATAACAGAAATAAGACTAGTGGTCAGAAATTTAGGATCTGAATGCTCTAATTTATTAAGCATACATGTGTCATTTTTACTTGTGCTGTACAGTATCAATCAGACAGTAAAAGCTAATTAGAATCTTATAATGATGTTTAGTGTATAAATACAGTTTATGTGTTATTTAATTAGAAGCGAGTGTGTGTTCACATGTATATGGTGCACACAGGGAGGGAAGGGTCACAGGACAACTTTTGAGGGACAACCCTCTCCTCCCACCATGCATGCTTCAGAAATTAAAAGGCTTGTAATAGAAAGAATATCCTTAGAAATTAGTTTTAAAAGGTATGATTTCTTTGAAACTATTGATTGTATTTTTCCAATAATAAACTAAAATCTTGAAAAATAAAAAAGAACCACCTATGCCTTTGTTAGGTTGATATTTTGAGAAAAAAAGTAGCAGGAGCAAAAAATACACACACAGATACGTGCCCTTCCAGTAGTGTTAGGAAAGTACTGATTTTATAATTAAAATTGGGTTTACCCCAACTGCCTACACCTCTGTGGACTTTGCTTCTGTGTTTCAGAATAAGCTCTAAGGATTGCAGCTATTGGCATAAATACTTTAAATTTTACAAAATCAACACTTGTCATTAGCATGCTTGAGCTATAATCTTTAAAGTTTTTATGGTGATTCAATACTCCCCTTTTTTGAGATAGTGATGCTCACACTCCTCTGATGGACTCAAGACAATTAGAAGGGATTTTAAATATCTAAAAGGGAAGAATGAGAACTCAGTTAACACTTGCCATAGGGGAACACTGCATTTTAACCACAATAATTACAAAATATCAACTAAAGATACACGCATGCCAGCACTTGGGCAACATGATATGTGAATGCTGGCTGCTATCACCGAAGAGGGTAAAACGTATCACCACTCCCTTTTCTCTGAAACAGGCTGTTGTCGAGGTAAACACCGTATCATTGTGCTGTAGTCAATCATATGTAGTGTCTTGTTATTCTGAGTAACTTGCAATATGATATAAAATGTTATATTGGATCAACTGAGGAAAATAATCTGCTTCTTAGGGACAAGTGGACATACTTTAGTGATGAGTAAGAGAAGCTCTATTTCCATAGAATGTCAGATACTTAACCCAATTTTGTTATCTCTTTATCGGATGTTACTGTTGCTTTCTATTAGTCTTGCCTGGTGTCTAGCGTCAAAAACTGTAATAACTTTTAAGTGGTATAAATACTTAGCACACTGATAATTGTGCTGTTTTGATGCTTCCACATGTAATTACATATCACAATCAAGTTTTTTCCTTACTATGACAACAGCAGCTACACTATAGAATACTTTGATAATTTAATCTAAAAAAAAACCTTAGCTCTTAAAATAATGTGTGTGCATGCAAATGGCAGTACATTTCTGTTTTAAAAAAGTAAAACTTTTCAAAAAATGTATTAGTAATAAAATTAAGATTCCAATATGAGTATCTTATCATTATTTTAAATTTTGAAGATATGATGTTCTTAAATATTTAAACTTCCTTCAAATAATTCTTAGAAATGGTACATGCATTTTCAGTAATGCTTTAAAACTGTTACTAAGTGGATTTTATAAATATTTCACAGAAATGGAGCAGGTTGTAACATTGTTACCTTATTTTGAGCTGCTTCACTCTGGACACTTGGGAGCCACAGTGAAATCCTAGACTGAAGTAAATGCATAACGTTTTACTGAGAATGCCCACACCCCCCAAGAAGTATCTCCTTCTGGCTGGTGTGCTGTTCACAGAGCACAGTTGACAATGTGATGACCAAGAATTCCAGTAATGAAACCTGATAGACATCTGCTGAAAATGTTTGTGTCGATGATAGAAGCCATGTGGAAAGGGAACTGTTTCATGTAGCTTTTGGTACCACTTCTGAGTTGACCTCACAGCCATACACAAATATAGATGGATAAGGAAGTAAGCATGTCCATAACATGATAAAAATATGCATATGTGCATATGTGATAATGAGAATATTAGGAAAGAAGACAAGACACATAAACCACAATTAAAATGGTTGCCAGAGACCACATAGGGAAGCAAGACATTGACCACAGCTTAAGGACAAGGGTTTGAAGTCCAGTCACTGTGTAGCTGTCTAAAGAAGATGATTATGAGAACTCACTGATAAGTTTATGCAAGAAACACTGCCTACTCCATCAAAAGCATTTATTAATATGCCCAGATGTTTTAACACAAAGAAAAAGAATGAAAGGAAGGAAAAAGAAGGAAATAAAGAAAGGAAGAGAGGAAGGAAGGAAATAAGGGAGGGAGGAAGGAAGGAGGGAAAGAAGGAAGGAAAGATTACTAAATGGCACATGGAATATACCAGCTATGGAGTCATTGAGGATGCGCTAGACATCTCTGGTGACACTATAAGTTAGCTTTCCCTGAGACTGGTGGACTGGCACCAAACATTTCAGAGTCCTCCGTCCCTTACCTTAAAACGATTGTCCTGAAGCTGTGACATGACAAAAAATTGGAATACCCTACATGTGACAAATATCCAGAAATCTTAACTTTTCTCATAACACTGACATTTTCACAACACTTAGGAGACAATGGCAGGCATATCTCTGTGAGTTCAAGGCCATCCTGGTCTACAAAGCAAGTTCAGGACAGCCAAGTTTATAGAGAAACTACCTTGAAAAACCTAATGAACCAAGCAACAAACAAATAAAAAGGAGTGTATGGGGGCAACTTTTTCACTATTATTTGTGGCTAATGAGATTTATTTTGGTTACTCTTTTTAGGGTGAAAATGGCTTACATGGTATTTCAGGCTTACCTGGTCAAAAGGTAATGGTTTTTACAAATGTTTCCTACAAACTAAGCCAGTATATCAGTCTTTCTGAGGAAGATTCATAGAAGCATTTCCTTCTTGGCAACTTCTCAAGTTAACGCTTGTTCCAGGGTGTTAAGGGCATACCTTCCGGAAGAATCAGTAGAGATATCTTCTTAGGGCCACGAAGATGTTCTGGCTGCACCGGAAACATTGTGAGTGTTATCAGAGTGAACAATGAAACAGTGTTTTCTGCTGTCATTTCCTATTTGCCCATGTTGTGGTTCTCAGACTGAGTTAAACAAAATGTTTACAATAACATGAAATACTGAACCATACAAAGATCACACAAAGCTAAGCTCTTTCAAACACACCTTTCTGCTTTTGCCTGCCAGTGCAGACCAATAATGCTACCTACTGAGGAGGGTGAAGCAAGAATACTGCATCTTCACAGCCTGCCAGCCTATAGAGTGAGACCAAGGCTAGCTTGGACAACGTAGTGAGTTCATGTCTGAAAATGAAAAAGAGGGCTGGAGAGATTCAGTTCAATGTTTCCTGAGCCTGTATGAGGCTAGAAATCTAATCTCGTATAAAGAAAAAACAAAAAACAAAAAACTTCAGAATGGTCCATTTATATTCATGCTGAGGGAGAATTTTCACCATCCATGTGAAAATTTCTGTGCCTGACATCTTTCTTTTTACCAAAATGAGCTTCCTCTGTATCTTTCATTATCGTTCCAAGGCTACTTTCTATCTCTGGGAACAAGCTCGTGCCAAGCATTACTGGATGTTCAGAAACTTATATACTCCAGGTTCCTGGAGGGGAGAGAAGTCACTTCAGGTGGGGCCAGCTGTCATATTCCCACCCAGAGAACCCCACCATGGGAGAGAGCATTATTGATGCAATTTTAGATGTCCCCCAAAGCCCAACATGTCATTTTGTTGTTGAGTAAAGCACTATAGGTTTTAATAATAAAATGTCTGAAGTTGTTAAACGTCTATTTTTTTGTTTTGTCCATAGCTGGAAATGTCATTTGAAAAGATAAACTTTCATTTGTAGTTAAAGCTCTTTCAAGAATGTTTCTTTACAAAGCTTCATAGAGATAATAAGGTTGGACTGGGAACCATGAAACCACATGCTCTCGAGTCTCTTCACAGCGGTTCTAGACAAAACCCACTGGTACAGCATGTGCTGCATCTGTGAGCTGAACTGCAAGCCAAGGGATGTGCAGATTTATCTACTGGAAAATAGTTTTGGACTTTCCAGCAGCTGTTTGTGGTGGCTGCATCATGCTGACATCCTGGCCAGTGTGCTAAGGGGGTTTAGCAGTTTTAGTGTCAGCTTGCGTTACCAGATGGAGTTAAATTCTATATTGTAGGGGAGATACTATTAAAGGAAAGCAGGCCCATGATTAGTGATAAAAAATACCTATGAACTAATCTATTGTTTGATAATAACATTTTGAGAGTTAAGGAAGCAGAAAATAATTATTTAATCATGTTTCTACACACATTATATACATTTACTTGACTATGCATACACTAATACACTCATAAATTATTTACATAGAGATGTTAAGAGCTCATATTCTAATCTATATAATGCATGTGTATTTTAATTATATCACACAACACTTTATTGAGGCAGTACAGAAAAGCTGAGATCAGAAACTTTTCATCTCTAGGTAGGTATGAAGGCATGTGTTTGTTATCCTTGCACTTTTGTGATGGAGGCAGAGGGATCTAGATAGAGTTCAAGGCCATTGTGAGTTACATAGTGAACTGAAGGACAGCCTGGCCTGTGTACTATCTTCTCTTAAAAATAACTTACATAGAAAAATTAAATGAACAAGCATAATATCAGTCTCTTATGAAGATACTCATTGGATGCCTTATGCTATGACCCCCACTGAGTGGATAGACAGCAAATAAAGCCCATATCTATCTCTCACCTACCAGCTATGCATCCATAGGCCCATGATACACAGGGCCCTCTCAGTGAGTGGTTACTGAATCTTTAACAGAACATCATCAATCTATTTATGAAAAATTAAATCAGAAAATAAACTTATGAAATTGGAAAGGGTTTGACTGAGAGAAAAAAATCGCACCTTTTAGAATTAAAGGACAGCATAGGGAACAGCTCTTCTGTGACAAAGCAGAACAAAAGGAGCTTGGGGCTGCAGGCTGAGAGGTGGAGAGGTGGGCTCAGGACTCTAAGGTTCAGTTTTAAATACACACATCATGAGCCTCTCATTAGACACTCATGTGGAAGGTAGGTTTAGAGGAAGTTCATGTCTTCTGCATTTAATGAGAAGGCTGGTGACAGTGAGAATGGCAAACTTAATTCTCAAAGCAAATCTAGATGGCACCACTCTCAGATGCTTAATATGCAAGATGCTTGGCTTTAAGGAGATGAGATTTTTCTAGAAGGTTGGGAAGTCTCTACAAAGCTGTTCCTTTAGTATTTTGTATTATTTAGATTTTGTGTTGTTTAATATTGGCCTAAAACTTTATATTGATAAAACAAGGAATTATTGAAGCCACCAATTTTTATTATTAGAAATATTGCTATTACTATGAAAATCTCACCAGCTCTAAGTACTGGTTTTAATACGTTAAACCATGCTCTTCTTTTACAGGGAGAGCAAGGACTTGAAGGCATCAAAGGAGAAATTGGTGAAAAGGTAATCCTTTCTATATGTGTTTATAAAGATGAATTATGCTCCTGATACAGTTTAACGTGACATTTAGGTTTTGTATGTGCTATACAACATATGTAATAATTTTATAGTGAAACTAAAATATTTGCATCAATTACAGTAGCCTTTATATATTGGTGAGTGACAGAAATTGTTCTAAATTTACTTAGTGGTCTTAATAATTTTTAGTTAAAGTTATTTCATTTAGTTGTAAAATATGCAAATATTTATGTTATGGTGTTATTGGTCCATAATGACTATGTCTCTGACTAAAAATTTTATTAGCATGGACACTGGTTTACAGGTGAAATTTTTTTTGAGGGGAAATTAAAAAAAGAAAATACTTAAAAGAAAAATGGAAATCAGAATTAGCCCAAAAGATTTAATATAGAGGTGGTTAAAAGGTATGGGTGGTATATAAGAAACTCACTCACAAGACTTCAAATGCCTTGAGTAACCTCTCAGCAGATACTTTAACCAATGCCACAAGGTTACAGATGCAAAGACAGAGAAAGATGTGGGGCCTCAGACAGGGAAACGCTTTTTCCATGGCAGCCAGTTCCAAGGGAGAACCTTGGCAAGATGTATCACCATTCAGCCCTAGGCTCCTGCTAGTGAGGCAAGCAGAGCCAGTCAGGTGGATGTAGCCCATGGACATGGATACACTGGGGCTCAAAGGAGCATGAATACTAATAGATGGTGGGCCTCAAGGGACCAAGGACAGATGTTATCCCTGTAGCCAAAAATGTCATCACATTGCCCTCTCATGAAATTTAACTCTCCACTGTATACCTTTAAACAATATTTTATTTTTAGAAATAATTAAAAAGTCATCTTGTAGCCATTGAAAAGCATTTAAACCATCTTTTCTTTACAAACCTATAGCTTCAGCAGGTGGAAAGGGTGGTCTCCAACCAGCCAGCAGTGCTTGTGTCTAGCTTTCTTGGCAGTGATCAGTTATTTGCCTCTCCTATAAGTATTTATAGACACGATGAGTATCTTCTATAATTACAGGACAAATTACACATGCTGTAAGTTACATGATAATTACTTTCCCTCACTGAAGAGAGAGAGAGAGGGAGAGAGAGAGAGAGAGAGAGAGAGAGAGAGAGAGAGAGAGAGAGAGAAGATAGCCATATAATAACCATGCAATTGAGGAAAAAAAATCCATTAAACTTATAACCATTTTAAATGGGTCTTTTAATCCCTTGAATATTTTTGCTTTAGAATAATAGTTATTATCAAGGCATGTCTTTAGGTTTTATTTCTATGTATTTTTTAATTGGAATTTTATCTGTAGAAATAAGTGAAATCAAGCAAGGGATTCAAAGCAAAAATTATATGCTTTCTATAATTTGGTCACCAATACCCTTAAAACTTGGGTAATTTTTCTCTGAACATAGCTAGTATTTTATGGTAATAAACAGATTCCTCACAGACTGAATGTATATACATCACAATATAGTATCATAATGTAACCCATTATTATGTGTAATTAATATATGCTAATCAAACATTTAAAAAGAACACATATTCAGTATATTTTTCTCCTAAGATTTACCTTCTGCTTCCTCATGTTTTTTAGTCTTGCATTCAAGCAAACCTTCTAACATGAGGTGGGGACAATTATGGAGACCACTTTAAATATGGTAGAAAGAAATAAGTACCAAAGAGTAAACACACTGGCTTAAATGAGAATCATAGTCCGGATGTTTATAGTCAGATTTAATAGTTGCTTTATCACTTTAATGCACATTAAGTGTCTGATCCCTGAAAAAAACCACATGAATTATGTCTATTCCTGATACCAAACGTGTTTTTTTCCATAGAGTGAATAATTAAATTCATGGGTTGACTTTGGTTATGAAATAAAAAGGAGTTCTGTGACAGCTCTCAATTTGGTGTGACAGGAGCAGCCAATGCATTTTTTTCTGAACAAAATCAACCAGCTACACTTGAATATCAATTCTTTGTGGGTAAATAAGTATATAATTACTTTAAAAAACACTTTTACTTTTTAAGATATCACACTTTATCCTTTCCAGTGTTTAAAATCTGATGATTTTGAGTGGCCAGCTTAGTCTTGCACATTATTGAGCCAAGTATTTCTAAAGTGAAACTTATCAAAAGCATGGCTGGTCTTCTCAAAAATAGCTATTTATCAGATAGGATTCTCTAAGAAGACAGATTTTTGAAAAAGACTACCATGCCCCATAACTATAACTTCAGCTGAAATGCAGCTAATGTTCTCTGACATCTCTGCACATGTCTGTCATAATACATATATGTAGGCAAAATATTCTTACACATAACGTAAATAAAATGAGATTGAAAAATTGGTTCTTCTAAACCTGTTGTGGAATACCATTTCAGATAAAGAATGACAATTGCAATTATTACTGAAGCCATATCTTTCCTGCTCTATTACCTAAAATGTAGGTGATTTTGATTTGTTATTGAGTGATATTGACCATGTACATCTACAAGTGTTTCAGTTACTTTCAACATTCTTATTTTGGAAACTAAAAAAGAAAAGATTTTCAAATCTTTTAATTTTAGAAAAAAAAAGCAAGCAAAAAAAAAAATGAAAAGTGAGTTTTTTCATTGTATCTAAAGCCAGGGAGGTGCTAACAGCTTGTAGCACTAAAAGCATCCTCTACATTATGTGTCCATAATTCGGTGGCTCTTGTTTAGGCTTAAGGGAATGACTCGTTTTTCACTGTGCTGTTTATTGATGTTTTCCCTCACTCTAGGTTAAGCTAATAACAATAAAGAAACCACAAAACTAACAAATGCATATGGATCACACTCTCTTAAAACCACTGCTGGAAAACTAGACCTTGTAAATTGCTAGTGATGTGATTTTTATTGTCCTGCTGTTAGCAGAGTCCTCTTTACATACTGAAATTCCACATGATAGATGTTTGTAAGTCAGAAAATTATGTTTAGCCAACTATTCCTCTGGATATAAGAATGCTGTATTTAACTTTTATTGGAGAGTATCTGCTGGAAAAATATTTCACTGAGCCCCATTTAAACTTGGTTCCTTTAAATATTTACCATTTAATTCTACAAATTCTATAAAATGTATAAAATTTAAATGAGTAAAATTACAAAAATGTGCCTTATAACCTTGAATCATACAACCATATGAATATGTATGAACATATGGATATATTTACCTTAGTACAAGAAAACTGTATGGTGTCATTTGTAACTAAATCATGTATTTAAACATTTGTATTCTTTAATCAGAAATTCACATGAGGCAATTTTCGGGTGATATAATTCAAATTTTTCAGATGTCACCTTAAAATGTAACATATGTAAGTGTGTGTGTTCCTTCTGTTGATTTTATTAATGTTGAGTTTATTTAAATAAGTTACATGCAGCAGGGTTTTTCTCTGGTGGTTGCTTTTGTTGTTTCAATAGGAAAGATGACCAACACTTATTAGAACATGTCTCCACACATGTTTTCAACTTAGTCATTCATGTTGGGTTTTAGTCAAGAGAAAAGGCAGTATTGAATCCATTCTCCTGTTGATGTATATTTGTAGAATTAGAATATAGCAGCATCAGCAGATAGTATATCCCACACATAATAATGATATACAAAAGATAAGTTAAGAAATGGAGGTGGACACTGGGTATTAGCACAAGCCTTTAATTCCAACACTCAGGAGGCAAAAGCAGGTGAGGTAAAAGCAGGTGAATCCCTGTGAGTTCAAAGCCACTCTTCTCTACAAAGTGAGTTCCAGAAAACTTCTGTCTTAGGAAGAAAAAAAAAACTAGGGTGATAAATTGATTAAATTTTATTTCTTTTATTCATTTATTATGCATCTCCTTCTTCAAATTTCCTTTCCCCTCTTGCCCCTCCCAGTCACTCTCTTTTCTCCCTATCTCCTTATCTACTCCCTAGCAACAGCAAAAGGTCCAAAGGTCCCAGGGTGGCTTAATTCAGCATCCAATCCAAGGTTTCCTCATCCAAATATCAAGACTGGGTCAGGTGTTCCTCTGGAGGGAATGGGCTCCAAGGTGCAGGTCCAAGGTGTTTCAGATTGCAAGCTGTTCAGTGGTTGTGGTTTGTATCTTGGGTGTGCTTTGCTTTTTGTTTAGAGTCCACTAATGAGTGAGTAATCCCCTGCTTATCTTTCTGAGTTTGTGATACCATGCTCAGGAGGATACTCTCCAAATCCATATATTTGCCTGCAAATTTTGGGATATCATTTTTTTCTTACTGCTGAGTAGTACTCCATTGTGTAGATGTACCACAGTTGTTAATCCATTCTTCAGCTGAGAGGCACTGAGGCTGTTTCCAGGTTCTTGCTATTATGAATAATTCTGCTATAAACATGATTGAGATAATGTTTTTGGAGTGAGAATATGCATCTTTAAGGTATATGCCCAACAGTGATATTGCTGGATCCTTAGGGAGATTGATTTCCAGTTTTCTGAGACACAGCCATACTGCATTCCAGAGTGGCTGAACAAGTTTACACTCCCACCAACCTCTCCAGCATAGGCTGCCATCTGTGTTCTTTATCTTAACCAATCTGACAGGGGTAAGGTGGTATCTCAAGGTTGTCGTGATTTGCATTTTTCTGATGGCTAAAGATGTTGAGCACTTTTTCAAGTGCCTTTCAGTCACCTGTAATTCTTCTGCTGAGAATTCCCTTTTTAGTTCTGAGCCCCATTTTTTGATTGGATTATTCAAGATTTGGGGGTCTAGTTTCTTGAGTTCTCTCCATATTTTAGAGATCAGTCCTCTGTAACGTGTAGGGTTGGTGAAAATCTTTTTTCTATTCTGTAGGCTGTCGTTTAGTCTTATTGACTGTGCTCTTGGCTTACAGAAGCTTCTCAGTTTTAGAAGGTTCCACTTATTGATAGCTGTTGTTAGTGTCTGTGCTACTAGTGTTATATTTGGGAAGTGGTCACCTGTGCCAATGCGTTGGAGGGTATTTCCCACTTTCTTTTCTATCAATCTCAGTGTGGTTCTGTTTATGTTGAGGTCTTTAATCTACTTGGATTTGAGTTTTGTGCAGGGTGACAGGCTTGGATCTATTTGCATTTTTCTACACACTACCATCTAGCTATGCCAACACCATTTGTTAAATATACTATCTTTTTTCCATTGAATATTTTGGGCTCTTTGTCAAATATCAGGTGTTCATAGGTTTTTGGGTTAATGTTGGGATCTTCAGTTCGATTCCATTGATCCACATGGCTACTTTTATGCCAGTGCCAGGCTGTTTTTATTGCTGTAGCTCTATAGTATAACTTTATTGTTTTGGCAATCCTGGCTTTCCTGTTATTACAAATGAAATTGAGTATCGTTCTTTCAAGGTCTGTAAAAAATTGTGTTGGTATTTTGATGGGAATTGCATTGAATACAGATTGCTTTTGGTAGGGTTGTGGATTTTTACTATGTTGATTCTACCAATCCAGGAACATGGGAGAGCTTTCCATTTTCTGATATCCTCTTCAATTTCTTTCTTCAGTGACTTAAAGTTTTTGTGAAATAGATTTGTTACTTCTCTGGTTATAGTTATTCCAAGGTATTTAATGCTATTTTCAGCTATTATGAAGGGTGATAAGGTAACTTATTTCATTGTCAGCCCTTTTATTATTAGTGTATAGGAGGGCTACTGATTTCTTTGAGTTAATCTTATATCCTGCTACATTGCTGAAAGTGTTTATCAGCTGTGGAATTTTGTGGGTCACTTATGTATATAATCACATCATCTGCAAATAGAGATAGTTTCACTTCTTCTTTTCCAACTTGTATCCCCTTAATCTCCTTTCATTCTCTTAATGCTTTAGCTGAAACTTCGAGAATTATATTGAATAGATAAGGGGAGAGAGGACATTCTTGTCTAGTTCCTGATTTTAGTGGGATTGCTTTGAGTTTTTCTCCATTAAGTTTGATGTTAGCTGTAGGCTTCTTATAAATTGCCTTTATTATACTGAGACATTTTCCCTGTATTCCTGATCCCTCCAGAGCTTTTATCATAAAGGAGTGTTGGATTTTGTCAAAGGCTTTTTTAGTATCTAAGGATATGATCATGTAGTTTTTTATCCTTTAGTTTGTTTATATGATGGATGACATTTATGGTTTTTCATATGTTGAAACATCCCTGCATTTCTGGGATGAAGCCTAATTGATTGTGGTGGATGATATTTTTTATATGTTGTTGTATATGGTTTCCCAGAATTTTGTTGAGATTTTTGCATCAATATTCATGAGGGAAAATGGTCTGTAATTCTCTTTCTTTGTTGCATCTTTGAGTGGCTTGGGTACTAGGGTAATTGAGGCCTCATAAAAAGTGTTTGTCAATATTCCTTCAGTGTCTACTGTATAGAACAGTTTGAGGATTATTGGTGTTAGTTTTTCTTTGAATGTGTGGTAGAATTATGCACTGAAACCATCTGAACCTTGGCTTTTTTTATTTGGGAGGCTTTTAATAATAGCTTCAATATTTTGGGGTTAAAGGTATGTTTGTGTATTTAATCTGATCTTGATTTAATTTCGGTAAATGCTGCCTGTCGAGAAAGCTCTCAGTTTCTTCTAGATTTTCCATTTTTGGAGAGCATATATTTTCAAAGTATGACCTGATAATTCTATAGATTTCCTGGGGGTCTGTTGTTATGTTCCTCTTTTTCTTTTTGATTTTGTTGATTTGGACACTCTCTCTCTGCATTTTGATTAGTTTGGATAATGGCTTATCTATCTTGTTGACTTTCTCAAAGAACCAACTCTTTGATTCATTGATTCTTTGTATTGTAATTTTTGTTTCAATTGTATTGATTTCAGCTCTAAGTTTATTTCCTGCCATCTACTCCTTCTAGGTGCATTTGCTTCTAATTGTTCTAAGGTTTTCAGCTGTGCTGTTAGTTTTCTAGTGTGGGATTTCTCTAGTTTTTTCATATGGACATCTAGTGCTATGAATTTTCCTCTTAAGACTGCTTTTATTTTGTCCCACAAGTTTGGGTACATTGTGGATTCATTTTCATTAAATTCTGGGAAGACTTTGATTTCTTTTTTAATTTCTTCCTTGACCAGTTCAATGATGTTTAATTCCTATGACTTGGTAGGTTTTCTGTGATTTTTGATGTTGCTGAACATCTTAGGTCATGGTGGTCTGATATGATACAAGGGATTATTTCCATTTTTGTATCTATTGATATTTGTTTTATGACCAATTATGTGGTCAGTTTAAGAGAAAGGTCCATGTGGTGCTGAGAAATATGTATATTCCTTTGTGTTTGGGTGGAAGCTTCTGTAAATATCTATTAAATCTATTTGCTTCACAATCTATGTTAGACTCCTTATTTTTCTGTTGAGTCTCTGTCTGGTTGACCTATGCAGGGTTGAAAGTGGAGTATTGAAGTCTCTCACTATTAGGGTGTAAGAACTGATGTGGGATCCGAGCTTTAGCAGTGTTTCTTTTACATAAGTAGGTGCCTTTATATTAGGGGCATAAATATTCAGGATTGAAATCTCCTCTTGACCAATTTTTTCTGTGATGAATAAGTAATGTCCTTCCTGGTCTCTTTTAATTTATTTTAGTTTGAACTCTTCTTTGTTAGATATTAGGATGGCAACACCAGCTTGTTTCTTAGGACCATTTGATTGGAAAATCTTTTCCCAACCCTTTACTCCAAGCCTGTGTCTATCTTTGCTTTTGAGGTGTGTTTCTTGTATGCAGCAGAAGGATGGCTTCTGTTTTTGTGTCCATCGTGTTGGAGTGTGTCTTTTTATAGGTGAATTGCATTCATTGATATTAAGGGATATTAGTGACCACTGATTGTTATTTCCTGTTATTTTTGGTGGTAGCTTGTATGGATTTCCTTTCTTTTTATGGCATACAATTAAAAAATGAAACAAGTTTTTATACTAATACCACAAATAAGTGTTACTCATGAATAAGTAACTGAAACATGGACTTTTAGCAATGTATGTATCACAATTATACCCAATCAGACAATGAGTATTAATTATTTGCCCCAAGAAACAGTGATATTTGACTCAAAAAAAATTCAGCTCTATTACACAGAAAAATGTGTTTGCTTTAGTCAATTGTTTATTTCACTGTTAAATGTTAAAAGCACAAAGAATTTGAGTAATTGAAAGCCAGCCATGATCTTTGCCACTTAAAAATTGAAATGAGAAAATGACCAACACAGGAATTTATTCAATGCTCATCAACCTTTCTTCTAGATATTGTAGGGCAGCATTTCAGGTCAGTCAATGTCTTTTTGCCAGCTGAAGAAGTCCACACTAGCTGAGACATTTTATAGCCTTGTCAGAGTTTGTCCATGTTCATGTGCACAGTAAAGGTGACTCATTAATGAACCACATTTTATGTTATAGAATGGGAAAGCATGCTTCTGTCCTATCCAATAGCTCTCCAAAAAAGTAAACTCCAATATGTTCTTTACCATTGAATTTTCCTTGATAGCACACTCAATTCCTACTCAACAGGATAGCTGTAGAGATTAATAATATGCTTGATGAATAAAGGGTGTTCTATAAAAATTAATTCATCAATATCTAAACTATGAATATACAAAATACTGGTATTTTGACATAATTACTATCCTTAAATTTTAAGTTTGCATAAGGTTCATTCTTAATTTTACCTCTAAACAAGTAAATAAAATATTCAAGATTATTAGCTACTCATACAAAACAGATAACCCCAAACCAATATTGATGTGTTTAGCATGATTTTCTGTGTCTTAGCTCAGGGATTCTTTAGTCACATTCATGCTGCCTGCCTTGCTTATATGTAACTTCTAAGCTAGGATGCTGGCTGAAGGTATCTAATCTATATTGGATTTTAAGACACTATGTCTTTATTCTAGATGGCTGCTCTCTTTCCAAGAGTGATCACCAACTTTTCTCAAGGCAAGGGTTCAAAGACAATATGCAAAACTTTTAAGGCCTTTTGAGATCCCTGCCTCTGTACTAGCAGGCCACATTTCCAATGTTCTATTAGAAAGGATGTTATAAACCCAACCCAGCTTCAAGAGCTATGTGATACCAGACCCCACCACCTCTTGATTGCAGAAAGTATAGAAAAACGAAAGAATACAAAGTAGCTAGGTTTTATAACAAAAGTAATGCAAATGAGATAAAACTTACCTTACCTTTAAATCAATAGTTTAGAATAGAAGATTAATTTAACATTTTTATTGTTTTCATTCTCCCACAACCTGAAGTACATTAGTTGTTCTTTATAGGATTTAGAGAAATATGTTTCCAAATATATGTTTTCAAACTTGATTGACAGCACCATGTAAAATCATTATTAAAAAAATAAAACTCATTGTAGTGGTGACAGAAGAGAAGTATTCATTAGCTACATGAATGAATTATGTTCTATTTTTAATATGTGCTTTTTAATTTTAGTTACAATAAAACTGGTTAGAATACATGGAAAAAGCATGTCAGAGTTGAAATATATTTTCAGAATTTTACTATTAAAGCTATCTTGGCAATTATGCTTAATATTTAATATTCAGAACTAAGGCAAGGTTGTTAAATCCTGTTATTACACTAAGGCACTTTGCCATCATCATTACAAAGCAACTGTCAACCTGTCACCTTACTTCTTATGATTTTCCTGTGGTTCATCTTGTGAAATTTTTGAACATTAGCATGGTATAGAATTATTTCATTTATCTTGGTAACACATGCAAAATTTCTCAAACTTTTAGTTTAGACTCACAACTGACTTGAAAGATGAAATGGATAGATGGAGTAGAATAGCTATAATTTCAAAAATCAGTGTAATTTATGTGTGGCCATTGAAAATTAGTATGGGAGTAACCATGCCAACTCTCAATTGGAACTCAGGAATGGCAGTGGCAAGTCAGAGGCTTAGCATTAGTCAGTACATATTGTATGTTATTTCCCCAATCCTTATAGAGCTGTTGAATAAACACTAAAATGAAGTATAGCTAGCCCTCTTTTACTCATTAGTAATTACAGAAAGTGTAATATTAAAGTGAAAGGCACATAAACAAATAAAATAATTTCACAAATTTAAGTTTTCAAGTAGTATTTTCAATAACTATATACTGTTTTACTATTTGACTATATATTATTTTATTTAGTGATTCCCTGATTGGAAATATGCATTTTCTATGTGTTCTTGGTGATTTTGGCTAAGTAGTTTTGGTGTGGTGATGTTTTATTGGAGACTAAACAGCTATGCAAGTGACAAAGTACAGATATCACATGGAACCCTCTTAAGGCTTGATTACAAAGGCAACAGTAACAGTACTGGAGGAGCAGTGGAAAATGGGTATGCATCAAAATCCTTCTGGAAAGAAAATGTACTTGAGCAAGATGTGGACCAAAATAAAAAGATAGATACACTTAGAGGGAATTACAAATGACCTATATGCCCTAAGGACTGTCAGGCTAAAGCAATAATAGCTCACCTTTAAAAAAATTCTACTAAACGATTGTAATTGGAGGTGGAGCTTTTCTGTCCCAACAAACTGGTCTCAAATAAATACACAGAAGCTTACATTAATTACAGAATGCTTAGCTGATAGCTCAGGCTCATTGCTAACTAGCTCTTACATTAAATGAACCCATTTCTATTAATCTGCGTACTGCCATGTGGCTGTGACTTTACCAGTCCTCTGACATCTTGCTTCTTGGTCTGCTTGCTGGCTCTCTGGGGTCTCTCTGGACTCCACCCTTCTTCATTCCTGTTCTCAGTTTGATTGTCCTACCTAACTTTATCCTATTGACCAAACAGCTTTATCATTAATAAATGAGAGAAATACATATTTATAACATACAGAAGGATCATTTCACAGCAAGCTATAACATGACAGCACTGTCTATATATCAATACTAATACAGTGTTATTTAACAGTACCTGTAGATTTTTTGGCATTGTTAATTTTACTTCTAAATTCTGTACAACTGAAATCTACCCATTTGTCTTTATCTGCCTGACTAACCCTAACCCTAACCCTAACCCTCTAACCACTCACGAGCTACATCTTATTCACACATCATTCTCCAAAACTGTGGCCAGATGAACTTTTAAAAAGTAAGCATGTGGCTCCTCTTTTTAAAATATTCTTATGCTTTCCCATTACGTTGAAGGAAACACCTAATGCAGTGTGTAAAGCCTTGTAGGGTCTTACCTGCACTTTGCCCCAGGATCTTTCTCTCCATACCACACCCTGTTACCTTTTCTTTCAGTTTTTGGCTTAACCAGACTCTTCTGTCCACTGCTGTATCCACGGATATTTGAAATACCGTTCCCTTCACTTACTGCTTCCATTTTGTTTCTTGTCCATCATTATATGGGAAGTCAAGACAGTAAGAATATGAAGTAACCAGTCCACAGTAGAGAGCAGAGAACAGTGAATTAATGCAACATACGTGTGCTCATACCACTCTCCCCTTTTCATTAAGTCCAGGATCTCCTGAATAGGAAATGAATCACTCACGATGAGCAGGTCTTCCCATCTCAATATAATCGAAAAAACCTCCATAGACAGGCCCACAAGACAACTTGATCTAGACACTATTTCAGGAAGATTTCTTTTCTAGATTATTCTAGAAGTGTCAAATTAACAATTAAAACTAACCATTGCCATTACCTTACTTCTATTCAGTCATTATACCTTGAAAGTTACTATTTTTGCTGTCATAATTTCTCATTAAATCTTTAACACCATAATTCACTTGTAACTAAAATCACAATTAACAATTATAAGTTTCCTGGAATGTGATTCTTTCTTTATACTTATTTCCATTCAGTCAAATAGAAATTCTATGATAGAACATACATACAGTTTTGTTTTTAGCTCTAAAACATAACATAATGCTTAACATATAAAAGAATTTAATTAATCCATTCATTACCACCAGGGAATAGAGTGGACAAGGTTTAGTGTTTCTTTTCACCTTTTCAAATTATTTGGTAAGTATTTTGTTGCACTTAATGTCTTGTTTTTTTTTTTAAAAAATTCTTGATATTTAACCTGTGATGCAGAGTTACATGTATGTAATATTTAATGTGTGTGCATATGCACTTACTTTATTGTACTTAATTCTATATGTATAACTATTATGACTATATCTCAATGAAGATATAAACCACTAATATGTTCAGTAGTATGCTAAAATATTCATAAAAGAAATTGATTCAGTGTTTCAACTTTTATTATTTACAAATTATATTTTTGGCAGGTGCTATCTACCTCTACATTATATCTGTCAAAAATATATAATGCATTTATTACTACTTATGACATTGTCTTTTAAATTTAATGGTAATATTAAAATTTATCTACTGACTCCTGTGCTGAAATTTTTTATGCTATAATTATTGTGGAATTTGGGGCTATTAACTATTGTGACCTTAAGGTAATTTTATTTTAAAAAAACTTATCCTTTTATTATCTTATATAATTTAAGGACAAAGCAATATGAAAATCTGGGGCACTTAACATGGGCAAGCAGAAGAACCTGGTTCTCCTTTATAGGTTTGAAAGGTTTTTGTTAATTAGTGCTTAGTGAGTTTGCTCATATTTTAATTTTCATATCACTCGCCCCGGCCTCCCCAGTTCCTCACTCAGGCTCTAGGCTACCCAGTCTCCCTATTTCTGCCCTGTCTTCTGGTTCTCCTTGCATTGGCCATCCTGTGCTTCAACCCTTGGCTCTCCTCTCTGCTGCCTCCCTGTCAGACTTCTCACTCATTTTTTGACCTCCACCTCATTCTCCACACTCATTTTACTTCCCTAGCATTCCTATTTGAGTTTCTCTCCAAATATTTTTATTTCTAGAAACTCTAAGAAGAGACCATTTTTTTTAAATATAAATGTATGAGTTCCTTAGTGGGTGATTTGAGAGTGTTTTCGCCTTCAAGGAAAAGGTCTGTTTTATACATTCCTGCCACTATTACCACCCTGAACTTTTGTGCATTTCTGAAGATTGAACTCAAGGCTCCACACATGCTGGGAAAATACTCTGTTGCTGAATTGTTTCCCAAGTCTTGAACATTTCTGAATGAGACCTTGGTCTAAATTCAGGTCAAAGCTGTCCTCACACTTGATGACAGAGTTCAGTATATAAAATGAAAATATGTGATTTAAAAGGTCAAGGCTGTCTTCACATTTAATGACAGAGTTCAGTGTATAAAATGAAAATATGTGATTTAAATGTTTTAAGTGAAGTGGGTTAATAATTATGTAACCTTGCAATTTTCTCAGTTCATAAAAATACATTGACAAAATTTATTTGGCATTTTAGATGCTAGGAAAGCAACCCATGTTGACAGGTGAATGATTTTTATTTAAAAGCCATTGATATGAAAACTTCCTTCATAATCATTGTATGAATAACTCACTGTATAGCAATTGTTGAATGATTGTTTCTTATCAGAACAGTAGAATTCCTGTACAGAAGCAGAAGCATTGACACAGCTGCTGTGCCACATGGAGTGTGTGCGGTGGCTGTGTGTGTGAGCTTAGTATCCAGGCTTACAATCAGCCTTCACATCTTATTCTAATAACTTCAAGAAACTCTCTCCACATTCTATTTTTCCTTGATAATCCTCACAATCCCCTTTAAGCCATATAACTTTCTATCAATGATCTTTTCTTAAAGCCAAGGAGGATTAATGAAAGAAGACACAGAAAACCACTCACATTCACTTCCATTTTCTATGCTTTCCTTCACTGCCTCTCACTGTCTGTTGATCATACTGCATAGATCAGACACAAGGACAAAATTATACAACACTGAGGCTTGAAGCAAGGATTTCAGAGAATGCCATTTTACATACCTACTATTGTCTAACCTGGGGAGTGTAGCTATGCAGATGGCATTAGCTCACTACACTCAAGAGTTCAATAATATGTATGCCAATGATTCGTGAAGATAATATCTTAGTAGCATTTGTGGTGAGGACACATAACAACCTCCTTCCTCATAAGCACAGGTTGAATCAAAGGTTCTTTCTCAGTTAAAAATTAGATGGTCACCTACATTGGTTCTCACCATTTTCTCAGATTTTGTTAGACAGTCCTCAAGGGTTTTCTCATTAATGCTGATAGAAAACAATTAAAAGTTATTTGTTTTAAGTCAAAATTTGCTATTTTGATTAATCCACTTGAATTCTGATAACCTTTTGGCAAGTTCAAGGCAGTTTGTGAAGCCTAGTATATTATCAACAACTCTGTAAGAGTCAGTACTACATTGTGTTTCACTGGTAAGTTTACAGGCTCCTAATATTTCTCATCGCTGCCTTCTTATGCTGCTATACCTCATAAGGCTACTACAGTTCAAAAATTCCTATTATTATTCTTTTTTGTGTTATCACTGAATCACCTAGACAGTGTAACAAACAATGACCTGAAATATAATCCAGTTCTAGCTCCAGTTAATTTTATGGTTGTTTCAGAGTCTTCACTTTGAAAAATAAAGGAGAAGGCTAGCAGTCTCCTCTAGAGTCACAGGTATGCTGAGATAGTCTGTGAAAACATGGAGGGGTTACACTCCTGGAAAGTAACAACCTAGAATCTGAATATCATTTATACGTTGTCATTTCTCTTTTTGGAACTGTGGCCTTCTGATCTTCACTGTGTGACTTTAACCCTGTTTTATTACAATTATCACCCTTTTAGCCTTGTAATTGTTGGTTTCGCACATGAGAAGAGATACACACTATCAAGGCCACACAAGGGTTTACTTAAGAGAGTTCCCAGGTGGGTGGGGAAACAGAAGCAGGACAGGAGGAGAGAGAGAGACCCAAACATGCTCGGTCTCTTTTAAGAGAAGGGATATGTACGTGTTTACGTAGTCACGTATGTGTCATGCTACGCAGTCATGCCCAGGGGCATGCCTCCCTACAAGGTGCATCCCACCGGAGCGGAATTGGTTCAGCTACATAGAGTGTCAGGAATCCTTACAATAACAGTTGTGAGTTTTATACAAAGAAATTGTGGTGACTTGAATCATTAATATAAGCAGTATATAATAAAACGTATGCCACTGTCACCAAATCCTCTTACTGGGCAACAGCTACACCCATCTGAAGGTAAAGAATTTTGTTACTTAACCACCTTCTTACCTCACTGACATCTGTTAACCCATCCTTTGTTAATATTTTTTACTCAATTAGATAAATCATAACACAAGGGTTCTGTATTAGAGGTCATCTTGTCCTTCATCTGTCCGCCCTATCTTAATGTCCATCTTGGTCTCAGGGGTCTCCAGCTGCAATCAGTTAATTACAGGAATTTCAATTTCTTTCCTTACTCGTTTGATGTCAATAAAACTCAACAAGACAGAGAATTCCTTCAAACACACACACTGGGTTTTAGAACAGATTTATTTGTTCAATCATTCATTGATTGGATCATTTACAATCTACTGCAGACCAGATACTGCATTCAGCACAAAGACCAGCAGGAAAGAGATAAAACCTCTTCTCTAAGAATGTGTGAAGTGTTGGATGGGGGCTTGTATAGGATGCAGTGTGAAGGAAGAGAAAGGAGCATATACTGCCTAAGAGATGGAGATAAATTTAGGTCAACTTTTATTCATTAGTGAGACCTGAAGGGTGTGCAAGAGTTCTCAGAGCAGGAAGAGGAAGAAGAAAGTTCAAAAGCTCAAAAGTTCAATGTAATACAGTATGGAAAGTAGAGGGAATGAGATGGAGTGTATTGTGTCAAAACAGAAAGCAGTGAGCACTGGAGGAGAAATAAAAGCTCTTTAGAAAATGATTGAAGCACAGCTTCAGGCAGAATGTCCAAAGATAGTGGAGGGGAAACATCAAAGAAATAATATCAGAGGGTCACTTGGAACATTTAGCTGGTGACATATTCAGCTTACTTTCCTCAGTAGAAGTACTAGCAAATCCCCAAGCAACCAACCACCTTGGTAAAGAAGCTGGCTGTTTCTGGGAGAATCTGCTCATGAGAATGCCTACCTGAAGCTTCCAGATGGATGATTAGGGGATGAAATCCTTTTCAAAGCATCAGGGTAGCATGGGTAATTTTTACCATTAATTAATTAATTAATTAATCAAAACTAAAGAGCTTATTCTAGTGGGGTGTATAGTTTGGAGTTCTAGTGTAAGTTTATTCTGCTAGTCAAAATATTGAGGCAATTTAATCTGATCATTTAAATTAAACAAAATTTGAGTACTTGTATATGTGTATGTGTAATGAAACAGCCACTTCTATTATGAATCAAACATGATTTTGGTCTTGATTGTCAAATGTTACATAGGGAGTCACCGCCTTGACCTGCTAATGAGCAGATACAGTCACTTAACAACAACAAAATAACAAGACAGTAACAGACTGACCTAAACTTCAACAGTCTTCTGCTTAGGTGTCTAAGCTTTCCCTTTGATCTTGCTCAGATCTACTGAGTGTCAGAGAAACCTCAGGTACTCTGTGTTATCTCTACAATTTCTTTGCTAGGATTCTGTCTTGGCTTTTGAGAAGTAAAAAATAAATGCCAGTCATTGGATTTAGCAAGCTAACTGAGAGAGAAAGAGAGATGGAGACAGAGAGAGAAAGAGGGAGAGAGAGAGAGAGAGTCAAAGGAGTAAAAAACAGAGGTGGTAGTGCAGCTTAAAACATTAAAAGAGAAGAGGAGGAATAAAGAAGAAAAGATACTGGTTTACCTTTTATCTGATAGATGTGTGACCATGTATGCATTCACATGTGTCAATAAACTCATGCCAGAGTGCAGGTGTAGAGGTCAGAGGTTATCCTTGGATGTCAGATTTGCCTTCCACCTTATTTGAGACAGGATCTCTTGTTCACTGCTGTGTACTGGGTTCACTGTTTCTTGAGTTTCTGGGGATTTTTCTGCCTCTGTGTCTCATCTCTCTATAAGGAGTGCTAAGATCTCAGACGAGCTGTATCACATCTGTCTTTACCTGGTTCTGGGAATATGAACTCAGACCTCAGGACTCAGGTCCACTTTACCCTCTGTGCTATTTCCCATCTCCTAATACATGTGTGTGTATGAGAGTGTGTTTACACACATAAAATTTTATGTTTTGGTGTCAAAATTTAGAATAGGATGTAGTTATTTTGCAGAACACATTATTGAATATAATAAAATAGAGAATTCAAGAACACACTAAAAATAGTGCAATGAAGTCAAGTTCATGAAAATCAACACACAAGAAAAGATACCCAAGCCCACAGGGCAGATCCAAAGCTGCAGTGACTGTGAAACAAAGAAGTAAAAAGGTTGTTTATTTTAAAGAATCAAAAACAAAATAGCAAAAAACAGATTTTATGACAGAAATAAAAAAGCAGCTTCAATGTAAATAGTAACTGGGAGTTAATAAACTTGGTAAGTAAAATTCATGAAACATGACAATCAAAGTTGTAGGAAGGAAAAATAACTTTAAAGTTGGTTTCATTTGTGATCAACAAAATGAATAAACAAAATTTAAGTAAACGGATAGTAAGAAAAAGAAAAAAGACAATTTAGGAATAGAAGACCACAGTTAGAAGATAGACAAAAAGAATGTGGGTTCCCTAACATGTACCCCAAAAGAGCAAATTGGATAACCTGGAGGATGTAAAAACTTAATTACAACTGGAAAATATGGTTATGTTAGTTACTATGGGAGGAACTAGAGATGCAGCTGAAAACACACTAATAAATAAAAGAGCAATTGGCTTTCTGAGTTGGACTTGATGGATCCAAAATTTAAATTGTTCAAATATTTTAAAACTCAGAATGCTCTAAGATAAAGAAAGGATAGTTTCCAAGGAGTTGGCATTATTCACTCACACAATTAATGAAAACTACACCTGTTGATACATTTCATGTACAATCTAATCACATATACAAATGTCTTAAATAAGACATTAGCAGATAGAATTGAGCTTTTCAGCAAAAATCAAACATGGCTAGAGTAGGATGCCTGTGGAGATGCAGGTTAAGGGATTGCCAAGTGCACTGCATTATCCAATTATAGGGTCTAACTGAGTTGTTCTATTGGCATAGGACAGAATAGCTGAAGCTGAATAGTTGGATAACATGAAATAGTCACTCTTAATAAATTCCCCAAGAAATAGGAATTGATAAAATATCTTTACTGAAATTCAACAAGATAAAAAACACATTAGAGCGAGGTATCACAAACCCAGAAAGATAAGCAGAGGATGCATTCACTCATTAGTGGATTCTAAACAAAAAAAGCAAAAGCAAAATATGTCCAAGCTACAAACCACAACCCCTGAACAGCTTGGGATCAGAAACACCTTGGACTGGTTGGTACCTTGGATCCCACTCCCTCTAGAGGAACACCTGACCCAGTCTTGATATTGGGGTGAGGAAAGCTGATCTACCTGGAGTGGATGCTGAACTATGCCACCTTGGGACTTTGGGACCTCCTGCCCTTGCTGGAGAGGAGATAAAGAGATGTGGAGAAGAGAGAGTGACTGAGAGGGGAAGGAGGGGGAAGGGAGCTTGAACAAGAATATACGTGGATAAAAAATATGACTTTATTCATAAACAATAAATTATCAATAAAAACAAACAAAAAACCAAAAAAAGAAATTGAATAAACAAGATTAATTCTTAAAAGTAAATTTTCCATAACTATTATTTCACATGAAAATTAAATCACATAAATCAGAAGAAAGATATCAATCTCTTCACTGTAAAATGACCTCTAAGAAAACTTAGGAGAACTTGCTAGAAAAATTATAATTATTTATATGAGAAGTTATTTTATTAATAGCAGATATGTTGAAAATTAATATTATATTTTCATTCAGGAGTAACTGAAGGAACTATGGTTGATAAGTTATCAACTATTAAAATGTATAGTAATTTGTAGAAATCTTAAGAAAATTATGTTTGTGTTAACAAACATAATAAAGACTAAAGCCTAAAGGAATACATGTTGATTCTATTCTCCAAAATAACAATAAAATAATTCAATAATCAAAGTTTTTACATAACTGCAATACAATAAAATAGCAACTCTAAAATACTTTCATATTTTGATCTTGGAGATGATCTCTTGAAATTTATATGGCATTAATAAATGAACATAGCCATTTGGGGGAACAGGAAAATATCATTATGGAATTATTTTTCTTTTTAAAGTTTAAAGGCATTGTTTATTATTATTACAGGGAACAGATGACCCCCTGTGAGTTTATTATTATTAAAAAGCATGGGTGGCACCCTGTGAAGGTCAGAGGAAACTTTCAGATTTAGTTCTTTCCAGCCACTGTGGGCCTATGGACTCAGATCCATCCAGGCTTGCACACAAGGACCCATAAGGATAATCCAGCAGCCCAAGATATCACAGCATCCTTCATTTCTTCTAAGACAAAGGCTGAGAAGCACATCATACTTTCATTCCATGAGGTTTCTGCATTGATGCCAGAAGTACATCACATACATGAGTTAAGACTCAGAGTCTGGAACCTGATCTCTCTGTTCTATTATTGGAATAACAATTACATTTCAGTTGATTAGGGAAGAGTAGATTTTTCTATACAGACTCTGGAAGTATTGAATTTATTCATGTGAAAGATACCTTACACTCAACAATAATAAATTTCAGATGGATAAAAGACTTAAGCCAAAACTAATGCAAAGTAAATACATTGTGTCTGTGAAAACTAAAAACAAGGGATGTATACCAAAATATGAAAAGACAGGATTGAAAGGAAGATTGGTGTTACCCATATAAAAATAGAACACTGCAATGACACAGGATCATCTTAAGTAAGATCAACTACAAATAATAGTTCTATCAATACTGTAATAATTAACATTGTTAATTCCAAAGAATTTTACATTCTTGATGAGAAAAAAAAACCCAAGTAACTCAGTTTTTAAGTGCGTAAAACTGACTGAATAAACAGTCACTAACTATCAAACTCCCAATGTTAACACAGTAAAGCTAGAGCTTAATGGTACTCTGTGATGTGTAATTTAAAGCAATTATGAGACGTGACTTAACACCCATTTGGCACCTGTTGCTGGATGGAATTCAAGGGCAAAGGCGTGTCTGTGCATTGCTGGTGGTATGCACAGAGCTATATTCTCCTTGGGAAAGCAATTTGGCAACATCTGTTCAGAAATGAAAAATGCATAATCCTTTTACCTAGCAATCACCATCTTGAGAATCCTACTACTGTGAAGTATGTCACAGACAAATGATGGTGTTTATGGCTTTAAGGCACATAAAGCTTTAATACAAGGCCTAATGGAGTCAGCTGAATTCAACCATTTTCTAAGATCTGCACAGTTGGCCCACAAATGTCATAACATAAGTACCACTTATTAGTTATACAATACAAACTGTGTAGAGTGCTTACTTGTGGGGAATATAATAGTGTTTATTGCTGTTTTACTCATAAAGGCACAAAACTTTAACTAGTCAATACCTTAACAAGAAAAAAATTAAATGAATTATAGTATAACTCTATCATAGAGTATTGTAGAAATATTTAAGAAAATGGGACTATATTTGTAATTCAAATTAATTTACAGAAGGTAATGTTGGAGGAGAATTTAAAATTTTAAAACTGTATTGTAGACAGAAGCACAGGAGAAATGTATCTATGAATGGAAAAGCATCTTGGGTAACTGCTTCAATAATCAATAATGAAATTGCAGCAAAATTGTGAGAATCCTAACAGCAGTGGCACAGTAACAACGGGACGGGCAAGTGGTTGATACTAAAGGAGTGGATGAAAGTGAAAATAGAAACAAAAAAACAATGATAGAAGAAGTCTGTAACCTGGTCCCCCTGATCTACATATGTTCCGTTCTTGTACCAATAGGACACTGTAGATAACTCAGCTAGAGTGATCATTCAGCAAAAAACACACATCTCTAGCTCTTTAAGGTTGTCTTGGGCAAATTACCATCTTAGGATTTGCATACCCATTTCAAAATTAACCAGTTTTAGCTCCCGAATCCAACTTGCTAAAATTTTGAATGATTTGAGGGTTTTTTTTTTTTGATAAAATGATAAAATTTTTATTTTGTCAAAATAAAAATAGCAAGAGGAAGATATATAAAGAGCTCAAGAATCTAGAGCCCAAAACCTTGAATAACCCAATCAAAAAATAGGGTTCAGATCTAAAAAGGGAATTCTCAGCAGAGAAATTACAAATGGCTAAAAGGCACCTGAAAAAGTGCTCAACATCTTTAGCCATCAGAGAAATGCAAATCAAAACAACTTTGAGATACCACCTAACACCTGTTAGATTGGCTAAGATAAAAGGCACAGATGACAGTCTATGTTGGAGAGGATGTGGATCAAGGGGAACACTCCTCCATTGTTGTTGGGAGTGTAAGCTTGTTCAGCCACTTTGGAATGTAATATGGTGGTTTCTCAGAAAATTCAGAATCAATCTCCCCAAGGACCCAGCAATACCACTTCTGGGTGTATACTCTAAAGAGGCAATTCATACTCCGAAGGTATTAGCTCAACTATGTTCATAGCAGCATTATTTGTAATAGCAAGAACTTGGAAACAACCTAGATGTCCCTCAACTGAAGAGTGGATTAACAAACTGTGGTACATCTACACAATGGAATACTACTCAGCAGTAAGAAAAAATGATATCCTAAAATTTGCAGGCAAATGGATGGATTTGGAAAATATCCTCCTGAGTGAGGTATCACAAACTCAGAAAGATAAGCAGGGGATGTACTCACTCATTAGTGCTCTCTAAACAAACAAACAAGAAAAAAGCAAAGCATGCCCAAGCTGCAAACCACAACTACTGAACAGCTTGGGATCAGAAACACCCTGGACTGACCCTTCGGATCCCATTCCACCTAGAGGAACACCTGACTCACTCTTGAGGGAGGGGAGACAAAACTGGATCTGCCAGGAGTGGAGACTGAACTAAGCATTATTGGATCAGTAGGACCATGGGACTGTCTGCTGCCTGCCCAGGAAGGGGATGGGGAGTTGTGGAGAAGAAAAAATGACCTGATGTGTCGGGAGGGAGAAAGGACCTTGAATAAGGATATACAGGGATAGAAAAAAAATTCAGAGGGAAAGCTGAACACAAAGTACTTTTATGTGTAGCAAATTATTTGCATTATCACCCTTGATAAGTCATGCTTATGATTTTTATTTTCTTTATAGTTAATGTTAGCTTATCAGCATTTTAAATTCAATTTACTGTTTTTCTTGATAAATACAAAATAAATAAAGAAAAAAATTGCAAGAGGGCAGATACAGAAGATGAAATAACCAAATGTGGGTAATCATCCCTGAAACAGGAAGTCAGCAGCATTTGACTGACAATGGAGAAATGTCTTAAAGAACTCTCTCTCTCTCTCTCTCTCTCTCTCTCTCTCCCCCCTCTCTCTCTCTCTTTCTCTCCTTCTCTCTCTCCTTCTCTCTCCCTCCCTCCCTTTCTCCCCCTCCTTCCCTCTCTCTCCTCTCTCTTTCTCTCTTTGTTTATCAGTTATGTATGTCTCTCTTTTTTTTCTTCTTTTTTTATTATTATGAACAAAGAAGTCACACTTTGTATCCTTGTATATCCTTATTCAAGATCCCTTCCCCCTCCCACCACATCAGGTCATTCTCTCTTCTCCACATCTCCCCATTCCCACCATGGGCAAGCGGTCCCAAGGTCCCAGGGTCCCAATATTGCTTAGTTCAGCTTCCACTCCTGGCAAATCCAGTTTTCTCCCCCCAATATCAAGACTGAGTCAGGTATTCCTCTAGGGGGAGTGGGATCCAAGGAGTCAATCCAAGGTGTTTCTGATCCCAAGCTGTTTAGTGGTTGTGGTTTGCAGCTTGGTCAAGCTTTGCTTTTTTGTTTGTTTGTTTGTTTGTTTTTGTTTAGAGTCCACTAATGAGTGAGTACATCCCCTGCTTATCTTTCTGGGTTTGTGATACCTCGCTCAGGAGGATATTCTCCAAGTCCATCCATTTGAAAGGGAATTCTTAGCAGAAGAATTACGAATGTCTGAAAGGCACCTGAAAAAGTGCTCATCATCTTTAGCCATCAGAGAAATGCAAATCAAAACAACTTTGAGATACCACTTGACACCTGTCAGATTGACTAAAATAAAAGACACAGATGACAGCCTATGCTGGAGAAGGTGCGGAGCAAGGGGAACACTCCTCCATTGTTAGAGGGAGTGTAAGCTTGTTCAGCCACTCTGGAATGCAGTATGGAGGTTTTTCAGAAAACTGAGAATCAATCTCCCCAAGGACCCAGCAATACTACTTCTGGCTGTATACCCTAAAGACGCACAGTTGCACTCCAATGGCATTAGCTCAACTATGTTCATAGCAGCATTATTTGTAACAGCAAGAACCTGGAAACAACCTAGATACCCCTCAACTGAAGAATAGATTAACAAACTGTGGTACACCTACACAATGGAGTACTACTCAGCAGTAGGAAAAAAATAATACCCTAAAATTTGCAGGCAAATGGATGGATTTGGAGAATATCCTCCTGATTGAGGTATCACAAACCCAGAAAGATAAGCAGGGGATGTACTCACTCATGAGTGGACTCTAAACAAACAAACAAACAAGAAAAATGCAAAGTATGCCCAAGCTGCAAACCACAACCATTAAACAGCTTAGGATCAGAAACACCTTGGATTGACTCCTTGGATCCCTCTCCCCCTAGAGGAACACCTGACTCAGTCTTGAGGTTGGGGGGAGAAAATTGGATCTGCCAGGAGTGGAGGCTGAACTAAGCAATATTGGGACAGTAGGACCTTGGGACCACCTGCAGCCTGCCCATTGGGGGGATGGGGAGTTGTGGAGAAGATAGAATGACCTGATGTGTTGGGAGGCAGAAGGGACCTCGAATAAGGTTATACAAGGATACAAAGTGTGACTTGTTTGTTCATAATAATAAAAAAAGATTAAACAAACAAACAAAAAAGAATAATAAAGAATGAAGTGAGACTCTAGCATCTTATTTTGACCCATTTGTGAGTATCCTAGTCATAAAATTTAAGACCACTTACAAATTAATGATAAAATTGGAAATGAGAGTCATGACAATAATATATAAATAGTTGTTAAACAATAGTCTAGAAAAAGCTCTAATAACTTGGATCCTGGAACTCAAGTTTTATTTATCATTTCTGAACATTTTCAAAACTATCTTAAGCTTATATTGCTTTGTTCACAAAATTGTAGGAATTCCTTTATTTCAATACTTCACTAAAAAAAATAAATCTCCTCTGAGAATCTTTAAAAGTTTGGATCATTTAAAAGGCATAATATTAATTTTACTGAGTTAATAACCATTACGGTCTTGTAGTGAAGATAATATTTATCATGGGACATCTTAAATGCATATTATCATAAAATGCATAATAAGGACTTTCCACCTATATAAATTGAATTTAATAGATTATAACAGCTCCAGTGGGCCCAATGGAGTCTTTTGAAACCCTGGCTTAGGGCCTTGTTAAAACACATTCTTTTCATGTCATATTTTAGTTAGAGGTCTTCTTTTTACCTACTTGAGCTGGAATATGTTTGATTATATAAATACAAAAATACCAGTAAAATAAAAATATAAAAATAATTTTCCAAGTATGTTCATCAACTAAAAAAGAAAAAATGTTTTAAAGTTAATTTTATTGTCTTTAGTTTTAAGTAACACACAGAGAAAAATATCTATTAAAATTGGTAGTTGCTGTGCAAAGCATTTTTATAACATATTGCTGTGTATTGAAAAGCCAGCCTTTTTGCATGTCAGAACATGAGTGTGTATGTGTGTTTCTGTTTAAGCTGAGGTTTATTGTTAATTACCAATGGCTATACTTTAATGAGAATCACCAGATACAAATTATACTCAGTGTCTTTCATAACATGGCTTGTAGACAGCCTACATTAAAACCTCCTGGTCTACTAGATCAGAAGCAGCCCTGTGCCTTGGAAGTTTGCATTGTAGGATGTGCCCTGAGAGATCCTTGAACAACAAGAAAAGATTCAAGAGTAGTGGTCATATTTATCAGTAGATACATACACACTAGCAATGCAGTAACTACCTTGAGGCCCCTCTATAATGAACACTGGCCCCTTCCACTGTACAGTGTATATAGCAACTCTGAAAAGTATCACACCAGTCATAGTATCATTGTGCTACAGCTGAGGAGCCATGGCCACTTTGACACATTTGTGAAGTCACCCCACTTTGTGACTCTAATAAGGAGCCATGGATAGAGATCTAAGTACAAATTTGAATGCAATTAGATACTATAGATTCTTTTTATTTCTAAGGTTCAGGGGGTTTTGCAAAGTACATTGTGATGAATCAAATCAAAACCTACAACTTCTTTCCACTCAAGCCCTATGCACTTACTAGTGATTTTAAGTAACTCATCAAGCTATGCCAACATATGCATCCAAACAAACCAAAAACCACAAGAAAGCCAAACTCTCTCCTGTTCTTTCGTTCCCCAGTATTCCTCAAAAATTGAATTATAAAGTATGCAATTATATGATGTAGTAACTCAGATTTTTTTAACTTTTTTCTCATAGTAGAAATGCATACAATACTGCACCTAAATTCAGTAAAATTTGTACTTATCTGTGGCCAAGACACAAGACAACACTGGAGTTCTTTTTTATTTGCTCCTGAAAAGCTTAAACTCTGATGCTGGAGATCGATTTTAAATGATATCCTTAAAAGAATTGGCCATTGCTTTCCCACATGGCACCATGGTTATAACATGTGGACTAGCCCAGAGGTTCTTATGTGCTTGCAACCACTTTCCATGTGTTAAAGACAGCAGCATCACACTTGTACCTCAGCTCCTCTGTTGGCTGACTCTGAGACTTGACTCTAGCCTTGCCTTTTCACTGTGTAATCACCTCACGCAGTGCTTAACTGTTGTGCAGGGTTCCTTCTTACTCCAGAATACCTGACGTTCTTCATCCGCTATAGAGGCTCCTGACTGGAACTGAGTTGTTAATACCATAGACATGCCCTATAAAACCTACTCAGGGTACAGCTTTTAAAATGTGCCAAGTTTGAAACTGAGTAGGTAAAAATGAAGCTTTAAACTTAATAGTCTAACCTAGGGATTCTTATAAGCCTTACAAATGGCTTGTTATTCACTTCCTCTCTAAGAAACAGATCTTTACATTTTAAGAAAGTTTTAAAGGTCATGTAAGAAATGACTTAATATGGAAATGCAGCATTGTTCCCACATTTTGTCCTCATTATTATAGGTCTACTAACCAATGTTAGCTAGCTTACTGCACTAAAGGAATGGAAAATTCAAAGGTTATTTATTTAATTTATTTCTCATGTGAAATACACTTGACTAAAAATGCAGCCATGAGTCATGGGGCTGCCACTATTCAGGAAATAGACAAGAACCTAAAGTAGAATTTTATGTATGAATTACCAGGATAAGATCTGTCTCCACTGTAAAGTTGTTGTTGGAGACTGACCTTCTGTAATAGACCCCAGATGAGAAAATAGTAGACTAAACTCTTCTTACAAAGACAAAATGAAAGCCAGTCTGAAACATTTGAGAGTGTATTTCTCTTGCAAAAACTCCTGTTATCTTTAGGATGTCTTCAGAAATCCAATGAGCAAGTTTACTGAGTTCTATGTTATGTGATTTAAGGAAATAAAGAAACAGAGCAACATACTTCTGGGAATAAGTACATACCACTGCTCAGAAGGAAAGCCTTTTCTCTCACAGATGTCTTGAACCATCTATTTAATGCATCTACCTACAGTTTCAAATCTGAACTCCAAGCCTGAGTGCTTTCCTGGGTTGGGGTCCATGTTCTCAGTATCTATTTGACTTGTCTTCATGGATTTCTTGTTGGTTCCTTCAGTGTAGAACTGTATGATCAAGCAACTCCACTTCCCTGCTCACACCTGCCTCTCCTACTTTGGAATCTTCTAATTATATTGATAACATTGCCATCCTCACAGGTTTTGTTAATGCCCACTTTCTCTCTCTATCACACTCATTTCTCAGAACTGCCTTAATTTTCATTCTCATGTTATTTCCCCAGATTCTGTCTTTCTGTTGCATTTGCTTAGATGATTGAAGTGTTTCCCAACATAATTACTGACATCCACTCTTTTCCTCCATGAATTTTTCTAACAGTTCTACCTCAATTAATATCTAAAAAGTATGATTCTGTGGGAACCAATAACACACTGATGACTACAAGATGTCCACATAACCCTAACTTTGATTTTGTAACCAAATGCTACCAGCCTTTTCTAATTTCATTTCACAGACTGTCTCTTGTTCAAAATTCCATACCCAATAGGCTGCTGTCCTTATATGTATCTTTTATCTTTTCCCTGTTCTAGCCTTTTTTAACTTTTTTTACACATACCAGATATTGCCTGATAATGAGATTTTGCCAAAGATCATCTACAAACCTATGTGTTGACAAATATCAAGAGCAAGTTAAGACTAGGCCTTTTATTAATTGTGAGATAATACTTCACCTTTTTCTTGTTTGATCACACATAGAGTAGGTAAAACAGTAGCACTAACCATAGTGTTTTGATGAGGCAGGTAAGTTGAATGTCTTAGGTGAGGGGCAAGCAATCAAGATCTTATAGACATACTATACACATTTGCCTTTGTTTCCAGTTCCCTGACATAGTGAGGAAATTCTTCAATATCAGAAATCTTAGCAATGAATGTGTGTAACTGACACATCCTTATTTGTGAACATGTGAAATATACTTCATTTTTCTTTATATAGTTTTTAAAAATGTATTTAGAAATAGGAGTGAAATTATTTTGCACAATTTCAAACAAGCAAAAAAAAAATTAGCGACCAGGCAAATTATCTCCCTTGTACATAATGTCTGACATCAGTTCAAGCCAATCTTGTTTCAGCTAGACAGCATTTAGCATTATTTTGAGGCAATCCTTATAATGTGTGTGTGTTTGTGTTTGTGTGTGTGTGTGTGTGTATGTGTGTTTCATCATAAGCAGTTTAGTGTGCATGAATTTCTAAATGATAAGTGCTTCTTTTTGCCTAGCTATATAAGTAACATTACCAAACTTTAAATGCTTTTGAAAATAATTTTAAATATATTTAGTCTTCTGGTTTTCAGAGTTCTACTACCACTAGAACATTCTAAATGTATTTTAACAGTTTGCTTTGTGGGTACTCAGATTAGTTCTGCACCTTCTACCTGGCTGCCTTCCCACTGTGCTTCTAAGTGTATATTATTCTGTTATTTTCCTCCCCCAGTTATTTTGTTTTCAATACCTTATTTTTTTTAAGGTATCAGTAACTCTCATGGAAAATTTTCACACTATGTCCCTTATCCTTTCTAACTCCTTAGAGGGAGTTTAGGTGAGACTTCAGTGTAATTATTTGAGCAAGAGAACTACATCTAAAATCTCTCTCTCATTTTTTAATTATTTCTTTTATTTTTGAGATTGTACTATAATCACATTATGTCCTCCTCCCCTTCATTCCCTGAAGCCCTCTCATTTATCCATCATTGTTCTCTTTCAAATTCATCGTATATATGCATACACATATATACTCCTTACTATAACCTACCTGGTTAGTCTATATAAGGTTACACATGTATGTTTCCAGGATTGTCCATTTGGCATTTAATAAGCAGTTTGTATGCTTCTCCCTAGGGGAGAATATTTTTCCAGTTCTCTGCATTTCTCAGTTGCCTATAGTCCTTGTTCAGCTTCTGTTTAGTCAGCCATTCTAGTGATACTTCATGGATGTAGCTTCTGACATTGCTAGAAAACAAAGTCTCACAGAAAACTCTACAAAACTTTGGCTCTTACAATCTTTATGCTCTTCTTCTGCAATGTTTCCTGAACCTTAGGTGCAAGAAATGTGTTGCTGGATGGTTTTGTCTGTCTCAACCGCAGCCGCTTATAAAATGATTACTCAGAGGCTTAATATGTTAATTATAAACTGTTTGATCTGAGGCTTGGCGTCAGATAGATAGCTCTTATATATTAAATTAATCCATATCTGTTAATCTGTATATTGCCAAGTGGCCAGTGGCTTACCAGTATTTTCATATCTCGCTTCTTGGGCAACTCATAGCATCTTCCCCAAATTCGCCTTTCTTTTCCGTGTGTCTGTCTTGGATTTTCCATCTGGCTATATTCTGTCTTGCCATAGGCCAAAGCACCTTCTTCATTAACAAATGGTAATAATACATATTCACAGCATATAGAATGACCAACCCATGGCAGAACAGTGTTGTAGATGAATCCATTGGGACAGGCTCCAAAACTCTTCATTTGCTTGTTGTGGTTTTCTGTGGTAGTCTTCAGCTTCCTTGGTAAGGGATGAAGACTAGACTTATCTATGGGTGTAAGGACAAATATAGAAAGTAGGTAAGGATGCTGCTGGTTTAGTAAAATAGTGGTTGTAAATTCTCCTTCAAGATCTAAGACTTCACTTGCCCTGGGTATTTGGCTAAGGATGGTTTCTCTCTTGAACAGTTCTCAAGTTCAATTAGAGATTTGTTGGTTACTGCCAAGGTATGCATGCCACTACTTCCATGCTGGTCTTCAGTGTGTTCTCTTGATTAGAATGAAGTGCCCCTCTTCAACTCTTCTGAATAGTTTGGGTTTGAAGTCTCTTTTGTTTGTCATCAGGATAATGATGCCTGCTTGCTTCCTAGGTCCATCTGATGGGAATACTTTCTTTCTTGTTCTTTCTCTTTCTTTATTCTTCTCTCAATCAACACATCTTCCTCCTCTCCTGACAACCCTCCCCTGCTTTTTTCCAGATCTACAGCTTCTTTGCTTCCCTTCAGAAAAGAGTTGACCTTGACTAGAGCACTTTCACCCAGCCTTTTACAATTACACTGTGCTTATCTTTAAAGTGGAGCTGTGTTTTTTGGAGAAAACAGATAAATGGATTATGTTTCTTAATTCGGTCAATCTACCTATGTCTTTTGGTTGAAGAACTGAGGCCACTGTTATTCATAGTCACTGAAATGTGTGTGATAAGTACAGTCATTATGCTGTTGAACTTTCATGGTGGTGCATTGTCAGTGATACTTTGTGTTTTAATAAATACAGCCTTTTGTTTCTTTCTACAATTTTCTAGCCATACTCTCATTCCCCTCTTCATCTTGATCTATTGCTTTCTGATTTGTTGTTTGTTTGGTTTGGTTTGGTGGATAAAACTTCGTAAGGTTGTTTATATCATAAAACTTTCACGTTCTCCTTCAATTTAGTTTATTGTTTTGATTGGTGTATTAGTGTAGACTGGCTGTCATGGTTTTTTGGGACTTGGAAAGTGTTGCTCCAGGCTCTTCTAGCTTTCAAAGTTTCTGTTGAAAAAAATCAGTGTTATTCTATCTGTTTTCCTTATATGCTTGTGTTTCTTCCCTTGTAGCTTTCACTACACTTTCTTTGTTAAATATATTTAGTGTTTTAGCTACAATAGGCCATGAGAATTTTTCTTTTCTATTCTTGTCTGTATGATGTTTTGTCTGTTTCTTTATCCGTATAGGCATTTCTTTACTTTGGAATAGTTATTTCTATGACCTTGGTGAAGAACTACTTGGGATTTTTCTCCCCCATCTATGCCGATGATTCAAAAGTTTGGTGTTTGTACAGTGGTCCACTTTTTTTTCCTATAGATATATAATTTTTAATTTTTTATATTTCCTGCTTATTTAGTCTAATCTTCTACCTCAAGTTAGAGTTCTGCTGTACGATCTTTGGCTTAATCCACTCTACTTGCTAGTCTTTCCTTTGGATTTTCTAGTAGAGTCACTGGGCTCTTCCATTGCATCTTCAGTTCATATGTGTGTGTGGAATTAGGTGTGCAGGTATGTATATACATGGAGCCCAGAGGACACAGTTAGTTGTCTTCCTCAAGTATCCCCTACTTAGCTTTTGAAACAGTGCTACTCACTGAATCTGGAATTCACTTGTTTGGCTAGGCTGTCTGACAAGTGAGCCCCGAAATCTGTCATTTTATACTTTACCAATGCTTACACTATGGGCATGCACCTCACATAGGTCTTTGATGTTATATTTTTAATGTGGATGTGTTGTATTATTTTTCAGGCTGGCAATTCTGGCCTAGTCTCAAGGTTCAGACCCACTTGCATCCCCACTGCTGCTTTGCCCCCCCCCAAAAAACACAATAAAAGCTTATATTCCTTTCATGCTGATCAGCCTAGGGCCCAGGCATATAACTTGCTACAAACTAGCCCATGATTCCTATCCTATTCAGCCATGTGGCTTGATACCTTTTCTCAGAGCAGCATTTTAGCTTTCCTCTGTGTCAGCTGCTGTCCTGTCTCCATTGCATCTCTATGGCGTCTTTTCTCTGCTCTAAGAAATTTCCAGAGTTTTCTTAGTCTGGTAGCCCTGCCCGCACTTCCTGTCTGCTTCTAGCCAATCAACTTTTTACTAAACCTGTAGGCGGGACAATTATTTACAGTGTAACACATAATCCAACTACAGGGGTGCTAGAAATCTGAACTTGGGTCCCCTGAGTAGCTGGGTAGCTGAGACATTGAAATACTCTTTTTCTGTGTATAACATTCACTTATCATTGATGCATCCATTCATTCTTTTAGGGCAGCAAAAAAATGGTGAAATTTTAACTTTATTATTAACTGTAATATGTGGTGATAATTTATATATTCTTTAACAAATAAAACTTGCCTAAAGATTCTAGGGCAGAACCAGACCAGTAGATAGCCACTGAAGCCAGACAGTGGTGACACGCACCTTTAATCCCAGCACTTGGAATCTCATGCCTCTTCTCCCAGTACTAGAGAGGCACACAGGCCTTTAATCCAAGCACTAGGGAGGTTGAGATAGGATGTGATATGGCTGGGCAAAGAAAGGAATGTAAGACAGGAGGAAACAGGATCTCAGTTCTTTAGACCTGAGGATTTGGAAGAAGTAAGATCTCTGTGATGGCTGGCTGCTCATTCTCTGATCTTTTAGCATTTACCCCAATATCTGGCTCTGGGTTTTTAGTAAGACCAATTAGGATTCATGCTACACTAATATCTCTGACAAAAAAAGTATTGAATCAATTCCCTAATCACCCCATGTTATACATCAGTAAGAAGGTTTGTTAAATATGTTTCACTTATATTTTCAAAAGAAGCAAGTTTATTTTCTAGCACCTGCAAATGGTTATGGATTATATTTTACTGTTTTGTTTTTGGTCTTATGGATCTGCTTTAATTAATTGACCTTGTCTTTAATGACACTAAAGTTGTCCCATTTGGTCAGTAAAGGAGTCACTTCATCATGAGCCATATATCTTAGGACGTTTCCACTGTTAGGGTGACAGATCATTTAAGTTTCAATGTACTGTAAGGGCTAACTTAGCTTTTGTCTACATCATAAAAGCTCCCTGAGCATGACAGCTTTTAGTCCTTTTCTTATTCTTGAACTCTTATGGTGTTCAGTGTTGTGGTTCCCCTTGGAAGTTACGATAGATTGCTCTTCTCCAAACATCAGTATTGAGTTCTTATATCCTCAGTGCTAGCAGGAGGCTTTACATAAAATTTTGACACTATCAAGTTGTTTGATTATTTAGCACTTCAAAATTTAAGTGAGTTTATAGTCAAATAAACTTATCAAATGTTTAGTAGAGGCACCCCTGCATGCTTGCTCTAACAATTTAAATCTAATTTAATAGAAATTTTTTTTTTCAATCTTAGATGTAGACTTGTGTGAATTTCTTCAGTCAAGGTCCAATTAACAGAAATTTAGCCACAAAATTTATAATAATAATACCAACAAAATAAACTTTCAAAAATTTTATATTTAAAACTAATTAAGATGTATAAAATGTTGTAAAAATAAAAATAGCACAGATGAAATAGTTGCAATTCATGCAGAAAAAGTATTTACATTTTTCCTACATGATCTAATGATAAGTTACTTAAGGTACTACCTTACTCTTATCACATCAGAGTGCATTGTTAGGATTAGGGATACTCTCTCACTTACCATAATCAGTGTAACCCTTTAGGGAGACCTGGCCATAGAAGGAAATGAGTCCTCCAAGTCTGCTTGGTGAACCAAAGGCTTTACTAAGGTTCCTTACAGGAACACTCCAGCATGGGAAAAGACTCCAAAACTCTTTCCAATAAAGATCTTCTATCATTGCAGTTGTTAAATGCTTTAAAAATTTGGGGAGCAGCCTTGAGAATCCTGTGACTTTCCAGGCTCCTTGAGCCTCATAAATTTTGTTAGTCTTTTGAGTCTGGGTGAACTTTCTTCCTCATTCCAGAATGGAATGTTTTAATACAGAGGAAAAAATTGCACAGTTCATAATACAGTTTTCAGCCTCATGAATTTACAGAAAGGGATGCTTCACAAAAACATATTGTGGGCAATTCATAAGCACCTCACAGGTTAGTTCAGAATAAGCCAGGAGGTCAGCGATTATCTCAGCTCAAGTTAACAGATAAAGAAACCACAATTCAAAAAGAAGTCATGATTTTCCTTTCAAAACATGCTTTATGCTCAACATCTTGGTAATTATAAGTGCATGGCAATCCATTTTTAAAATGCTTTAAAAAAAAAAAACAAACTTTTGTTCTCAAACCAGCAAAGAAAGAACTCTCTAAACCATTCATCATGATTAGACAAGAAATGAGTTAGAGACAGCACTGAGAGAGCAATGGATCCCAGAACAAGTTTCAACTGGCCCACAATGATTGTGGAGAATTCCCTGGATCTGTCATTCTGTCTGGATACCAGGCAGCAGCTGCAAGAGACTGAATTGCTTCTCTCAAATGTGGATCACGTTTCATTTCCTTTCCGCCTCAGCAAAATAAAACGAAATGGGGAATTTTGGAAATGGCCTGAAATATTATTGCTGACACTGCTATAATTTGAAAATGGTCAGACTATTACACAGGAGATTTGGCAGTATAGGGGGCTTCTATACATGTGGTACCAGGCCTAAGTCAGCCGGACACTGTTATTTCAAATTCTACTGTTTTACTCAGGATTGCCTATGTCCTTTATCTAAGAGATGTTTGTGGGAGACCTACTATGTGCACATCTGAGCTGATTCAGCACCACAATCATAACTTTGAGGAACGGGGCTTTTATGTCTCCTTTGATGTCTTGCTTTTTCCCATCATCTGTCTCCTCCTTCAGACATGCCTTCGGACCTGGCTTCCTCCCAAGGTACCACTCTCTTGTTCTATTCCATTAACCAAGATTTATTGCTGTGCTGTCTGCCCCATAATAAACAGATGCCCCAACCCCATCCCTTCTGCCTCTCTCTTTCTCCATTCTTACTCTTTCACTCCTTCCTTTCTCAACTAATCTAAAAACAAAACAAAAAAACAAAAAACCTTGCTTCTTATTGTTTGTCATTTATAATATAGAAATGGCAACTGTAAGTGGTTGGTAGAGGTAGACTCTAATGTGCAGTTTGCTAATGCCCTACACTGTCATAATTCCCATGGTGCAATGGTTAGCTGTGGCTTGTCATCATAAGAAGTTATGGCAGCAGTTCTGAAAATGCCTCTTGTGTTTCTATTCCAAAAGTTCAGGTTTAAGAAGTCTGGAAGCCCTGAAAGTATGGTAGTGAACACGAGAGGACCATTGCCTACTTACATCTTCCTCAAAGGCTGATTCCGAGGGTCTTGAATTCTGCATTGCCCATGTAAATTTTAACTGGGCAATTTTTCTCCTGCATCAATTAGCTAAGATAATTGCTAGCAAAGACTATGGAAACAATAATCTGCTTTAGGTTAAACTGTTTTTTAAGGAGAACTGTTTCATGTTTAAGTCAGCAAAGCATTTCAAAGACTGTTTCTTTCTGGATTTGTTGTTGTTACTGCTTGTTTGATTTTGTGTAGTCCTGGCTTGCCTGGAACTCAGTTTATAGATTAGGCTTGAGTTCACAGAGGTCTACCTGCCTCAACCTTTGAAGTGCTGGGATGAAAGGTGTGCAACCCAGCCTGTTTTGAATGTTAATGACCATAAAAACTGTAGTTATACAAGCATTTTGTGTTTAAAGTAATGGACCTTAAAAGTAGTGTTTAGAAATTTTTGTAGAAGTCAAGTAAAAGTATCTATTGAAAGATTTATTCTTCAAATCAAATATAGACTATGATACACATCTCAGGAAACAGGACTGAGGGGATCCAGAGGATGTATGAGAAGTCAGAAGAGTCAGGGAGTAAAGGTTATGTTTGTGAGCTTCTTATCATTGAGGGCGCCTAGGTCTCAATGCTGCTGAGATATCCTCAGGAACCCAGATAGGGTGGCTTGACATTGTCCCTCTGTAGAAGCTGACATGTTAATGAACTGACTCTTTTTACCCTTTCTTACTCCTGGTGCATCAGTTGCTATTACCCTTCTATGCTTTCTTGCCAGAGTCAAACTAAGTAACTTGCTTCAGAACAGTCCCAGAAACAGAAAACCAAAAAGAGTCAGGAGGACAGAATTAGACAAGAACAATGACAAGTGTACAAAATTTTTCAGGAGCTGTCCACCAACTGCAGCTGAAAATCAAGGAAGGCCCTAAGCCTGTGAACAAAGTGAAACCAAACCCAATGAATGAAAATTTTTATGAGTTTGTACTTTTATTGAACAAGTATCTTGGAGTAATGGAAGTTCTTTGACCATGGAAGTGACTTATAGTCTCTGAGATATACCAGTGAAAAGGGATGAAAATACAATCATATGTGGTTTCTGATAGAATTATATGCAGTACTTATGGTGCTAGACAGAGAGGGGGAAGGAGGGAGGAAGGAAGGGAGAGAGAGAGGGAGACAGACAGACAGACAGACAGACAGACAGAAGGAGAGGGATCAGTGGTTAAGACCATCTATTACTTTTCTATTGTAACGAAACTCCATGACCGAGACAACATACACAAGAAAGCATTTAATTAAGCTTATGTTTTCAGAGCGCAAGAGTCCATGATGGTGCCATGAAAGCATGAAACAGCTGAGGCTGAGAGTCCACATCTCTCTCCACACAGGTAGAAGGCAGGGAGCAGCACACTGGGAACAGTCTTTTGAAATCTCAAAGCCCAGCCCTGCAGTGACACACCTCTCCCAACAGGGCCATCCTTACTAATCTTTCCCAAATAGTTCTAGTGACTGGGTTCAAGTACTCAAATATATAAGTTTATGGGGCCATTCTCATTCGAACTGCTATAGAATATGTTTTCTAGAGGTATTGAAGTTTTTTTGGATGGTAATTAAATTTGAATATGATTTTAACACTTGTTTTATGCAAGAATGGGCAGTAGAAAACATCCTCAACAGGATTTAATCCTCATATGTCCTCCATACTGTAGTTAGAATTGCTTTTAGGATCAGTCCAACTTCCCATGGATTATTATATTTATTAAGAAATCTTCAGACAGTCTACTTTATTTTTTTTACATATTTCATCTTTTAAAATGGAGTCAAATACCAAGAAATAATCTATGCTCATTATACTGCTTTCTAATTTCCTCTGATGTCCAAGTAAGTATTTTTTTTTAATTTTAGATTAAATTTTTAATGCTTCAGTTTTATTCTTACCCATTTTCCTTCAGTGGCAAGACAGAAGCAGCTGGCTACTATTTTCAACTTCCTTTTGTTTCAGATTTATTAAATATGCAACACATGAATGTATGTTTTTCTTGTCTGGATTTAGTGTTCACCACTTTATTTTTTTGCAAACAATGATAGAATTTAAAACAGAGAAGACATAGAGATCATCTGGTCTCAGCATAGAACTTGCAATCTTGTCATCTAGCATTTCCTTTTGTACTTCCCTGATGTTTTACCTGTCCACTCTGCTTGACTACCGGTTGGAATTGTCTTCTCTGGCAATGGGACTATTTTTTAAAGTTTATTTTTATGTATATGGGTGTTTTGCGTGCATCTGTGCTTACGCAATGTCTGTCTGTGTGTGTGCGTTCATTCGTGCATGTATGTGTGTTACCTTTGGAAGTCAGAAAAGAAAGTCAGATCCCCTGGGACTAGAATTACAGTTTTGAGCTACAGTGTGGGTGATAGAAACTGAATCTGGATCCTCTGGAAAAACAGCCTGTACTTTCAACAGCCAAGTTATCATTCCAGCCTTGTTCATAGTACTCATAATTTTTCATCTTCAGCTTTATATGTCTTTTGTCACTCCATGAGTACCATCCCACAGTGCTATATTCTCAGCTTCTAAGCTTTTTTTTTAACATATATAATATTCTTCATTTACATCATCATTTTCAATTAAATGTTCTGTCATGACAGAAAATGTGTGGAATTCAGTAAATTTAGATCACTTGAAATGCATCACGGACAATTGAGAAATGATTCTTTTTTTGAGGAGGGTGGATTTTTGAGACAGGCTTTCTCTGTGTAACAGCCTTGGCTATCCTGGAACTCTCGTTGTAGACCTGACTGGCCTGGAACTCATAGAAATCTGCCTGCCTCTGTTTCCTGAATGCTGGGATTAAAGGAGTGAGCCATCACTGCCTCGCTTGATAAATGATTCTTAAAATTAGGTTTATTTGTGTCTTTTCCATGGTGGGTCTGGGGTACAGAAGGTATGCAAACCATCACATGCAAGCAGGCATCAGAGGACAACTCAGGGAACCAGTTCCCTCCATCCCTCCACGTGTGGGCTCAGGTGCTTGGACTTAATGGCAGATGTCCTTAGCCACTGCTGTGTCTCACTAGATAGTCAATTTTTAACTTTTAAAGATACTAATCCAAAGAGCCACATGTGGCCAGCGGGTATTGCAACTCTGGAGTAACTCATGTAGTAGCACAATTTGGATTGTAAGAAAAGAAGACTCTGAGCTAAATATCGGGAAAAGGCTGAAACATCAGAGAGGAAGCACCACAGTCAATTCTCACCCAGCTGTCTTGCTACTTCTTCAGCCTCACTCCTGGTCGCTTCTGCTGGTTGCTTCTGTTTGCTGGGTTTCTAGGAGCCCTTATATACCCTATCCCATACAGGTTAGGATTAAAGGTGTGTATTCTTTAACTCAAAGAAACAGAGGAAATTCTGTCTCTGGAGTTATGGGATTAAGGGTGTAGGTCACCTTTCCCTGTGCTGGGATTGAAGGTGTGTGTCATTGACTCTCAGCTGTTTGTCCTTGTTCTCAAGGGTGAAGAATTTCCTGAGCTCTCTACTTAGGATTTGACTGTGTACTCTCTTCCCAATATTCAGGTTTTACTATATATGTAATATATATCCACAAAGTGTGGCTCTTAAAATGTTTTAGCCTTAAAAATCTCAGTGCATTTTAGTTTCCAGTCACTGTGAAAATTAGATTAGGTCATGTTATTGTTCCTGTGTGTACATTTATTGCGGTATAAACCCGCCATGAGATATGTTTTAATTGAGGTTTATTTGGTGAGAATCACTTGCAAAACAGAGAAGGTTTTAAGAGAAAGTGAAGGGATAAAGTTGCAACATGCCACACCGCTGAACTCTCCCGCTGCCGGCCTGGCACCGCCTCCTCCCGGAAGGCATGTCATCAGTCCAAAAACCCGCGCAACCGGTCCGGAACTCTCGCGAGAGAATGCCAGCTTCTTGTCCTGGTTCTCTCCCTCGGAGGTCTGCTTCGGAGACCCTTTCCAGTCCACCACGCCCCTTTTGTCTCCAGCTTTCTGATGCGATCCATTCACATGTATAGTTCATGATGTCCCGCTACATCTCCCCATTTTGTCTAAATAGGAAGGTTCTAAACTAGGTATAAAACTACATACTATAGGGATCATCATAAGACAGTGTCTGGGAAAGAGAAAGGTACTAACATAAGTGAGGTCAAACTACCGATAACAAACAACAACTACAAAGTGCAATTTAATATCTAAAATATTGATATGAGAAAATGCACAGGGATTGCTTTAAGGCTGTTTATCTTAAACAATGGAGTTCTAAGACTTGAGTGTCTTTGCTGGAATGTGAAGTAATAAGAACCTCAACTATCTAATCTTCAACACCGTCAAGACCTGAGAAGGAAAATATATACCTAAAGTTGGAAGCATGAAGTAACTTCCAGAATTTAGGAGAAGACAACAGTTAACTACCTGGACAGTTATCCACCACTTCTCTGTATAACGGGAGCATCCATCCTTGTGGCTACTGGCCTATGATATCTGACAAGTCTCCATAGAAGCAGGGTATTTTGGGTAAGACCGTCTTATCCTGGCTAGGCAGGCTTCGGCAGTCTCTATCCCTCATCCTGCTCATCCATTTTGGACAGTGTGCATGCTGACAGCAATAGGGGCAAGTGCAATCCTTTGCCCTTCAGGCCATTATTCGCCAAACTAGACAATCTCTTTGCAAGATGTCTGTGATGCTCAACACCACCTTGAGAAAGGAACGGTGATGCCAGGAGTTGTCATGTCTCTCAAGGCCAAATTCGGGATAACAAAATCTTGTATGCCATCTTCTCTCGGTCTATGAAGTGGTTGAAGACGCCTATCTATTTGGTATATTCTGACATGTTTCTGAAAAGCCTGAGTATCCTGACTGTTAGGTGATAAATCTGAGTAACCATAATGTGCAATCCCAATCAACCAAGAAAGTGAGGCTAACATTGTAAAAATAGGCATTCCAAAATGAGTGTACAGCTCCTCCAAATAATTTCAAGTATAACAGTCTTAGGAAAATTGACAAAAATACACATTTTGTATCACATGCCAACAATATCCTAACTATATATCATTATATATAAAAATATACCTAAACAGATTTATATAAAACAACTCGTGTGTATAGTACAACAAATGTTATGACTATCATAAATAATTAGAGGTAGAAATTGCATTATGGAAATGACAATGCACTTAATACACATCAATGTGCAAAATATTTTAGACAGAAGTAGACACATACAAAATAGGGCAATTATACATTCAACTTTGCATCAATATATATTATCCCAATCAGACATATAGATTAATTTCCCATTTGTGTCAATATACAAACATTCATACCATGTTCAACTTTGTATCAATATACATATTATCTAAATAAAACATATAGATTGATTTCCCATTTGTATCAATATACAAACATTTGTACCATGTCAATTCATTTTTCATTCATCCTTTGGTTAATAGTTGTTTGCAAGTATAATTATCTCCTATCTATTCCCTTTTCTCTCTCTCTCTCTCTCTCTCTCTCTCTCTCTCTCTCTCTCTCTCTCTCTCTCTCCTTTTTTTTTAATTGGTGGTAGGATTACCATCCTTTTGGATGCCTTGCAGAGTGCTGATAGGAGAAATCGTTTTTAATAGTGAAGGATCCAATGGATATTATCAACTGAAGATATTGAACGATCAGAAAGTATTGTGTGCAGAAAAGATTTCTAAAGTAAGAGAGTAAAAAATGCAAAAAGGAATAAGATTTAAAATTTAAAATAAAAGTGAGATAAGATTGGTCCCTATGTATTTCATCTATTTCCTGTCCCACTTCAGGTGGCTTTTCTGATGTGAGACAGAATTTTTAAAGTTTTATTTACCAATAGGCTTGGGTTTAGAGAGGGAGAAAGCCACTTGCTCCACCTCCAAAAACAGCCTTTTGTTACCAAACCAGGACCTCCTACATATATATATATATAATCATTAGATATATAATCATTAGATATAGATGTACAGTTGTGAGAATAGAGATTTTACCCTTAGTGCCTGTCAGTGTCAGGTGTCCTTGTAATCCCCTGTAGTCCTTTTAATGTTTCAAAAGTCTGAGCATTCAGCATCCTTTTAGCTTTGTGAAGTGGGTTGTATCCATTCTTCTGTAAAAACAAAATTGAGACCCTGCCCCACCTTAGTTAAGTGAATGTTCCTTACCACATATCCAATTGTCATATCGGCAGACGAGCCATTACTCCTCCTCAGGAGGGTTCTCCTTTTCAATCCGGTTCTTTATCAATCTCATTGGTACCCATATTTTCTCTTTTCCTGTGGAAACAAAAGCAAAACCCCTACTCCAACGAAGCACATGCCCTGACTTCCATTCTGAAGTTAGTACATCCTTGAAATAAACAGGTTGATTCAACTCGGAAGTCCTTTCTATTACCCAGTGTTTCTCTGCAGCTGAAGTTCCTTTCTCATCAGCATTAAGAAAGTTTAATGTCAACAAGGCACTATGTAATCTCTCCCTAGGTTTTTTCATATCACCTTTCTGTTTATGAAGCATCTCTTTCAAGGTGCAATGGGATCTTTCCATGACTGCTTGTCCAGTGGGGTTGTATGGTATTCCCAGTAATGTGTTTTATCTCATAATATCCAAAAATCTGCTTCATTTTCTGGGAACATATGCTGGAGCATTGTCAGTCTTAATTTGATCAGGAATTCTCAATATGGCCATGACTTCCAGAAGATGAGTGAGTACTGCATTAGCATTCTCAGAACTCAGGGCAGTAGCCCACTGCATTCCTGAGTAGGTGTCAATGGTGTGATGAACATATTTCATCTTACCAAATTCTGGGAAGTAAAACACGTCCATCTGCCAAATCTCATTGCTCCTAGTACCCTTAGGATTTCTCCCAGCGGGCAAAAATGGTTGATTGTAAAGAGAACACTTGTCACACTTCCACAAAATTTCTTTGGCTTGATGCCAAGTGATGGGAAAACTCTTCCTTAATCCCTTGCTATTGACATGATGCTTCTTGTGAAATTCTGAGGCTTCTACCACATTCCCTATCAATAACCGATCAATCTCATCATTACCCTGTGCTAAAGGGCCAGGAAGGCCCGAATGAGCCCTGATATGTGTTATATTCATAGGATGTGTTCTATTTCTGATGATATCCTGTAGTTGTACAAACAAGAAGGTTAATTCTGTATCATCAGGAATGAAGTCAGCAGTTTCAATATGAAATACAACTCCTTCTGCATAATGAGAGTCAGTTATCAGGTTAAGGGGTCCAGGAAAATCCAATAACACCATAATAATGGCATACAGTTCTGCCTTCTGAACATAAGGACTCTGTGTCACCTTACTGAAGTTTTCTGATTTATAACCAGCCTTTCCTGTTTTATTTGTCTCAGTAAAAAATGAAGGAGCTCCAGAAATAGGTTTATCCTGTATCACAGGGGGGAAAATCCAATTAGTCTTCTCTATAAATTGAATCCTTTTGCTTCGGGAATATTTATTATTAATCTCCCCCAGAAACCCACTACAGGCCTTTTGCCAAGGTTCATTGTCTGCCCATAATCGATCAATTTCCTCATTAGTCAAAGGTACAACAATTTCTGCCGGATCCTTTCCAGTCAATTGTCGAAGCCTGAATTTTCCTTTGAAAATCAAATCTGAAATCTTTTCAATGTATGTTTTTAGTTTTTTA
>PVIH01001474.1:45114-82646 GCA_004025045.1 Sigmodon hispidus | reverse complement strand
GTGTGGCAGAAATATCCATTCTAATATAATATTTTCCCTTTGCATTATGACTCCTGTAGGGAAATATTCAGAAGGCACAATAACCAGGATGCAGTCAAGGTCTGGGTCTATACAGTTAACATGTGCTTCTTGTAATCTCTTTTCCACCAATGCTAATTCTTTCTTGGCTTCAGCAGAGAATTCCCTGGGACTATTCAGATCCTTCTTTCCATCTAAAGTTTTGAACAAATGAACCAGTTCATAGTTTTTAATACCAATAACCAGACGTATGTGGGCTATATCTCCCAATAGCTTCTGGAAATCATTAAGTGTCTTTAATCTGTCCCTCTTAAGTTGTACCTTCTGAGATCTAATTGTTTGCAAGCCTATTTTATACCCCAAATAATTGATAGAATCCCCTCTTTGTATCTTTTCAGGGGCAATGTGAAGTCCCCAATCAGGCAACACCTTCTTCAATTCCTCAAACAGTCTTTCTAAGATGTTTACATCTGGGTCCGCTAACAGTATATCATCCATATAACGATAAATGATAGATTGTGGAAATTGTTTGTGTATCACTTCCAATGGCTGTCAGACAAAATATTGGCATAGGGTAGGGCTATTCAACATCCCTTGTGGAAGGACCCTCCATTGGTACCTTTTTACCGGGTATGAATTATTAAAATTAGGTATAGTGAAAGCAAACTTCTCCCTGTCTTGTTCCTGTAGAGGTATTGAAAAAAAACAGTCCTTCAGATCAATAACTATTATAGGCCATCCTTTAGGTAGCAAAGAAGTTAAAGGTATAACAAATTGTAGGGTGCCCATGGGCTGAATCACCTTATTAATTGCTCTTACATCTGTCACCATTCTCCATTTCCCAGACTTCTTCTTGACCACAAATACAGGGGAATTCCATGGGCTGGTCGATTCTTCAATATGTTGAGCTTGTAACTGTTCCTGCACCAATTGTTCTAGGGCTAGCAATTTCTCCCCTGTCAAAGGCCATTGTTGGACCCAAATAGGTTTATCCTTCAACCATTTCAAAGGCAGGGTTGTTAGTGTCTGAGGGGTGCTTGCAGCTTTTAGACTGTGTCTTTGTGCAACCTGAATGACCGACAGCTGTTTTATATAGCCTCTTGAGGTAGTACTTTCAAGGCCACAATTAGTTCTTTGGCTAGTATTTAGGCCTGGAGGAATCTTAATTTGAGTGTTCAATTGTCGTAGGATATCACGACCCCATAAGTTCACTGCTATGTTGGCCATGAATGGCTTCAATCTCCCTCTCTGTCCTTCTGGTCCTATGCATTCTAGCCATCTCACACTCTGTTTTACCTTAGACAATGTCCCAATACCTAAAAATTGAACATCCACCTCCTTCAGAGGCCACCTGGGGTGCCAGGCCTGCTGAGTTATGATAGAAACATCAGCCCCCGTGTCGACTAAACCCTGCATAAAGATATTGTCTATTCTTATTTTCAACTTTGGTCTTTGTTCATTTATGGAAGTCTGCCAAAATATGTGTTTTATTGGTTTACTGGATACCATCAACTTCTCTTGTAAGGGCAATCTATTGTCTATGGTTATATGGTCTACTGTTTCAGGCTTGGGATTTGTTACTCATCCTGAGGACACTGCTCTTCCACTGTGACTGGATATGACTGAACCCTTTTTGGCTTGGAGGTCTGATTCTTGGGGGCTTCCTGAGGGAAGCCCTGAGTTACGTTTCCTGATGGTAAAAGCTTGCCATCTTTGTTTCTTATAGATCTACATTCATTCATCCAATGTCTGCCTTTGTTACATCTCCTACATAGTCCAGGAGGTAGTGGGTTTCTGTTTAAGTCACTCCTGTGATTGGAAAAGTTCCCACGTTTGCTTTGTCTACAATTTCTCTTTATATGGCCTGGCTTACCACAACTGAAGCAAATAATGCCTTGATTTCTCATCTTATCATTAGCAATGGCTTGACCTACCCAATTCTCTTCATCATGGTGTAGATATTCAGCATTAAGTGCAAATTGAAACCATTCATCCATGGGTGCACCCCTGATCTTTAATGGCATGATCAGTTTTTTACATGTCATATTAGCATTATTGAAGGCCAAAGAGTATATCAATTGTTTTCTAACTTCTGAATCTGACACTGTTCTATTTACAGCCTGAGTCAACCTCTGTAAAAAGTCTGTTGGACCTTGTTTAATCTGGGTATATGACTCAATTCTCTGTCCTGGGTCCAAAACCTTTTCCCAAGCATTTAAGGCAGCAGTACAACACAGCAACAGAGCATGGTCATCATAAGTAGCCTGAACTGATAAATCAGCCAACTGGCCTTCCCCAAGGATTTGGTCCTTGGAGATGGTAGCATTCTCAGTTTGATCTTGAGATTCCAAGGCTTTAGCCTCTTCTCTAAACCAATTCCTTCACTGGAAGTTTTAGCCATTGTTCAACACTGCGTTTGCCAAATTCTTCCAGTCATCAGGAATTACTTGATTCTGTGCTGACAATGAGTTCAAGGATTGCCTCACAAAAGATGATTGTACACCATAGTTCACTATGGCTTCCTTTATTGATTTTAAATCCTTCATGAATGTAGGTTCATAATTGTATCCCACATTGTCAGAAGCCCTTCCATGTGGTTGTGGTTTTTTGGCCTCTGCCACAACTGGGAATAGAGTTGGAGGAATGGGGGGTAGTCCCCTCATGGTAACCACTCTAGGTAAAGAACCTTCCCTGCAGTAGCACCATTTAAGAGGGGGCTCTGGGTTATCTTGAGCAGGTGTTGCCTCAAAATCCTTTTCTAAAATCTCCAAGCGAGCCTCATGATCTTGCAACCTAGTGGTAATGGTCTTTTCCAGTGTTTTAAAGTCTTCTATAAATGATCTCTCCAACAATTTCATAGAGTGGAAAATCCTCCCAGTCTCCACATCTACCCATTCTACTATCTTATGTTCAAATTTCCTAGAGTTTCCATCCATTATCCTAGAATTTTCATCCATTTGTTTAAATTTTTCATCTAATTTCCTAAAATTTTCATCAATATGAGCTCTGTACTCCTCTCTAACAAAATTTTCATCTATTTTTTTTAAATTTTTCATCCAATTTTCTAAAATTTTCATCAATATGATCTCTAAATTCCTCTGTGATCAAAGTAGACCTCTCTTCTATGGAAACAATGAGTTTCTGGACTGTCTTAATACGTTCATCCATGCCACACATCTTAGCCTCATACTCTCTATGTTGAGATCCCTTAAAATAGGTAGGTATGAAGTATATTATCACACAAAAAAGCAAGAGGACTCCTGGGTGGAGATAACCTCCAAATGCGCAATCCTGGAAATAATCCTCTATCACCATTGTGAAAAAGTAAGTAAAATTCTGAACATTTATCTGGTCGGACATTTTAGAAGAAGAAAGAAATTGCCTTACTCAGATGTAATGAGGACTTACGGTCAGCAGGTGTCGCAGTGGCGATCAGCAGCGGCAGCAATGGTGCACGAAACTAGGTGGCAATTCGGCTGGGAGGTTCTTTGTTGAATCTTTCAACAAATCCTACCGGGCGTGCCACCAGAGCCAGCTCAATCCATCTCTCAGGAGATCCACCACGCACAGATTCGTTCCTGGCTGCATATAGGAGACTGGTGCACAGATGAGAACCAAAGCCGTTCAGACCAGCTACGTGCACGGAGGAACCCAGCGGGTTTGTGGAATTAGTCCCACATTCAGGCACCAATTATCACGGTATAAACCCACCATGAGATATGTTTTAAGTGAGGTTTATTTTGTGAGAATCACTTACAAAACAGAGAAGGTTTTAAGAGAAAGTGAAGGGATAAAGTTGCATCGCGCCACACCGCCGAACTCTCCCGCCACTGGCCCGGCACCGCCTCCTCCCGGAAGACACGTCATCGGTCCAAAAACCTGCGCAACCAGTCTGGAACTCTCGGAAGAGAATGCCAGCTTCCTGTCCTGGTCCTCTCCCTCAGAGGTCTACTTCCAAGATCCTTTCCAGTCCACCACGTCCCTTTTGTCTCCAGCTTTCTGACGCGATCCATTCACATGTATAGTTCATGATTTCCCGCTACATACATTATTATACACCAATGATTATTTATACTTCATTTCATTAGATACTAATAATATTCAAGAATTGGGACTACACAGACCATCTTAGTAATGCAAAGCAAATATAGTACTATTATGTTTATGTCTTGAATACTCACACATACACTATGCACATACAACATACATCATATACACGACATATTATACACATACATACCCACACATACTATACACATAACACATTCTATACACAACAAACTACATATGCACACACATACTATACACAAATTATTTTTTCTTTTATTATTATTATTACTATTATGAACAAAGAAGTCACACTTTCTATCCTTGTATATCCTTATTCAAGGTCCCTCCCCCCTCCAACCACATCTGATCATTTTTCTTCTCCACAACTCCCCATCCCCTCCCTGGGCAGGCTGCAGACAGTTCCATGGTCCCACTGACCCAATATTGCTTAGTTCAGTCTTCACTCCTGGCAGATCCAGTTTTCTCCCCCCTCCCTCAAGAGTGAGTCAGGTGTTCCTCTAGGTAGAATGGGATCCGAAGGGTCAGTCCATGGTGTTTCTGATCCCAAGCTGTTCAGTGATTGTGGTTTTCAGCTTGGGCATGCTTTGCTTTTTTGTTTGTTTGTTTAGAGAGCACTAATGAGTGAGTACATCCCCTGCTTATCTTTCTGAGTTTGTGATTCCTCGCTCAGGAGGATATTATTCTCCAAGTCCATCCTTTTGCCTGCAAATTTTAGGATATCATTTTTTCTTACTGCTGAGTAGTACTCCATTGTGTAGATGTACCACAGTTTGTTAATCCATTCTTCAGTTGAGGGACATCTAGGTTGTTTCCAGGTTCTTGCTATTACAAATAATGCTGCTATGAACATAGTTGAGCTAATGCCTTTGGAGTGTGAATGTGCCACTTTAGGGTATACACCCAGAAGTGGTATTGCTGGGTCCTTGGGGAGATTGATTCTCAATTTTCTGAGAAACCTCCATATTGCATTCCAAAGTGGCTGAACAAGCTTACACTCCCACCAACAATGGAGGAGTGTTCCCCTTGTTCCACATCCTCTCCAACATAGGCTGTCATCTGTGCCTTTTATCTTAGCCAATCTAAAAGGTGTTAGGTGGTATCTCAAAGTTGTTTTGATTTGCATTTCTCTGATGGCTAAAGATGATGAGCACTTTTTCAGGTGCCTTTCAGCCATTCATAGTTCCTCTGCTGAGAATTCCCTTTTTAGATCTGTACCCCATTTTTTGATTGGGTTATTCAAGGTTTTGGGCTCTAGATTCTTGAGCTCTTTATATATCTTAGAGATTAGTCCTCTATCACTTGTATGGTTAGTGAAAATCTTTTCCCATTCTGTAGGCTGGCATTTTGTCCTATTGACAGTGTCCTTGGCTGTACAGAAGCTTCCTAGCTTCAGAAGATCCCACTTATTGATTGTTCGTCTTAGTGTCTGTGCCACTGGTGTTCTATTTACGAAGTGGTCGCCTGTGCCATTTCATAGAAGTGTATTTCCCACTTTCTTTTCTATCAAGTTCAAAGTGGCTGGGTTTAAGTTGAGGTTTTTGATCCACTTGGATTTGAGTTTTGTGCAGGGTATACACACATTATTAAATGTACTAATCACTCACACTATATCATACAACACAGACACACAAGGGAAGTAAACTGTTTCTATAGTATTTATTTTTAAGTCATTGATGCTAATACAGTTAATATATATTTATTTCTAGGAAAAAGAAGAAGAAAACACTAAAGTATAAAATGAAAAGAAACTCTCATAATCACTAGAATGCATCAAGCATCCATTGTAATTTCCTTGGTTTGTTTTTATCCCACTATTATTCCCAAAACCTGTAAAAGCTAATGTGGAAGTAATAGGGTAAATGGATAATTAAGTATATAGCAATTATATTTTAAGAAATTTAATTGTGCTATAAGTTTACATGCCATAAATAAATCTTTCAGGCAGAAATTGAACAAAAATAGGTATCTCTATTTATGTATTATTCACCATTATTTTCATAGCCATTTTGAATAATTGTGACTTCTTAAGAATATATGCTGACTGCCAGTAGACCATTTATAAGGATGGAGCTTACAAAGTATGTTTCCCTTCTATGCCAGAATTTTGATTGGCTCGGTCTAGTGCAGGTCAGGTCTTAAGCAGGTTACTACAGCTGTTTTGTGTTCATGAGTGTGATATCTGTCTTGTCCAGCAGACATCTCACAGCCCTCTTCCTCACCCTCCAATTCTTTCTGCCTTCTTTCCCATGAACTTCCCTAATTTAGATTGGGGTGAAGATGTAATAAAAATGTCCCAACTGGGGATAAACACTCTCTTTTAAAACAAGAATACGTATTAGTTGACATGCACTCATTTTCAATTTGTTCATTGTATTCTACTGTTTAGATACTAATAATTTTACAATATAAAATAATTATGATATAAAATTTTAACATGACTTTAGTGGCTGCACCATACTCTATTCATTTATGTGCTGTAATTTACTGCCATTCTTGAGCATGTGGAATGTTCCTTGTAAATACCACTGCTTTTTCTACAAGGTGCCTTAAGCTTCTCATCTGATTATTTCCTTAGGATACATTCTTAAAGAAAAATCACAGGGCCAGGTGGAAGGAACTGATTTAAGATCCTTGATATATATTGCCAAAATGCCCTCTGGGAAGTTATTTCTTGCTTATAGAAGAAAAAATAATCTTTGTTCTAATTCTACTCTAATCATTTTTTTTATGCAACATTCCTTTGAACCTTTGAACTTCTTTGGTTTCAGGGCTTAGAACTGTTTATTTTTCAAATACACGCTTCTTTCAGCAGATTAACAAATTAATCACTTTGTTTTATATATATCCAAACAGTATAAAGCTCTTCTTTTTTCTTAGTAAAGGGTTTGGAATACAACATATTTTTTATTGTATAAATTATTTCTTTCTAGGGTGAGGCAGGGACAAAGGTGACAATGGCCTTTCTGGCTTTAATAAATGGCATATAAGCCTAATTCTCCTTTTAATGATGTTCTGTTGATATTTCACCATGGAAATATTCTATCTAATGCAATTAGGGTTGGCTCTCCTTGGCAGAACCAGCCTCAGTCAAACAAAGTGAAGGATGAAGGTAGGTTTTACACAGTCTAATTTGCAGCAGTGTTTTTGGCTTCATTGCAGGGTTCCCTTTCACTTCAGTGTCTCTTGTACTTCCTTAACGACACCAATCCTTTCTTCCTCTTTATTTCTGATTTGTTTGGGCTTTTTTGGTTGGTTGGTTTTGTTTCACTGTCATTTTATTCCGGCACATCAGTGACCTTCATCCTTAGCCAGAGTTCACAGTCCACATCAGCACATCACCCTCTAGGGAAGGCTTTTGTTTGTAGGGTGGTATTTCCGCAAACATGGGGGGAAAGAGAAAGGAGGCTATGTACTCAGAGTATACACTCTTCCAGAAAACAATGACCCCTTTACCATCCCTTACAAGAGTCCTCCATGCTTAAGTATACCACAGCCTTTGATATCTCTAAATTCAATTCATATCCTTCCCTTTTCCTGAAGAACTGTTTCTCTTCAGAATGTTACCACAGATCTTAGAATGAAATCTGAACAAAAGCTTATTTTTTTCTGTTTCTTTGAAATATACATTATTCAAATGAACACAGTCACCATTTTATATTAAAATGAATATTATACCTGGAGCTTATACAGTGGCAACCATTTCCTTGGTGTCTATTCTCATTTACATATAAACTGTTTAAATGGTTTAAAGGACCACATACCTGCTTTTATGGGTCAAGAATAAGGAAATACTACCCAAGGCTCTGTTAAATTCTGTAATGCCTGGAAGCCTTTGAAATCCTTGCCATGCCTAGAGATAGTATGAAATCCATCTTGTATGCAGTAGACCTTCACAGCAGGAAGGAAGGCTGAAGACCACTCTTTTGTGAGTGCTGAGGAAGTAATTGAATTCCTTAGAGACTTGCTTTCCAAAGAATAACACCCCAGGAGTTACCCTTGGCACAAGTTACTGACATCTGTCATATTTAGTTCCTTGCTTATTTTCTAAGATTCTCCATTCAGATCATTAACTGTAACCCTAGTCCCTGTTGGTCTTCACCTTTGCAATAATTTTTTTATACCATGTTAGGCACCAGCATCATTGGCTTCCAGCTGGGGAATTGGTATGTACCCCCACCCCCTTCCCTTGTTATATTAGGACTTTGACCCATTATTCAGCATTAAGTACAGCATCTGACCCACCTTGATATCACTGAACTAAGTTACCTGGTGCAGTGGTAAGAGTAGTAGAGTATAAGCCAAGGCCTAGTTTTTAACATTAGCTGTGTCTTTAGCTCAGCAAGTTAATTCTCAGTCTGCTAAGTGACATGCAGCACAGGTACCAAAGTCCCATTTGCTGAAGTATCCTATGGGTTTATGCAAAGATTATTAAGATTACAGGCCTGCAAAACATCATGAGATTTAAGCATTCATATTTGGTTTTGAACCTGTGCCTCACGAAAGACACCAAGGAGAAGAAAAATCCAGAACACGCTGAGAACCAGAGTATAGGAAGCAGTGCATTAGCGTTAGTTCCTTTTCTCATCGTTATGACAAACACCTGGCAACAAGAAACTTAAAAGGAACAGGTGTTTATTCCTGCTCAGTGTGAGGGTCAGGTCAAATCATGAAAGGAGGGTCACAGTGGGAGGGACATGAGATGCTAGCACACTGATTCCAGAGTCTGGGAAAAGAGAAAAGGAGGAAGCTGGTGGTTGGTTCTATTTCTCCCTTTTATTCAATTCAGGAATGTGGATGATGATGCCACCCACACTTAGGGTCTTTCCACATCAGTTAAACCAATCTAGAAACATTCACACAGACATTCCCAAAAACATGACTCCTGGGTGAATCTAGACACTGATAAGTTGTCAATGTTGGTTTTGCGCGTGACAAGAGACGCACCAGATGCCACACAAGAATTTATTCAAGGGAGTTACCGAGCAGGTGCGGGGAGGAGAAAAAAAGAAGAGACAGATTGCCACGTGGTGTCTCCTTTTAAGAAAACGAGTGACCATGAATTTATGTAGCCACGCCTGGGGGCTTGCCCTCTGTATGAGGCCTGTTCTGCTGGAGCCTTGGCTTTACCACATGGCTGCTACTTACCAGGAATTTTTATCTCACCTGGCTCCATGTTGGATTTGCCACATGGCTGCTGCCAGTAATCCTTAGAATCAAGACCCCTCTTTCCTCTAAGTTCTACCCGTTTAAGTCATTTTGAAGAGGTTCTAAGAGACATGCAATTTGCGTCTTTGCCTAGTTTCCTGTCCATTTTATAGTACTATCAAGAAAACAAAGATGTGTTATACTACCAAGTACTTACTGAATGCCTGGGGTAGTTTTCAGCTGCTGTTTGCTGAGTTTTGCTTTTCTAGAAATGGTGTCATGGTTTTATGTAGTCTAATGTGTAATTAAAGCCTGACCTAAGACGTTGATAAGAGAAGCTGCTGGAGGAACTGCTGCAGACGTCACATGCATGTGGAACTTGGTGCCTGAATAGAGGGCAAACTGCACCATAACCCCCTTATCATTATTAATGACAAATGATTACTTGTAAGAAGTGCAAGTCTCAAAAGAGGAAACACTACAGTATTGAAAAGGATCCCCAAGCTCCCTTTGAACAAGATTTCTGAGGTGACTGAGTGAACCAGTGCTACCTAGTAGTTCCCAGAGACAGTGGGAGCCAAAATAGATGCAAAATTTTTCACACATTTTAATAAAACTAGAATTTAAAAATTCAGAATGCTCCTCTTGTTGTCTGAAGGTAAAATGATTAGGTTTTTAGATTTGATTGATATATGCACACATTTGAATATTTGTATAAATGCTCTGGCAGCCACTGAGAGTGTTCCAAACTTGAATAAGGCCAGGACTGTGGAGAGCACACTTGTGAGGGGCCAGAGATAATCTTTCCTTCCATGTGGAATGATCTTGCCAGAGTCAAGTGCACATGCCAACAAGAATGGTTTTCTTTCTTTCAGTCCTTAATTCCTTAAGACTAGTAAGCATGCCTCCAAGCATGAAAAAGCACATTAATTTGTTTTCTTGGTTACGTAGTTGTTATGTAGATTGTTTTTCCTCAAGATGTTCAGGGGTCATGACTTAAGAAATAAGGGCAAGTAATGTGAGTATTCTTTCTTCTTTGGCCTCATCAGCTGTGAAGAAGAATCAGTGCTGTAGGACATTGCCAGCTATGACTGCGGTGACTCTGTTTTCAGGAGCTACTTGTATCCAAAATATATAACAGCTTTAGGGGCTAATTAATCAATTTTATTCTATAAAACAGTAAAATCATTCTTTAATTATGAATGCTTGACTGAAGGGTCTCATTTCTCGACCAAGTCATGACGTATACCATTGCCTCTTCATTAGTGCTAAACTCCTGACTCCAAACCAAAGTTTATTTCAGCAATCCTGACAACTCATGCTGACCTTGTAATGAAAGACACACTTATTTGGGAATATACAGTATTTTAATAGTAGTTTAAGCTTTCTAAAGCCAAGTCCCTATAGAGATTGTAACTTTCAGAATATTCAGTTAGAATGAAAGTGATAAAATACATTATACCAAACTACCACCTTCTAAGCTACTTTCAACATTACAGTAAATTGTATTGATTTAATAGTTCCTCTAAATGAATTCAAACAGCCCTGTTTTGATGGGTTTTACTGTTGTATATTGGATTTAGTTTGATGTGATGTATCCTAAAATACATTTTTCTGTGCCAACTTTCCCACAAAATAGCTAGTTTACTTAGTTTAGAAGGAAATACACTGTCGTCCATTCTTTCTCAGCTGGGTATTATGGGATTTGGGACAAGGCAATTCTCTGCTATGTGAGACTGCTTTATTTATATACTTTTGCATATATACATGCAATAACCAAAAAAAGAGGCCATGAATTCAAAAGCGAGCAAGAAGAGGTATGTGGGAGGGTTTGAAGGGAGGAAAAGGCACAGGAAAATGTTGTAATTATATCATAATCCTCAAAAAAGAGAAAGAAAAGCATAATATATTATGTTTTTGAAAATTCTCAGGTGATGTTAAATAGCTTCTATTTGTTGGAATGACAAAAATTCTGCAAATGTATGTGTACGTGTACAAGTGTGTGTGTGTGTGTGTGTGTGTGTGTGTGTGTGTGTGTGTGTATAAATCAGGTTAAAGGCTAAAGTACTAATAAACTTATTTCCATTGCAGTTTAAGTGATATATACTAAGCAACATAAAAATTACAAGATATTTTTAATTCTACAATTTACTCTTCAAAACATAAAATCTTGTTCTACTGTACAGCTGGGTGATTCTGACTGCGACCTAGTATGAAATGTATTCGTCAATAGTGTCAAGAACAGATCTGAGAGGGAGAACTATAAATGTATTATTGAGAACACTAAAGCCAGGCCATCTGCTTCAAAACCCAGCTCTTCCAGGAACTACATGTCACACTACCCTATCTATTCTCTCAGTTCCTTTATTTACACATGGGATGATAAGATTATTAGTCCTTAGAGGTGTCCTGAGAGGACCAAAGACATTATCATGCACTCAGAGTTAAAATAGCACTCAGTATACAGTAAGAACTGTGTAATTCTCTATTTTAAAAAACTTTTAAATCTTACATTATTAGCATTAGTAGATATAGCTTTTGTTAATTTGTTTTCAAGTGCCTATACAGTCTCAGAAAAGTAGGTTTTAGTTATTGAGTTCAGTCTCCTGTACATGCTCATTTTGATCTTTGAAACATCCTGTATCAAAATTACCATCTCTGACATTTCTAAAACAATCAGCAAAATCCCCTCCTTATACCAGCGCAAGCTGTACTACTAATTATACAAACCCTGAAATCACAAAACCAAAGAAATCATATGGAGACAGATGCTGCCATTGCTAGGAGATAAGATTTGATTAGCAGAGGGAACATGGAGCTAATTAATAGCTTAAACTTTTAAACAAATATTTTTATATCATCTCATACTTAAAGATGCTATAGCACACAAGATTGTATATTTTCCAATGAAAATCCTGCAGTCCATTTGCTTTTTTCCATAGAGAAAATTCTCTATCTTCATGTTATATGCAGATATAACTACCATGCTTCTAGGGATCCTTATGTACAACAATATTACTGAAATTCTTAATAATAGACATCCATTCATTAGTCTTAAACTAAGAATTCATTTCATTTGGTATTTTATGCTTTTTAATTTAAAAGTTTTTATAGATTTTAAAAACATTCCTAGATGAATGATGTTCTTACATCATTTATATTCTACCCTTTCTCCTCTTTAATTTTTTCCATTTCACCTCCACATCTCAATTTCTTGTCCATGACCTCATCTATACTTTTCTTCACTTTACAGAGAGAGAGAGAGAACAAGAGAGAGAGAGAGAGGTGACCTACTGAGCCCATTTTAAAATGTTTTTATGTACAAATGTTTAGAGCTGACAATCTTTTTAAGGACTGGATAACTTATCAGAGTGCATATCCCTAGAGGAAGAAGGATTATACCTCTTGAAGTCATCGATTGCTTGTAGCTCTTCAACTAGGGATGAGGCCTTGTGAAATTTCCCTCATCTGCACTGTCACATCGACAGGTGTTGTCATTATGCAGATCTTGTTTGGATGACCATATCATAGGGGTTTTGTGGTTTTATTATTTATCTCCTATCTAGAAGGTACAGCTCAGCTGATAAAGGTTAATGCTCACATTTATAAACATATTTTATACTTTAGTATTGTGTCTTTCTTTCCCCCTCTGGCACACAATAACATTAATAGCAGCATCAGCAAGACAGGAGGAGAAAAATCGTACTTGCAAAAAGCATTACTGAGCGGCTTTTCAGAGCCATAGCTTTAACATCACAGTACTTTGTCACAAGAGACATGAGTTTTATGGTTCTACTTCCATGGCCATAAGTGTAGAAGCTTAGTGAATACACTACTTCTCAACTGTATTTTATTCGCTATGACTTAAAGCACAGTTCTTACATATCTGTCAACCTAAGTGTGAGTCAGAACAAAAAGCACTACTATCCCTTACTTGTCCTGAAAAAAAAAAAAAACAAAAAACCTTTGCTAAGTGTCAACCATCTACTAACTGTTCTTACTGCTATGATTCTAAGCATCTCTTCAAAATCACTATTGCTTATACCTATTTTATGTATATGTGCTAACCACTTAGGATTATGCAATAAACACTGTTCTTTGCATGGCTCCAAACTGCCATATTGCCAAGTCTACAGCATGCCCAGGAGATTTGAACACCACTAGGAAGTACACTCTTCAGCCGGCTATCCACTTCTCTGACAGAACTCAGGATTTACAATGAGTTTTCATTGTTGGTTGTCTTCTTTCAGGTCACAGCAATTGAGCTCCTAAAACTTATCTGACTCAACTACTAGTCTATCTTTATTTTAGTATTTACAACCAGGGATAATATTAGATTGGAGCCTTTAAATTTTTTGGTGTATGATTTTATGTATTTGAAGTACTATATGGATAATACATATATGAATTATAGTTATAAAAGCAATAAACCCAGAAGTAAGCATTACAGCCAAGAATTATCTTTCCTCAGAATCTGCCTGACTTATTTTCCCAAGCTCATCCCTTCCTGCAAGACTTAATCATTTGCTTATATATGTATATTTGTCTGCTGTTTGTATTAGTCAGGATTCTCTAGAGTAGCAGAATTTAAAAATGAATCCCTCTCTCTAATACACATACATATTTGGAATTTATTAGAATGACTTACAGGCTGTGGTCCAGCTAATCTAACAATAGCTGCCCATGAACAGAAGGTTGGATTTCTCAGCTGTTACTCAATATATGCTTGAATTCCAAAGAAATGGGCTCTAATGCCAGGGAAGGAAGGGATTTGCTAGTGAGGGTAAGAGCAAGCAGGCAAAGATTTAAGCTTCTTTTTTCCATGTCCTTTCTATAAGCTTCCAGCCTATAATGCAGTCCAGATTAGAGATGGGTTTTCCCATCTCAAAAGATCTAGATTAGAAGTAGATCTTCCCACTTCAAATGGTTTAATTAAGCAAAAATCTCTCACAGGTGTACCAAGCCGATTTGGGGTTTTAGTTACTCTCAGATATAGTCAAGTTGACTACAAAAAAATCATCATGCTCTTCTCTTTCATCTTAAAATATATACTTTTATATTCACATTTTCATAAGGGCTATACAGTCTGACATGCTTGTCGATATTAGCAATTTTCTTGAATATGTCTCAAATATTTCTAATTTCTGTTTCTTATTTTATATTATCTTTTAATATTTATCTGTATAGTTCTTTGTGAACAATAAGAGTGGCAACTTCTTTATAATAAATTTTTCAGTTTAGTAAGTGGCATAACTTTTGGCCAGTAACTTAAGCCAAGAATGAAGGAAGCTCAATACCTCAATTCCAGCTCATTTTTATTCCTTCTGCCTCCTTTTGTGGGAAGGGATAGATGGATATTACAAATAATAGAATACTGCACTTCAGATATATTTATTAAATACTAAAATAATGATTAAACATATTAAAGTGTTTATTCATTTCAAAGTTGGTTGTTTTTTGTTTTGTTTTGTTCGGGGCATTTTTGTTTGTTTGTTTTTTCAGAACATGGAATGTTTTGCAAAACGAAGGCTCTGCTTTTTATTCTTTTGTTGTTGTTAATGTCTGAAATAGTTTTCACACCCTGTGCAACAAAATTGTCATGTTAAATCCCTTTGTGTTACTTCAGTTTGTCCTTGGATTCTATATTGAATACCTACCTGTGCATTATTTACTCACTACAAAACACCATGGTAGCAATAGCTAGATATCTCAGCTAGGAGCAATCAGATGTTTGAACTTAGACTTATGTGTAACATCACTCCCAAAGGCTTTCCTTTCAATTATCCCCAATTATCCCTTCTCCTTCAACTGATATGTTAAAAATGAAGGTATCTTTCCTATTTGCTGCACAGTCCACATGCATCCATCCACATTGCCTTCTATTTTCACTGTGAACACATTCAGCTATAGAATTGATGTGGCCATGACCAACTAAATACCTCTAAAACAGCCAAGAGTCCAAAGGATTTGTGAAAATATTTATCTGACAATCTTTCTATGTCTTATGTAGTTCCATTTGATAGCTTTATAGAGCCAGGTTCACAAAAGGAAAGGAAGTAGAAAGCTAAAATATACTTTCAAATGGGCAGTATGCTGCATTTTTTTGTTGTTGTTATTGTAGGCTGGTGTGTGACAAGCAAAGAATGCAGCTTCTGGTGCCCTCCTCCCAATAATTGAATTTCTTGATAGAAACATGAACATGTTTTTGATGTAACTCATGAATTTTTTGGCAAGCTTTATAAAAACTAAATCAATGCTAAATCAGAGGTATTTACAACATCCACAAATTTAATCCAAAGAGGATACTTAAAAGCTCATATAGATCTAAATGATGTTCCCCCAGATGGTGAATTAATGTAATTTTAGCAGGAAGCAAAGTTGCACAAATATGCACTATTGAGGCCTCGCACTGGTTTAATGCATCTGAAGCCACCACAGCGCAGATGTTGCTTATCACATTGGTGCCAGTTGCCTGTCTCTCTCCACACTACAAAGGAAAGAATGGGATTTGGGAGTTCAGGAAAACATGATTCATTTTCTTACTAATAATTTGTCAGTAATTGAAGCTTTTGGTGACTCTTACATAAAAAAATGATTTCCATTATATTTTTTTCAGGGTTTGAAAGGTGACTTGGGTCCTCAAGGTCCACCTGGCCTGAAGGGAGAAAAGGTACTGTATGTACCCCAAAGCGCCCCACCTTTATTTTAAGACCCCTCCTGAACTGACAGACTTCTTGTAGATCCCATTCAGATGCCCAGATGTCCTGAGGTTAATAGAAGGCTGTTACATGAAAAGCCTCAGAGTGAGGAAAGCTTTTTGATAGCTTCAGTGTGAGATACTGTATGTGCCATCAGCTATTGACATTAACACATGTGTAAGCATCCTGTTTCTCACCTTTGCTTGACAGCATGAGGTATTCCAACAGCACATTAGCAAAGGTGTCCTGTGTCAGGAAACTCAGCCAACAACACCAAGCTGTCACCTTAATGATCAGGCAGGTGGCTTTGAAGGAAAGGAAGCTAACTTCATGCCTCCGCCTTAGAGTAAATGCTCCATTTCTTGTGAACCATTTTATAAAAGCATTTTGGCAGTGGCCTCTCAGTGAGGGCTAGCAAATACTAAAGGTAATGGTTGCATTGAGTAAGGTGATTAAGCAATCCTGATTTCATGGGAGTGCTACATGTCTGCATTTTATTTTCCACTGTCAGCAGATGCATGAATTCCTATCTATCTTAAATATTTAACTCTGAGTTAGAGATGATCTTACAGAGCAATCTTTAGGGACTGATTTTAGTTCTTTAACAACTGTTATTTTAGTTCAACTGTCTCCCAAATAATGAATATACCATGCTATGTCTTAAAACTTGATATAACTATGTTTAATGAGAAAAGGAGATGGACTTGGCATGACAGCCCCATACACGGACTCTATAATGTTCCAGGCAACAAAAATCACAGCAAAGACACTCAGCCCCTATGAGACAGGGTTCTCATTAAATGAGTAGAGCTCCTGTGACAGTAGACACAGGAGGGACACAGTGTGAACTTGTGGATACTTTTTCAAAGACTGTTTTTGAGCAGGGTCTCACTAGGTAACTAGTGGCCTGGAACTTGCTATGTCAATTATGCTGGCCTTAAAATCGTAGATATCCTTCTGCCTCTGCTTCCCCAGTGCTGGGATTTTAAGTGCACACCACTCCCACTACACCCACCATTTTCAAAGACTTTTTAATAGTCAATGCACAGGCCTGAAAACCTGTATTCACATGGGTCAAGAAAGTAATTCTAGAACTGGTAAACACTCAGATGGAGGAGAGCCTCTGAATGCTGAGGGCATGTGTGATGCCCATCCAGCAGAGTCTAGGAGAGGTGGTGGGAACTGTTCTTTGCAGCTGAAAGGCAGGGGAGGGGTACTTATTATTTCTGCTGATGCTCATACTAAGTTTGTCAGAAAAATTATCTGTCACTATGACGCTTCCCAGCTGCTCCGTTGGCAAGTAACCATATTTGGAAAGATAATTTTTTTCTAATTTTGGATTCATAGTCAAAAAGAATAGAAAACTGGATTATTTTAGTTTCTCAAAACATGTTTTGCTACCATAAAAAGCACAAGGGCACACAAGGCCATTTTTATATCATAAGTCCTAAAGAGAACATCATAAATAAAGCTCTCATTGCACAGAAATTTTTATTCAAAAAATTCTATTTCTATGACTATCTAGATTATAAATTTGGTGATAAGGAAGAGGGAGGGGGGTCTGGGTGGAATTGGAGAATAATCAAAATATGTCATATAAAATTTTTAAAGAATAAATAAAAACATAGAAAGATTTATTTGTATACATTGCTTTTTTCCCAGAAACTTTTAAATAATGTGCAGAAAGGTGTTATTGGTAATTGCAACTTTTCTTTCATCTATTTTAGGGTGATATGGGACCTCCGGGGCCACCAGCCTCAACTGTAAGTATTCTTAAAGCAAAATAAATAAGTAAATAGAAAAAAATTAAAATGTTCTATTTTATATTTGTAATGGGAAATAGAATTTAAGCCATGTACTATTACAGAAATTAATAGTAAATTTGAATATGCCTAGCAAACCTTCTCATTTTAAAGATGGATTTCTGCCCTGTTCAGTGAAATACTTGACCCACGAACTTAAAGTAATTTCTCACAGGAGTCTATAATCAGTATCTACTTCGAACAATTTTCTACATCCTTACCATGGTTATCAACCATGCCACTGCCTTTGATTATACATTATTTTGTAACAAAATATATATTATGAATAAATGGAAGAGGAAAGTTCTACTTAGCCTAAAAACTATAAAGTGACACCAGATATAACCATCCAGTAAAGAACACAGCTAGTTCCTCTTTTCTTTTTTCTTTTCTTTTCTTTCTTCCTTCCCTCCTTTCTCTCTCTCTCCTTCCCTTCCTCCTCCCCTACCTCCCTCCATCTCTCTCTCCCCCCCCCTCTCTCTCTCTCACACACACACACACACACACACACACACACACACAGAGTCTTACTAACTGAGCACCACTGGCTCATCCAGAACTCAGAACTCACTATGGCTTTGAATCATAGAGATCTACCTTCCTCTGCCTGCTCAGTGCTATACTTAAAGGTATGTCCCATCAAGTCCGACCAAGTCACACTGAGAGTTACTTCACCCTCAAAACCCGCCAGAGGCTCTTGTTATTCTCCCATGATTTACATGTAAGATTTTCAAATGATAAAATAGAAACAAATTCATGAGAAAATTTAATAATGTGCACATAAGATAGTCAATTAAATGTTTCATCATTTCTTAAGCACTTAATCATAAATATATAGAATATTCTCATTTAGATACAATTTATTACTATAGATTTTCTGCACAGAGCATAAAAATTTTGTTTAACTTAAAAGACTCTAAGCTTAATGGAAAAGAAGCATTTTTTTCTTTTTATTATGAATAAAGTCTCATTTTTTTATCCATGTATCCCCTTGTTCAAACTCCCTTCCCTCTCCTGTCCCTCTCAGTCACTCTCTCTTCTCTCCATCTCCTTATCTCCAGCAAGGGCAGGAGGTCCCAAGGTCCCAAGGTGGCTTAGTTCAACATCCACTCCAGGCAAATCCGAGAAGCAATTTTATTTAAAGATCAAGTGTAGCCTGAGAACTGTCAATTTCATGTTGATATTATGAATGACATAAATTAAGCATAAAGTTACTAATATTCAAACTTGCATGGTGTTGCTGAAAGGTCAGAGTTAACTCTCTTCAGCACTCTGAATGGAGCATTGCCATTTGTAGAGTACAAAAATTTGAAGGGTTTTGATTTTATACTGGCATTCTTTTTTAGAAGTTGAACACCCCAAATGGAACGATAATAATGTCATGCTCATATTTTCCGACTGGCATTTAAGGAAATACTATTTCTTGGTATACAGGAAACTCAAGAAGCCAAAAAGGGTCTTACTTAAGAATAGCCAAATTCTTTAAAGTTTTTCTTCTCAAAGTTAAATAAAGGGATTTTGAACTTTTGCTTTTGTTTTTCATTTATATATTTTAAAATTAAAATATATAAATGAAATCTTTTAGAATGAGGCTTGCTTATCTGGTGCAAGGCATTGTTTTTCTTCAGCCAAGTTATGTGTCCAACTACTTAGTCATTTGATTCCCTAGTCATTTTCAACTTTGGTTTGAAGGCTGATATGTGATCTTTGTTTATCATTTCACTTTAAATGGAATTTTGGACCCTCAGTCAGGAAATTGTATAGGATTCTATGTACATTGTGCGTGCTTCATAGCAGCTGATTTCTTTCTGCTAAGGAACACTGCACAGTGTTCTCTGCCATTCATCTAGGATGCTTGTACAGAGACAAAGCTAAGATATTCTTACTTTGTGGTGTCTAAAGATATGTCAATCCCAAATCCCAATAAAAAGTGTTGCATTTTATAAAGTAAAGTAATAATATTATGTCTATTGCTGTTTGATATGCTTGCAAGAAATTTGTTTTCTTATGTAGACAACCATCGTGTATAAATAGGAGTGAATTGAGGTTAACATCAACCCATATACTCTAAATATTTAATTTATCTTATAATGCAGGTTAATATTTTATTAATTGAAGTAAGTGATATCAGTCTTCCGGGAAGCCAAAATTACTAACTGCTTTATAATATATTAAACAAGACAATGATATATCAGAGTTCATTCATAGTAGTTCTCAAAACCAGTTGTTCACTCCCCCAGGAAACTTTAGCAAATACCAGTATTGCGTCTTTATCTCCCCAAATATAACTTAATAGGTCTAATGTGGGACCAGTACATTTTTAAAAGACCCTCAAGTAGCACTAAATATGAGGTTGCAGTAGAAAACCATTGTTTGTGGAAACTGTAGTGAAACAAGTTTTCTTTCTGCCCAGAAATCTTTTTAAATGTTCAAGTATTCCAGCTTTGAAATCCAACTTCATGCATAGCGGGAAAAAAAAAAAAATCTCTATTTTGGGGAAGGTAAGCTGGCAAAAATCAAGATAGAAGATGACTTGGTTAAGTAGATCCGGTAAGGGTCAGGAATGCCTTTCAATTACAACCTTAATCCAAATATTCAAGTATACCTGCTGGGCTAGAAGCCCTAATGCTTCTTAGAATTTAAAGTGCATAGGAGCCACTCAGGGAATCTTATTTAAGTGCATAGTTTAATTGTGTAAGTGTGGGGTTGAGAATGGAAATTATACATTCTCAGTAGGTATCTACTTGAAAGCTGATGGTACTCCTAGTCCATGGCTCAGCAAGGCCTAATACTCTTTCCAGCTCACTACCTTCTTTCATAGGTCAGTGATCCTCCATCTTTAATTCATATTCAAATCAACCACAGGCACTTTTTAAAAATGTTTAACTTTTAGGTTGTAGACTATACCAGTAAAGTCAGAACCTCTTGGGGAGGAAAAAAATCTATGCAGCCACAGTTTGAATTTTCCTAAGGCAACTCATACATAGCTTATGACCCACAGTCTTGAAAGCACACCTAACGATTTCTACAACTTCCTCTTGAAATTTTTTAGCAACCATTTTTAAGTCATTGGTTAGTTAGTATTTGTATCAGATATACCCAACATGATTACCTTCAGGACTTCTGGGAGAGATTAGATGTTTCAGTAATACCTAATACTTGGCTCCTGATTACTTGTTTGTGAAGGATAAGGCATCTTACATATTTGCAACCTACCAGCAAGTCCAACATTTTTTTCTTTTCCTAAGCAAGTCCACAAACATTGACAACTCCAAGACACAGAGCACAAAGGATTGTCTGAGTTTACACAGCTGGGCTGAGTAAAGAGAGTGAACGAGCTGAATTACTTTCCTCATCTAAACCATAGTACTTACTCATTTTGATTTAATATAAAGCTTTGTTTAACACTGAAAGAAGAGAAATAGCAATTGAAATAGCAATACTGTCTTTGCATGCAGGAAGTTTGTGGGGAGTTATGTTTATTGCAGTTATTTCTCTATCCCTGTGAATGATTGTGCCTTGGCTATTGGTCTAAAATTCAAAACTCAAGTAAAACCACATTGTGAGTAATCCAGTACAGTAGTCAAAACAATCTATTTTCATTAAGTTATTTCATTTCTTAATTGTACTTTCTAACTCTCACATATTACTGGGTCTCAGTGAAGCAAGTGGATAAAGGAATAACAGAAGCCAAATTTGCAAGGAATAGAGAAAAGCAGAGTTGATGAAGTGGTATGCAGGTTAGAACCCTGGAAGCAGGTTCAATAGAGCAGTTCAGTTGTAGCAGTTCTTATGCTGTCCACCACCTCACAACCACTGACTGTTCTTCTTTTATAGGATGCCTTAGAAAATATAGAGAACAAGGCTAGCAAGAAGATCTATCAAAATGACACTGCCGTGTTCAAATGAAGTCTATACTAAATTCCTTTTTGAGTTGGTGAACATAGTTCATGTTCAAATTCCAGAGCTGACTCACTTTGATAACATTTGAACCCTTCTGTAGATTCATTTTCACAGGATGAATAAACAGAACTCCAAAGTGAGTAGGAGGGAGGAAATATTTACCCCAAATCAAACAGATGAACAAAAAATAAGGAGGTAGAGGAGAGAAGAGAGTCAGCAAGGAAGGAGAGAAAGGAGAAAATGAAAAAATGAATGGATAGAAGGAGGGGTAGAGAAGGAATGGGAAAATCTGAGGACTAAAAACAGATGAGTTACCCCTATGTCTCTTCTATCTTTAACCTTTAATTGCTGTATCAGTCTCCTTGCCTTGACAAATTTGAACAATGATTTTTAATATTATGTGAGTAAAATTACAAATCTTCCCAGATGCCATCTTCAAAGCTTCTCCAGAGTATTCTAATAACAAACATTAATGAATAACCTCAAGAACAACCCAGAGAACCTGAGAGTAGAACATAGTCTACAAAGCCTTGCCCAAGAAGCTACTCTAAATACTAAGCCCAAAGGAAAGTGACTCCCCCTTCCTTTGGTACCAATCAACCACCATTCCTCCTCTGATAGTTCTTTAGAGTCCATCCCTCTTCCTTCACACTGGGAAAAATTTTGATATTACGGTATGATTACATCATTTACCCTCTTCTCTTTTCTCCATCCAAACCCTCCCATATACATATGCTTGCTTGTTTTCTCATCCATGGCCTCTTTTTTCATTAATTGTTGTTACATATATATGTGTGTTACATATATGTGTATATATGTATACTAAATATATAAATACAAGGAAAATTTTAGACATGCTAATATGAATAGGAGTGAACTCAAGAGGCCTCCATCCTACACAAAAACTACAGACAACCAAAGAATGCTGAGAATGGGAAACATTGACTTCAACAGAACAGAGCACACCAATTGGGTGCCCAATACTAACTGGTCAACCTTGAAAATATGCGTGAGGTTTTAACTGCCTCAATCCTGTGAAGGTCTTGCAAAGATGAACATGGCCACTGTGGTTTCATGCATGTAATATCCATGCCATATCCAGATGACCACATTTCACAGTATCCATCTCTATCCTCCAGTTCTTAGATTCTTTTTAAATACTCTTCTAAGACATTCCCTGGGCCTCTAGAGAGAGGAATTGATAGAGATGTCCCATATATAACCTAGCACTCAGTCTCTTGTACTCAACACACTAAACAATAGTGTTCTTCTGTGTTATCCATTTACCTACTGCAATAACAAATTTTTCTGACCAAAGTTGGAGGCAGATAAAAAGAAAGAAAAAATATAAAATATCAATACAAATATTTAAAAGGTAGTCTGACATGACCACTTAGAAATCAACATCAATATGCCTTATGAACTCTCCATTCTTAGGGCTTGACTATGTTTAAAGTGCCAATAATAAATTCTTTCCTACAGAACAAACTTCAAATCCAATTGGGGGAAATTGGTCACTGTCATAAACATTTCCACCACTACTGCACCAGTGGACACTTCTTGGTTGACAGGCAATATTACAGCATGTAGTGTCCAGTACTGGACAAGACCATTCATGTCATTTCTCCCTAGCATCCTGCATAGTACCTTCTAGCACTATGAAAGACAGTCAGCAGGAAGAGGTTCTTGGCAAGTTCATGACTAATTCCTCTGTATCTGGCAACCAGAATGCATGGTGTCTTCAGTGATAGGGTCTTATCATATAGCTAAAGTGAATAAGCAAGGATGATGGCAATCATTTCTATCGTTTTCAGCATCTCTGAGCCCTCTCTGGCCAATGACATGTAGGGAAGTAACTGCTACCCACTGAACAAAGGAGCTCCTAGCCAAGTCTGAGAGCAGCACAGCTCACAATATTTAATTTTTAATAAGCAATTTGACAGCACAACCATTTAGAAAACAACAATAATAGGTTCTTATCTATGGCCTGTGATCTCTCCAACCGTGGGCTATCCAGGTTACAGTAGCAAGCATAAATTCTCTCCTGTTTAATGAAGAATATGTAACATAATGGACACTGTATCTATTATTTAAAGTAAACAACTACTAATAGCATATATTGCTTTAGATTTTTTTAAAAAAGAAAATATTATTCAATGTCTACTTTTCTTTTTTGCTCTAAAGAAGTCAATATATTAATAATAATGTGTGATTACTACATGTTTATGTTATAGGCATGTCCTTAAAATCATGATGGACGATATCTTTTCATACATGTTATTCTTCTGGAAATAGGTATTTGCTGTATGCTATCTCTTATCAGGTTTTAAACTTTATCTAGGTGGATGAGGTAGGTTAGATTTATTCTTTTTAACTGACTTATGATCTTCCAATAGGCAAAATACTTTCATACCAATTAAGATGTAAAAACTTTCCTATTGATGGTGTTTCCATTTACTAACAATGTACAATGAATCATTTGGTGCTCATCTCTCATAAATATGAGCATTTTCTTGGGTAGATACCTACCAAGTAAAGTCACTGTGTGATAAAAAAAATGTTCTTTGTTCAATTTATAAGATACTGTATAATTTTCCTCTTCAAAGGATTTATACAAATTATTGGCTTGTGAATTTACAAGAATTCATAAAGCAACTACATCTCAATGGTATTTAGCACTGTCAAATGTTTTAGTTTTAGACTCTCAAGGTTCTAAAACACATTCAACTACTTATGGGGATTTGCGTTATAATATGGGAGACATTAAAAATCAATGAAGAGAATGAACAGACCACCCCAAACATTATACTGAGACAGTTTTCTTTCCAAGATGCAGAAAAATATGTTACTCTCTCATAATATTTTTCATGCTGGCATAAAATTTACAACCTTAGCAAGGCATTAAATTTGTTTGTATAGTCTCATATATTTTCTTATAGTTAACTATACTGACCTCATTTTAGAATGATTTTCTCATATTTCTAAAATGTCCTTGTATGACATAGGCAAGGAAGCTTATAAGTTTCATATTAAATATGATCTTTATGTTTCTTATTTTCTGTTTAAGTTTTTTGAGGTTAGTTTAAAGAATATTGGATAAAGAAGATAATGAAATGAGCCTTTTTGCATCTAAGTGTGCCAGTTTTGCATTAAACCTGGAACTTTTAGGATTGTTCTGTTCTGCTTTTAGATTTGGCTAAAGAATTTTTTTCTGCTTTAATTTGGTAGACTTTTTAAGTAGCCTACATGTTGAATTTGTGGTCTTTTCTGCATATGTAAAAACAGACATGTATCATTTTTTTCCTCAACACTCTTATACAGTAAACTACCTTATATACTTTCTGAGTATATGCCATCTCACTGCCCTAAGATAAGCACTCCTGGGCCTTGTTGAATATTTTTATCACATTAATGAAGAATGTGGGCTTTAGTCTGACCACTCATTTAAAGCCTCTCCCCTCTCTTCTGGGCTCTGTTCTTTATAAGAGCTCAGAAATCAGAATGTCTCATTTTTCATAGGCAACTTTCATTATTTTTAAATCACTTCTTAGATCTTTAATAGTGATACAGACAGGTGTATATATGTTTAGCTTTGTCCTAAATAGTTTCGTGAAAATTTTAATTTATATTCAACATAATTTGAAAAAAGTATCATTTCCAGTATACTTCCTGCCCCATTTTCTCTTTCTTTCTCTTGAGATATCAATTTCATATTGTTGGGTTTTAAAATAGTGTTTTACTGGCCTATTAGCCTTTGTTCATTTTTTTTTTCTTTTTCCTTTTTTTAGAAAGGATAGTTTCTAGTGCACTATTGTCAGGCTCATTAAGAATTTGGTTATCTTTGGTCTACTGTTAAATCATCATATAAATTTTTTAATGTAGACAATATTTTTATGTTGATGAATTTCTTTTTGGTGGCTAGTTTCCATTAACAATTTCTACATTATTTATTATGTGTGCATTTTCCTTTAGTTCTTGAGAACTTAGTTTTTCCTCTTGAGTGTTAGTGGATGCCTTAAAGTACTTTTTTGATAAATCTATCATGAGTAGTGTCAAGCTGTTTTTCTGTTTGTACTGTTTGTAGAATGGGTTATGTTTATGTCAAACAGTTTTCTCTTACATTTATCTGTGAGCAATGATTTGCAGGAACTCTGTTATAACTTGTTTTTCTAATGCTCTGATAAGCACCAGAACCAAAAAAATTCTAGAGGAAAGCTTTTATTTCATCTTACAAAGGAAGCCAGGGCAGGAACTCAAAGACAGGAACCTGGAGGCAGGAACTAAAGCAGAGGGTTTGCAAGAATGTTTCTTACTGGTTTGTGCCCCATGGCTTGCTTGGCCTGCTTTCTTATACAGCACATCCCAGGACCATGAGCGAATGAGTGGCATCATCCACAGCATGCTGGACCCTCACACATCAATAATGAATCAAGAACTTCCTTTATAGATACAACTAGTAGACATTCTGATGGAGGCAATTTTTCAATTGAGTTCTTTTTTCTCACATAGGTCTGGATTTGTGTCATGTTGACACAAATTAATCAGCACAAATCCTGTATTTTTTATATTTCACTGGAGATCAATCATACTTTTAATGAATTACATTAGCTAAATTCATATTACAAACTATTTTTTTTCTAGTTGGCACTAGTTCTAAACCTACTTTTAATTTTTTTCCCTTTTATCAGAGAACATCAGCCAGAGAACTGAACATTATTTACGTTTAGAATTTGTGACCAACTTTTTTCCAGGACTTTGTTTACCACCACCCTCTGCCTCGCCTTTACTTTCCACCGAAGACCTTTGCCCAAAACTTTGTTGGTTTTTTTTAAATATAGTTTTTTAAAAGTGTTTTATTTTATAGCCAATGTGTTACTCTTTTTTATTTTATTATTATGAATAAAGAAGTTACACTTTCTATCCTTGTATATCCTTATTCAAGGTCCCTTTCCCCTCCCACCACAACAGGTCAAAACTTGGATCTTTCAATTCAGCTGCCTGCAGGCTTTCCTTTTAGCTACTATATAACTCAGACCTTGTGTTCAGACTAAACCTCTTAAAAGCAAGATAATGGTCCCCATGCTGCTTAAGTTTTCCAAATAGTGACTCCAACCTACTACTGTAGAATTTCCAGTTTCTTTAAGGTGATTATCAATGTGTGCAGATGTGCATGCATGCGTGTGTGTGTGCACGCAACACACACACACACACACACACACACACACACCATACCTTATGTTTAGAAATACAGTTTACATATTAGATAAAACTATAATAGAATAATTTTAAAATGTTTTAAACAGGAAAAAATGATGAAAATTTCTGGTTATTGAAATTCCCTACCCTAGGGAAAAAAAATCTTTAAATCACTTAATCTAAGAGAGTCATTGCAACAGCTGCATTAGGTGACTCCCTATGTCTAATGCCTATTGTACTAATGGTCAAATGAATTAAAACAGGAAACCCAGCTTCCACAACTGTTCTCAAAGGAATACACGTAGTTGATTCTTCTAGAATTCCAAAATGGAAATTTGAATTCACATAGTCACCAGGAAAAGAAAAAGAAAATTATAATGAAGTTGACGCTAGAAACAAATAGCTTTATATCATCTTTACTAATCCATGTGTCCTTTTGCCTACACTCCATCCTTCATCATTTGTGTCTTTATATTTGGTCCCTAATTGATAATTATCTGTGCTTTGAACTGGTAGAAACTGGTAGGAACTGGTAGATCATTTTGAAAACTTACATTGCATTTTTATATAATACTGAATTATGTATAATCTTCATAGTTGTGTTGACTATGAAACATAGCATATAAACTTATTTCTTCCATTAGCCTTGCCTTTGAAAACTTTGCAGGATCTGACTGCTTTTCACATTCTCTTCTACTCCCACTGCCTCATAGTTATTACCTTGTGGCTGGTGGTTGCTACAGGAACCAATCTGTCATCTCCCTACTTTTGCTTTTGTTTGCCTTGAGATTTCTTTTTTCTATTAGGGATTTTCTACTGTATCATTGAATATACTATAAAAATAAATAAAAAAATTAAAAGTCTGTACCACTGAGCTTCTGTCCTTAAGCCTTTTCTAAATAGAAAAACCAGAACACGATGCCTGGACCCACTTCTGTTCAGTGTCCAATGTCTTCTCCTGATCCTGCTTTGATTTAAACTAGCATCCACACGTAATCCAATGGCCTATAAAGTCTTAGAGAATAAATTCTTACTGAGTTTCTGAAGTTGTGTTATTATTTTCTTCCTGATGTCATAATATCACTCTCAGATCCCCACACCCCTTCCAGACAGGCATACTGCACCATAGATGCTTTTTCCCTTTGCTCTGCCTGATGACTACCTAGTTAACATCCTTACTCATGGACATTTTCTGCCTCCTTCTCATCCTCTTACTGACCATATGAGCTATCCTTCTGTCTAAAGAACACAAGAGCTTTTCATACACATCATACGGCCCATGTTCTCTTATTTCAGATTTTGTCTTATGCTCTAATATATATAGAACTTGTTTATTATGTTTATTTTGTCTCCATGTTCCCTTTTCATGTGACTATGAATCCTACGAGGCTAAGAGACTCTGAGGGTTCTGTTCATGGGCTATTAACACTGCAAGAGTTAGACATGTTGAGACAGTGAATGTAGGTGTCCCAGTGATTCACTTAGAAAAGTTATTTATTTGGAATTCCAAGCATATCTAACAGCGCTCAACATATTGTTTGCCCTCAAGACATAACTACTGTTTAGTGAACATCATCTTTGTTAACATTTTAGTGTTGTATTCACTTCGATAATTTAGCTTTCCAGATTTGTTTCCAGTCTAACAGAGTTTGTATAAATATTAGCTGTTACAAAGAGCTTGGGTGAAACTAATAAAGTGACATATTTGTAAGGACTTGTCTGCCACTGACTCCGTTTTTAACTCCTCGAGGTCATTTATTAAAGCCTCTGCTTCTTCTCAGGTCACTTTCTCAAAAAGTTGTCCACTATTCAGTTTTTTTTTAATCAAGCAGAATAATGACCAAATGTAATAAATTGCTGTGGCTCTGCACATGGACTCTGCTTAACGTTCTCAGGTTCACAGTGAAGGGAACGGTGAATTCTAATCCCTGTGATTTGTCTAGTAATTATTAAAGTATACACTGGATAAGTCTTTGGTCTACAGTTTATAGAAACTTTGTCTGTGGTTTATTATTAAGATTTACTAATCTTAACTGTATTTACTCACTCACTCCTTAGCACTTTACTGAGCTCTTAGAAGGTACATGTAGCACTTAGTCTATCAGAATCTCAGGCAAGCTACTATCAGCCTGCAGCTTTGGCTTTTATCAGCCCAAAGACAGGCAAATAAATTCAAATAGTGCTGATTCCAACTAAAATTTTCTAATTGAGTAGACTACTAACAAAAAAAACCTCCATATTTATTTTTCATATTGATACAAACATCTTTAAATTTTGAGTTTAAGAACTATGTCTAAATCATAACTTTCTTCAACTTGTCAGGTCATTATTAGAACAAAAATGGTGTTATTTCTAATATGGCAAAACATTGAGACACAATAGATGTCACTTAGGGAAAACAGTTCTAAATAGCCTAATAATAATGGTAATTTATTTTATGAATTATTTAGAACAGCATGGTGAGAAAACCATTTTCAGAATCAGTTTGTTTCTAAGATATCATCTCCTGATTATAGACAAGCTGGGTACTTAAATTAATATCCAGATATTTTCAAGATCAAATTACTATTGAGTTTAAAGTATCTATTTGGTTGATATTTATAATATACAAGGAAGGTAACATCAAGTGTAAATGAGAACACTTTTATTATAAATATTAAGATTTCCAAAAATAGAAATAAAAATTTCCTTGATTGTGATGTGATTTATCTAAAGTTATAGTACAAGGAAAGATTTTGATAGAAGTTATTAGGAAACCTTGAAGATGTTAACCTTGAAATCCTTTATTAAAGTTAGCTGTTTGTTTATATTGTTTGAATTATGGAAAGTGACTTTAGCTTTTACTTATGTTTGAATATTAGATGTAAACCCTTATATTTAAATATAGTTATCAATTGTCATTATTTATTTTATGTAAATATAAATTCTTCATGTTCAGATGCCTTCACGGTCTGTATTCTATGCTTTTTCTACCTTTTATGGGTAATTGGAGTCCCTTTAAGTTAAAAAAAAATCACTGTTTTGAACTGGGAGTTTACTAAAATACCCAGCAGGGACTTTAGAAGCTAGATGAGGCTGAGACTGAAATGAGACAGTTGGCTGGACCTCTTAACCCTTGCTCCCATCACTTCTGGTTTTTGCATGTCATGTCAGAAACAGGTGAGGAAGGCCCAAGAGTGCTATTTCATGTAATATATATACTAATTTTAGTTCCTAAGAATATTACTGTGTTGCTCTGGCCCTGTCTCACTGGGAAGTTACTAAATACTCATCCACATGGCACCAAATATTTTAACAGAAGCCAAAGGTTAAGTCTGTCAACAGCAGAGGTGTCTTATTCATGCTCACTAAATGATACTTAAAATACCAGCTTCCTGGGGCCCCAATAAACCCTACTAAAAGAAAATGAGGCACGGAGAGAGTGAAAGCATGTCTTTTTCTCTAAGAAAACTGCCCTAAATACTGTAGGCAGTGAAGAGAAAAGTTCAGCTGGCCATTTATAAATCAAATGGCACTTGCTTAACAGATGACCTGATGCATAGATGAAAAAGTACACACACACACACACACACACACACACACACACACACAGATACACACACACACACGCACACACACACACATACACACACACAAAGTCTAAGTAATTCTTTCTCTAAGTTGTCATGTAAAAGGATAATTATTTAGCAAGTAATGTGAAATCTTCCCATCTTTTACCTAGCACATGCAGACACTGCAATAAGCAGGGGAAAACACCCACCTTGCCTTTGACTACTTTGATCAACCAGTTAGTTAAAGTTGGTTCCTTTAAACTGATCATTTGCAACTAACATACAAGTAGTCTGCAAGCATATGTTCTAGTTAGTTGGTCATACACACAGATATTGATCTAGTTCCAAGAAAATTTGTTATTTGTAAATTTTTTACTTCATAATATAAGAACTTATTTGCATTAGAGAGTCACAAATTCAACTACTAACTAATGCATTCTTATTAACTCTTCAAAGAAGATATAGATAGCTCTTTTTAGGTAAAAGTTTTGTTATATGCATCTCAGGCATACTTTTTTTGTTCTGATTAGACTCAACATCTGCTCTATAGAATATATGTGTCATAATTATTACACATGCACATAAGTTTTTATATTATAGCATAAGTGAGGGGTGATTCCACTTAAGATTACTTTGAATCTTTGATATACTGAACTGAATTGTTTGCAGGCTGTTTCAATGACTTAACTAAACTTCCATAAATAACATTTGTCTTAAAATTATTTTTAATTCTTTGAAACTAATGATCCAACTCAATATTGGAATTTTTAGAACTCCGATGAGCTGTTGAGGAAATCAGTAAAAATGCATTAACACATTTTTTTTAAATTAGTGATTTGGGGAGTAGTAGAGCTGATTCAGTGGCTAAGAGCTGGTCTTCCAGATGACCTGGGTTCAGTTCCCAACACCCACATGGTGGCTCACCACTATTTTTATTTCCAGTCCCATGGTATCTGATACTTTCATCTAGCCTCCACAGGTAGTATGCACATTTGGTGCACAGACACACATGCAGACACACATACCAATAAATGTAAAATAAGAGTAAAAATAAATTTTAAAGACTTTAACAAAACTGTACCTTTTTAAAATTGTGGTCCAAAGACTTCTGTAAATAAATTAGTTAATTAAAACATAAGCTGCTTGGGTGGGTGTGAAAGAGGTATGCAAATGATGCAAACACAGTAGTCATGTACAAAAAAAATCTCAAGAAAGTAAATAAAAAAATAGAAACTTCCTATATAATATAAAACTATTTTATATATTTTGCAGAAATACAGGCAAGTTAATACTTAAAGGTTTTGAATGATTTATGCTTTGGCCCTGGAGAAGATTTATGCTTTTGAAAAACATACAGTCAGCTTGATTGACATGGGAATGACTTATATGTCTTTCATTAGATGAATGACTGGAGAATACATTATTCTGACCTTCAGTTATTCCTTCCTTCTTTTTCAGAACACATTTTAAATTGTTTTCACCAAACATCTAAATTACACATTTTAAACATCAACAGTTAACTTTTCTAAAAGTGAAATAAATTGGCAGTTTGGGACTTTTGTGATATACTATTTCATTTCACATTAAAAGAATACTAAGCAATCAAGGAGAATGAAGGAAAATATACCTCAAAGGCATTAGAGAATTATAAAGTGGACAAAAAAAATTTATGTGCACCAGTGCATACAATTCAAGCTATAAATCTACATCAAAATTAGTCTAATTTTATCACATTCTATTAAAGCATTTTAAAAATATGTGTAGTCAAGCCTTATATTGATTGACAAAGTGGAACTTTATCAATGCTCACTTTCACACAAGGACTAAAATTATATTCGCTCTGATTATGTATTCCACCCATTTGACAATACAGCAAGAACATATCCAGTGTATTTTAGGTAGTATACTGACACATTTGAAGCTAGTCATGTGTCTTAATCATCTATGCCTTAGTTTCATTATCTACAATATGTGATAATTCTTGTGCTTTACAATATAATTAAAGGAGGTAGTATATTAAACATTTTAGAATAATAACTTGCTCCTTAAAACCACTATTTGACACTTAATCATGATTGTTATTGTTATTATGCTGATATGAATCATAAAAAATAGTATGTTTGAAAGTAGATGTTTATGAGATAATTGCTAAAATATTTTAAAATTCTTTACACAAAATCACAATGCATGTGTTATTTTTTATTTTAAGAAAACTATTGAATGTAAGATGCCTCTCAGGTGTTTCTTCTTTTTTGATCGGCAGTATGAGCTCTAAGAAGACATGGTCCTTGTCTGTCTAATGTATAGCTGCATTTCCCAAGATTAACAGTTCTTAAAGCAGGCAAGGTACTCAGTATTATTTATTTATAGGTAAAGAAAACAAATATCACTTCACTGACAAATACTGTTGTAACATCATCTATTCTTGTGCTGAAAACATAAAACCATCTGGAAAATGTGAAATTTTGCCTTGAGTATCAAATGGAGTACAGGTCTGTAGTCGGAAGTTTCTGTCCTGCCAACAATTCTCAAATACCCAGCAGGCATATCCCAAATTATTGACTTGAAGACTTAATATTATAGTAAATGGTGAGTTAGTAGCTCTTACATTTAAATTAACCCATAATTCTTATCTATGATTGGTCACATGGCTTGGTACCTTTTCTCAGTACAGCATTCTCATCGTGCTTTCTCTGTATCTGGCTGGTGACTGCTTCTCTGACTTTCCTCTTCCCAGAATTCTCCTAGTCTGGTTGCCCTGCCTATTTCTCCTGCCTGACTACTGTCCAATTAGTATTTTATTAATCCAATAGCAGTAACAAATCTTTACAGTGTTCAAGAGCATTATCCCACACAGGTTTCTTTTTGTAGCTAGTAAGGTTAATTAAATTTGGACAGGTGATCAGCTTCTCCTATTCTAAAACTTTTCAGCAGTAACAATGCTGATGTCAGCTATTACCAAAATTGTGTCTGGTTGATTTCAAAGCCATATTTTGAAATAAATAACATTACCTCCTTGAATGGAAAATTCTACCATCTGTTAAATATTCTGCATGTATAATCAGGGCTTTAGATGTTTAAACTATTAATAAAGTCATCTTTTGAGAAAAGATGATGAAGAAATATTGTGCATAAGATCAAGAAGTGGAGTCTATCATGAAATATCCAACTTATTTTATTCATGTTTACCTAGAGCATGTCACTTATTAACATTTAGATTTTAAACCAACAATTATAAATCCCATTGCGAACTCTACAATTTTATTATAATCTCCTTTAGTGTTTTCCTTGGAAATTTTTATTTCTTTAGCTACAGTATAGGTCAGCAGTAGGTGCTTACCTAGCATACACAAGGTCCAGTTCTCAGTACCACAAGGCCCAATCCACACTACCACAGGCCTAATTCCTGTTATTACAAGGCCCAGTTTCTATGACCACAAGCTCAATTCCCAATACCACAAGGTCTAACTCCCAATATCAAAAAAATAAATAAATAAACAAACAAACAACAAGAAGAAAAACCGTTCAAGCATTCTTTAGCTACATGGCCCCTAATATATATCCTTTTAATAATTTATTTTATTACAAAATATCTTTTTCATCACTTTATCTATGTGAAATGAATGCCTTAACTATATATTCCTAACAAAAAAGATCACGTGCCAAAATCTATGAAAGGTACGATATATTCTTCTATTGAAAGACAATTTATCCTGTTATAGTGTCATTGAAATCTTGAAACAGACATGAGACTTCTGAGTGAGAGAAAAAGGTATCAGAGTGCTTAAGTACACTTACTGAGAATAAGCACCATGAGCCTGGGGCTTTCCCTGTCACTCTCATCTCTCACACTAAAACCCAAGTATGTGCTACATCTGCTGTGGATTTGTCAAGTCTAAGTAATTCCAAAATTATGGAACCCAAATATTTTCATAATGGACTGTAAGAAAGTTTGCTCTATGTCAAGGGAGAAGATTAATCTCTGATATTCCAAGTAATAAGTGCCTTTTACATTGATAGGAAAAAATATCTTTGAGAGAAAAGTTCACCCAGGCATGGTGTCAAACACCTGCAATCCCAACACTTGAGTGGCTATAGTAGGAGGATCAGAGTTTGAATTCAACCAATCTTTAGCACCCTATGAAAAACATTGCAGAACAAAGTGCAAAAGGACAAAATATCCATTTCTCAAGACTTGAAGACACAGAAATATCACATGAAAAGACCCACTGTCTTCCGCAATTTCTACTCTTCTATGTTGTATTAGCTTCTGGCCAGTTTTCTGAGTATGCCACGCCATCAATTGTTTGCATCTAATGTCACCAAAAGAAGCTGGTACTAAAATTGTGCAGCTTATCTCACATTACACTTAAAAAAGATACTGATAACAAGACTCCACGCAAGTAGATGAGTCAAGTTGGTTCTTCTTGGGACCCCACATTTAGCCATCAGAACCAAACCCATACATCTTAAAATCCTATGTGACATTCTCCTTATGTTTCTGTATTGAACTTTCCTCTTGACTTAACACAGTAATCTAGGCATATCAGTGATATACACAGCTCTGTAAAACTTAGAGATTCAGTCTGTCCACTTTGGTCTAGGTGGACTACCAAAGAGAATTAATAGGGTACCTTATTGGATATTGTGTTGGTTTCTTTTTAAGAGCATATCATGATCAAGAATATTGAAGTAATTAATTCAGAATTGTTTAATCCTCCTGGCTTCCTTTTGTCTGGGCCTCCATTTGAAGAGTAAAACAAGAGAGGAGTTAGCCACTCTGCTCATTATGTTTTGTCAACTTGAAACAAATGAGAGTGACCAAGGAAGAAGGGACCTCACATGATGAATTGCCTCCACCATACTAATCAGTGGGCATGTCTTTGGGGGCATTTTCTTAATTTCTAGCTAATATAGAAAATCCAAGACCAATGTGGCATTAAGGATTTAGAAGAGCTGTCAGTGTAAGAAAAGTAGATGAACAAGCCATAAGAAGCAAGCTAGTAAGCAGTATTCCTCCATTATCTCATCCTTAGTTCTTACCTTGAGATCCTGCACTGGCTTCTCTTAATAATTTATTCTAAACAGTAAAGTGAAATAAACCCGTTTTCTCAAATTGCTTTTGTTTTATTATAACAACATAAACTAAGCTAGGATGGCCACTCACTAACAGAATGAGTGGAAAATCATGAGCTCATAGAGAGTTATAACAATAACCAGGTCTCTGCATTGTGTTTCTTTTTAAACAAGACTTTGGGAAAAGCTGTTCATACCTTTTTTTCCCACTACTGCTAATTTTACTGAGGAATCATTGACTTCTAACCAGCTCTGGTCTTTCAGTGTTTTTCTTCTCATGCTTGGCTGTCCCTATTTCTTTTTTATAACACATTGTTGATTTTTTTATTCCTTTTGTTGCAGAATGTCATCCAGTTTTATGTGCAATCTCCCAATGCCCTTCCAAATATGTTAATATTCTAGAAGACTTGACACATTCAGAAGTCAAAAATGTCCAGAGTTGTCTCTTTATTAAGTGGTTATACTGATCTGTATCCTCATTAGCAGATGAAAATGAAGCATATTCAAATATCTCTTATATTCCAAGGATTCCTTTGAAAGTACAAGTTGAATGTATTAGAAGCACAGTAGTTCTGATGTCAGACATATTTGAGTTATGAGCTAATATTCACCACTTATTCTTAGGGTTATCTTTAGAAATTGTGCTTGTTCATATGATGTTGGATTTCTTTCTCTCTAGCCCCACATTGGTCACCAAATGTTGTTATTGGTTTTTCACTTTTTGGTTCTTTGTTCTTTTGGAGAGTGGGGGGCATCACTCAGCTCCCTAATAAATCACATGGGCTTATTCTATCATGTTGAGTTCTTGGCCTTTAACTTAGTTTATTTATTGCCAGTTTTTTTAAAAAAATATTCCATCTACCTTTTGGCTCTGGGCTTTTTCCTTTTCTTACTTCTATATATCTTACTTTAACTCTTAGTCCATGGCTGGCTGTGTGGCCAGGTTGCTGGCCCCTAGCATTCTTCTCCACCACTGGATCCTTCATCTTCTTTTCCTCCCAGATTTCTCCTGCTTATCATCTCTGCCTTCCAAACCCCACCTATCCTTTCTCCTGCCTCACACTTGGCCATTGAGTTCTTTATTAGAGCATCTGGTGTTTTAGACATTACAGTAACACAGCTTCACATAGTTAAACAAATGCAACAAAAGTTTCGGTTCCAGGACCGAGTGCTGTCTGCAGAGCGTGTACCCATGCACTCTGTAGCAGACAGAGATAAACTCTGACTGCCACAGTCCACCAAGCTGCTGCTGAGGAAATTTGCACGGCTACACAGCTCCAACTGAGCAAATGGATAAGGACTGAGGACCCTGAAGGACAGACTCAGACCCCGCCCAGAGGTGAGGAGGGATCAGCAGGCCTGAGCTCCTGTATCACTACCAAGGAAAGTTGAGCTCCCGTCCGTTCTGGTTCCAGTTCCAGGACTGGGTGCTGTCTGCAGAGCACGTACCCACACACTCTGTAGCAGAGGGAGATAAGTTCTGACTGCCACAGTCCCCCCAGCTACTGCTGAGGGAATTTGCACGGCCATCACCCCGCCCCCAATTGGTCAAACAGAGAAAGATTGAAGACTTGAAATTCAGTCCCCTGCCCAGAGCAGAGGTAGAGATTGAGTAGACCTTTTCCTCAGAGGTGACAGGAGGCACACAAGCCCGAGTGCCACAACTGACCAGAAGCCACCTAATCATGAACCACTGAAGCCATGGGCAGACGGCAGTGCAAAAATTTACATAATAATATAAAGAACAACAAGGTAACTCCAGAAGAAAGTGGTGATCCTACAAATGCAAGACCTGAACTGAGCAATGAAGAGGAAACAGAAGGAAGCAACACCAAAAATTCATTTATGATGATCATCGAAGCTCTCAAAGAACATATGAAAAATAGCCTTAAAGAAATAGAAGAAAATACAAACAAAAAATTGGAAGAGATGAACAAATCTATGAAAGAAACATGCCAGGAACTAAAAGCTGAAATAGAAGCAATAAAAAAGGCACAAAATGAGGCAAAGATGGAAATAGAAAATCTGAAGAAAAAAGCTGGAACCACAGATACAAGCATAACAAACAGAGT